>SMMW01000569.1:3865000-4207500 GCA_004794655.1 Marisa cornuarietis
TAAATCACTTCTCCAAAGCTTCATTTTGAAACATACAGTAAACAAACTGCCAATGAAAACATCATCTTTACAAGATCACAACAAAAAAGATTTAACACAATTTCCTATTTAAAAAAAACATGTAGAAAGACACTATTCACCTGCACTTACACACATAAAGTGTCTTTCATCCTAGGTATTCTGTCCTGCAGTTTTCTTTGTTTTTTTCCACCAATGACTCTGAAAATAGTTAATTTCTATTCTGCCACCACCCACTCTCTCACCCGCCATAATCCTACTCACATCTGCTATTGCTGGTCTTCTCCCATTTTCATCATCATGTACTGCCCTGTACTCTTTCCTTATAGGACATCATATAAACCTATAACCTAACTACAATTTTTAAAGAATTTTTTATGATATTTCATCTTATCCTAATGACATGAAGAAGCTATTATACCCACTTGCAGAAGATATGTTTCTGTTTATTATTATCCCATCCCAGGGAAAAAAGTCATGTACAAAAGCAAAATGCAAAGTTGGGACTATACCCACTAAATTAGGCCACCATGCCATTTCTAAAACTCTAGATTTTATAAAGAAAATTTCAAAGACATACACCTTTTCACATGCAAGCATTCTCAATCCACTTGGAAACTTTTTGTTTTTAAGTGACACAATGGCTTCTTAATTTATTGCTAAAAAGGAATGTCAGTATCAAAGACATTGTGTAAATATGATATGTAACTTTATCAGACCAGATAAAAGAATATGCATTTGCACAGTTTGCAAAATTGAGTATCTGCACAACAGATCTTCTTGACCAGTGTTCTTTAGAAGGGAGATAAAATCATATTTCCAGAAACAGAAAGCTTGTTTCCTCTTTTTTCTTTTCCTTTACTGGGGAAAACAAGCTTTCTGTTTTTGTAAATAAGTTTTTATCTCACTTCTCAATGACACTGATCATGTCCACAAGAACTAGGAAATGCTTCAAAACTGTGTGAAATGTTAGTTTTGAACATAAGTAACATCACAAATATACATTTAACACATGAGGGAGCAATGTGATTACAGAACGCTTAATGTAAACAGCTTGTTCTTGTCCTTTTTATTTATGTTGCTTAGATCAAGGATGAACAATCACATGCGGACTTTAACATATCCTGAAGATTCATCATATCTGTCCTCGTATGCCTTGTTCTCAATGCCTCCAGATAACCTCTGTGCTGGGCTTATATTGATCATGTCATATGTGTTATTGCTGACTGAAGCTCCACCATGGGTGTTCTAAAAATAAAAAGTAATATTCAATGATATCCTCTTTTATCAAACAGTTTTAAACAGTATTAGAATTAAATGATGAGCAGCAAAAAAAAAAAAACCTCACATCAAGGAGTATACAAATGAAAACTTCTACTTGCAGTCATTTGCATGAGAGAGGTTCAAGGGAGGGCAGTTGGACAGGAAGATGTGTTAAAGGGAGAAAGTCAACTGATAAAAAATTAGTTTAAAATAATTTGTGAATTTTGTGATCTGTATGCCAGCATACACATGTGCACACAAGCACACACGTGTGCAATGTAAGAATGTCTCACTCACGGTCTCCATCTTGTTGTAGCAGCCGCTATCAGCTTTGGCAGCAGGCTTTTGCTTTCTGCAGCAGCACTGAAAGTACAACATGGACGGGACGTCAGGCTCCAAGTGAAACGGTAAGACTTTCACCTGTAGCATTCGTTACTGACCCAAGGTCTAGCCTGATATCCAACAATGGTGCAGGGCAAACGTCAGAACGTTAAATAAGGTTTTTAGAGTTTAAGGAGTGGCTGTGTGGGAGAGAGAGTGGACTATTTATTGTAGTAGGTTTAAATAAGTTTTATGTTGAGTAGTGGGGGAGATGTACTATTATTTGGTTATTGATATGCGTTTTATGTCATGCACGACCTGGCTTGGAAAAAAAAAAGTTCATAAAAAAAGAAAAAAAGTCCAAAGTCAGAATAACACTAAGCCAGGGTTTTTTTTGTGTTGAAAAGGGAACCCCATGTGCAGATGTTGAAATAAAGACCACATGTCAGTGACTCAGTATTTGTCTGTGTGGTGTAGACAATTTCACATGTTCCTGACAATGTGACCACGCAACAGAAATCTCTGAACTATTTAAGCTTTAGGGACTAACCTAACTGACAAATGTAAGTGCACTTTCAAGTATACAGTTAAGTGTGCGTGTTAGTGTAATATCAATTGAACCATCCCATTTTTCTATTGTCGCATGCATGTGTAAAAAAAAAAATTCAACATACAACAACCACGATGATGATGATGATGATGAGGGCTAGCCCAGCAACTGGGCAGATGACTGCAATGATGATAATCTCTTCTGTTGTCAGTCCGTGTTTCTCCTCTGGCGTCTCCTCTTCTTGAACTTGTGGAGCTGAGGTGACGTTAAAAGTCAATCCATCAGACATGAGGGTGAATGTCTGGTTGTTGACTTCCAGATTCAGTCCTCCTGATGCAGCCTGAGAAAAAAATGAAATATTAAATAGGATGTGCTAGAACTGCTTTGGGTGTTATTTCTATTTAATCCTTTTTAAAGTCTGTCAATAATTCCATATAGGCACTGATTCCCCCTCATGCACATGTATGCATACACTTAAATGCAGTTGCATTTGTCTGCAACTATGCACATTCAAGTGCCTTCTAAATGAACGCTAATATAAAATTCTATAACATGACATTTCAACTCACTTTCTGCTCAACTAGAGGCTTCACCATGGCAATATCAACATCAGTGTCATTCTGTACATCTGCTTCAATGATGACACTGCCACGCTTGACCTGTCACAGTATCAAGACTTTAAACTAACTTCCACATTTCTGCTCCTTTATTGTATGTAGGGTTGGGGGAGACAGTAAGCCATTAAGCTACTGCAAGTAAGTGCAATGTTTCTAAATACACCATTTTTGCAGCTGGTTAATAATTATTCCACAACTAGTTTATGACTGAGACACTATGTAGGAAACAAGGTGGCATTTTACTTTATTAGTTTCAATAAATTGTGCAATTTTAAGTTGTATTGAGATAAAGTGAAAAGAGAGAAAATTCAGTGGAACAGCGGACAGATGGATATAATGGTGATGATGTTTGAAGGAGGACACAGTTAAAAAGGAATGAAAAGATACAGTGGATGTGGGAATAACAATTATATTGATGGCGATGACATCGATGCACAGGGGATTTTCATGTGTCTGATTTATCTGAGGACATATATTTATATATATATATGTGTGTGAGCAGCACCCAGCTTACCTTCACATTTTTTATCATCCTGCGGGGAATGCCAAAGCTCACCATGCGGTCCACTAAAGCCCTAAGAAGCACAGACAGACATTAAATCTTTGAGGTTGTCTAAGCAGCAACTGCACATAATATTTTTCAGGTCATCCATGAGAATTTAAGCTGTTTGTTTTATTGTTTGCAATGGCTTAAAACTGTTTGTATGCATATTCCTGGCTACAGGTGGGTAAAAATGAATTAAAGACAGCATGCCTCTGAAGAAATATTAATTGAGTTTAATTCTGGACAGGTCATGGACTACATGGATCAACACCATGGGTATAAAGCAACTTACTTTTCCACCTCACTCTCTTTTCCTGCTGCATATTTGTCATAGTCTATGTCATAACGCAGAATGATCTTGATCTCAACAATGTGGTCCTTCTCTAAACCACAACAAATAGCATTTATATGAGGTACAGTGCACTGAATGGAGATGCTAAATGGTACAAGTCCAGATGTGAAATGACACATATGGAGATAAGACTTCAAAAAACTGGACCAGGCACAAATCCACACAAAGTGCATGATTCTGATAATGACAACACTGAAAACAACACTTTAATACTAAATAATCATCACCTCCACATATGTTTGTTCTGCTCACATCAGTTCTTTAATGCGTCTACTTGTAATTCGATAAAGAGATACCTCGACAATGGAATCTAAAAAGGTTGAAAGGCAGAAACACACCTCAGGCAAGGGTTGAAGATGAGAAAGAAGGACAGCAACGCCCCCACAGAAATAATGAAACAAAATCCACTCACTGCACTTGCCACTAGGTGGGGCCAGCTGGACCACCTCACCAAAAGCATCCACACAGACCTGAGTGCCGTTGTCCAGTTTCTGGATAGGGCTGTATGTTCCATCATTGTTGCAGACTGGCAGAACTTTCTGAACTTCCTTGTCAGCGTTCTCATTGGCTCTCATTACTTTACATGTTTGTAACTCACAAGATGTGTGCAGAACTGAGGACATGCATAGAAGCAGATATATTTGCACACACACACCTAAACACATAAATGTTGCAGTTAATAAATCATAATTTGTAAGACTATCAATTCAATGGGATGTACACAGAATATAGGTGTATGTGTGATCATAGCTGATTGACTAGCCCATGATTCCCACACACCTGAAATGACAGAATCAGGAGATATAGTGATTAGACATGAATTGACATTACTGGAGACAGAAACTAATGCAAATCCACATTTGCTAGTGAGGTGTGAAAAAAAAGTGAATTTCAGAATTGACATCAAACTCAAAGCCTCATACTTGAATTGCAGCTAGAAGGCTGAAACAATCTGCTTTTGTTGAGACGGTCCAGTATGTAGGTCTCTCCAGTGCATGTGTCTTGCATGTATACAGCACAAGGATTATTGATACAAGTAGAATCCTTGCATATGGAGGCGTTACATGCCAGAAACCGCTGGTAACTGTATGCTTGGCTGGCTGCAGAAGAAGAATGAACATGAGGCAGAATGAATCTAGCCAATCAATTACCAATGATCTTGAACTGAACCAATCACCTAAATAGCAATATATTTTTTTTATTTCCTCCCCTTACGACAGCTTTTTCTCTCCAGAAGCATCAGGTATATGGAATAGGCAGAGTAAGAAAACCAAATAAGGCAAGACAATATTGAATTTTCACATTTCTAATTATCCTGTAATAGCTTCTGTGATTGTCATCTACACCACTGTCATCATCAATGTTGTTAATGTTGTCAGAACCACCACTGCCACCATCAACAGAGAACAACAAATACATCATTGGTCCTCCTGCTTAAATTGTAGAGTCAGTGTATAATCTGATCATTCCTCAAAACTGCAGGCTTATGTGTGTGCAAGCAGATGCAGACTGACGTATGTATGTTTGCAAGTACATGGTAGAGGTGGACTTGGATGCCAGCCGAACACTGTTTGGTCACCAGAGCTGACAGATGAATGAGTTTCTTTTTTAACTTTACCAGACAACCTAAAGATAGGAGTTTATAGCTCTTTAACGAATTATGCCCTGGGCATCAGGGTAAATAGCAGTCATATTTGGTGTAGTATTTGGTGCAGAGTAAAGTAACTGTAAGTTCCTTAAGTGTCTTCTTTCTTCAGAAGAGAATTCTAATGTGTGTGTGTGTGTGTGCCTGCGTGTGTGGTCTTTGCATGTGTGAATTAGTTTTTTCAGTATGCAGATCAGATCAGTGTAGGCATGAAACAAGAAATGTTTTATACTTATAGAAGAATCCTTTCCTCCACATGCAAGTGTATCAACTGTTACATTACCATTAATTCCACATGTGCTGCAGCATTCTTGCAAGGTCTTGAAGTTGTTGTTGTTCATACCACACTCTCCATAAATAAAGGATTTGCAAGTTTTTGTCTCAGCATCAAAGTAGAATCGAGGCATGGATGAACTGCATACTCCTTTCATGACTGGCAGCTGGCATGTATGAGCTGTCAAATTCAACCAGACCATTTTTTAACAAGTAAAATTATTGGGGTCAATTAGACTGGACTTTGAAATACAGACAAATGTAAATTAATAATAATGACGAAAAATAGCACTTGATAAAATGCATTTCCCTCCTGACCAGTCAGCTCAGTGCACCATAAAAAATACAATGATAATATTAATAAACATAAGCAAACTTGGAAATCCAAAGACATTTTAACCAATATGAACACTGTGCCCTTGTGTAGAAAAAAAAAATGCTAACTTACAAGGTGGGCACTGGGGTGGACTTTCCGAGTTTGCTGGAATGTCTGTGCGCCGTTGCTCATTCTCATTTACACAGTAGCATTCTTTTGTATCTGTCTTGTCTACATGAAACTGACAGCCTGAATTTGTGTAGCTGCCATTGGGAAAGCACTGTGGCTGCCATATTGTGTCCACATGGATCTCTTGCAGCAAGCTACGAACAGGCTCAAAGATGAACTGAACAGGAATCATTCCCAGAGACACCTGCTTTCGCAAAACTGCCAAGACAAGCTCTCCCAGTCCACGCCTTCTTTCACACTCTGTTTCATTTGCTGTCAAACAGAATTAAAGCTATTGACTGTCATCATATTTATAAATCATATGCAACTATATTATTTAATTACTTCCTATAAAACTGTTGCTACAAAGTACACTACACACCATCCCACTCTTTTATCAAGCCTGCATCTTGAATGTAGATGACGCATCTATGCATGAATCTATATCTATAAATACACATACACATGCAAATATGAACTACATAAATATATTAACTTTACACAAACATATATAAACATGTATATCACATTTCAAATTTATGCATGGATGTAAATGCATTTACATATGTAATAAAAATATTATGATGGTATGTAAACTGATTATTTATTATTGGTATACTATATATATATATATAGGTCAAAATCCTCTCAAAACACACACACATATACACACACAGAGATGCACATACATGCACACGCTGATGGACAAAACTGAAACGCTTACCTTTCCCTGGCAACTCACACAAGGCTCCATGGCTAGGCCTCAAGGCAGTTGTACAATCACACAGCTGATTATAAATGTTTCCAACACATTGGCTGCCAGTCTGGCAAATGCTATACTGTGTCATCACTGAGCAGACTTTGGCTGCACAGACAAGGACAAGATGCAAATCACTTTTGACAGAACAATTCATGTCTTCTTTAAACAGTTTGAATGATAGTGGCTGCATGGAAATTGCATTGCAAGGGGCATGACTTCTTGAATTCCCAATGTTTCCTTCCTGTTTCACTAATTGCTAAGTGTGCTATTAAACCCCCAAAACAACAACAAAAAAGCCTGAAACATTTTCCTCTAAGTTCTGAAATGCCCAAAAGCCTGTAAGAGTTGTTAATATTCTGGAAAATGAAGGGATTCTTGGATGCAGATGACATCAGTCTTGTTATTTCTTACAAAGGCCTGTAGCTCTGGTTTCTTCTGCTCTATACCTTCTCCATTCCACTGCCTGGCCCTGAGGGCTGAGATCATAACGGCTGATGGCTGAGATCCACAGTTAAGACATGGTTCACTCACAGTCATAGATATGATGTCCCTGGGGTTATCTTTAGACACATAAGGCCTGGCCCTTCGACTTCATCAGAGAAGACTTCAATCTAAGTGATTTCATATCAGCATCAACCCCTAACTGTATTTATTCTGTCAGCTGAGACGGTGCCAGTGAATGGTGTGTGAAGCCAGCTGTAAAAGTTGGGTTTTAGCTGTAGGCCAGTGTGCCCGGCCATCCTCTACAGAGGAAGCATCTGCCATGGCACTAAAGGTTCTTCCACTAGCCATCCATCTCATACACCCCTAGTGTCGCCACCTGCCTATGCAAAATCTAATAAAGAATTGTCCCAGAGCTGTGTTTTAGGCACATTGTATGTAAATGATTCTTTTGCAACCCAAAATTTTGAGCAGAAATAATTTAGAACTTTAATACCCAACTTGCTTGTTATGTTATCTTTCTCATTAAGGCAATTTGTATACATATAAATTTACAAGGCATGCAGTATATAGGAACTCCGCCATTGTCTGTCCCAAGACCGGATGAGAAAGGAGGAGGGTTGAGCACAGAGCTAGCAACCCTATCCCATAGAAACTTTTATGCTACGGAAACGACAGCTAGAAAAGTAACTTAATCTTGTAGAAGGAGTGAAGCAGACCAGGCAACTGGCCCTATGACGGCAAGGGGTCAAAGCCAAAAGGAAGTCTCTGGCCCGACAGCGGAGCTCCTGACACCAAAACATCACATGCGAGTTGATTGCTGACTTTATTCCAGACAGGAAGGCTGTCACAAACAGTTAAAGAAATGGACAGCTACAACCTCACAATGCTGGCAGTGGCAGAGGCCAGATGGACAGGCACAGGAAAACAGGTATTTAACTCTGGAGAAAACATTATCTGGTCTGGCAGGCAAGACAACCACCACCATGAAGGAGTCATCAGCAGGAAACATGCAAATGCCATCTTACAGTCGAAGCCCATAAATGAGCGCCTAGTCTACATGAGGTTAAACTCAAAGTTCACAAAACTACCTATTGTAGTAGCCTATGCCCCCACTGACAACGCTGGTGAAGGGGAAAAAGACAAATTCTATGGTGCACTTCAAGCGGTTTTAGACGACATCTCCAAGCATGATGTGATGCTCCACATGGGCGATTTTAACGCAAGAGTAGGCAACAAAAACGAGAACAGAGAAAGAGTCATGGGGCGGCATGGAACTGGAGAACTTACTGACAATGGTGAGAGACTCATTAGTCTGTGTGAAGAAAACGATCTTATCATTGGTAGTACTCTGTTTGCGCACAAAACAATCCACAGACTAACCTGGACATCACCTGATGGAAGGGCACAAAGCCAGATAGATCACATCATCATCAACAGCAAATGGAAGCACTCCTTGCAAGACGTGCAAGTCAAGCGAGGAGCAGACGTTGGCAGTCACCACCACCTATTAGTTGCAAAGTTGAAACTGAAGCTGAGAAAAGCAAAGATTGGGCAGAAAAGAAACCAGCGTTTGGACTTGGCCAAACTCAGAGACCCAGCAATCAAAAAGGCATTCGGCATTGCACTGAAAAACAACTTTAGCATCCTCCGAGATGAAGCAGCAATAACGATCGATACCTTTAACAAAGCCACAGTAGAAGCAGCAAAAGAAACAATTGGCTACAGGACAAGCCCCAAAAATGTATGGATATCTGTGCACACATGGAACTTGATAGAAGAAAGGAAAGAGATGAAGAGGATCAGCTCCTGAACACGAAGTCCCCAGGCTGAAAGAGAGGACTGCAGCCCAATACAGGGAGCTAGACAAACAGATCAAGTCCTCCTCAAGGAGAGACAGGCGACAGTATATAGAGCAGCTCGCAGCTGAAGCCGAAGCAGCAGCCGAACGGAAAGACATGAAGGTGACCTATCAAAACATAAGGAAGCTACGAGGTGACCGAACCCATTGCACTACAAGAAATTAAGGAAGCCATTCACAAAACAAAGAACGGCAAGGCGCCTGGAGGGGATGGTGTATGTGCTGAAATGCTGAAAGCAGAAAAGGTAGAGACACCACATATCCTTAAAACAATCCTCCAGGAGATCTGGGGCAGTGAAAAAATCCCTGAAGAATGGAGAAAAGGAGTTATAGTCAAGATACCAAAGAAAGGAGACCTTGTTGACTGTAATAACTGGAGAAGCATCACATTGCTATCGCCACCAGAAAAACTTTTAGCCCTATAATCCTCCAGCGCATTACAACAACGATAGACTCCATACTCCGACAAGAACAAGCTGGCTTATGAAAAGGACGATCATGCATCGACTATATCTTTGTGCTGCGACAGATCCTGGAACAATCGCAGGAGTGGAACAGCCCCCTGTATATGGCCTTTATTGACTTTGAGAAGGCATTTGACAGCCTACACCGTGCCTCTCTATGGAAGATTCTACGTCACTTTGGCATCCTAAGGAAACTGGTTAACATCATCAAGTCCTTACACGAAAATTTTGAATGCCAGGTCATCCACTACAACCAGCTGACTGAACCCTTTAGAGTGGACACAGGCGTCAAGCAGGGGTGCATCCTGTCACCAATACTGTTTACACTGGCCATTGATTGGCTCATGCATCGAGTCACACAGGGAAGACGACAGGGCCTACAGTGGACTCTAACCAGTCTTGGAGGATCTAGACTACGCCGACGACCTAGGACTGCTGTCTCATAGGCACTAAGACCTTCAAGATAAGACCGAAAACATTAGTAAGACTGGCAGCATGATAGGACTCAGAGTCAACACTAAAAAAAACCACAAGTCCTAAGGAACAACAGAACAAACATTAACCCTATCACAATCAGCGGGAGTCCACTAGTGGACGTAAAAGAATTTGTGTACCTAGGCACCAAGGTGACAGCAGATGGTGACTGTGAACAGGAGGTCAACACCAGGATCAGTAAAGCCAACCAAGCTTTTGCAATGCTTAAACCCATCTGGAGATCCACTGGCCTCAGCAGCCATACAAAGATCAGGATCTTCAAGAGCAACGTCCTCAGTGTCCTCCTATATGGGTCAGAGTGCTGGAAGACCACAGCCTTCATCGAGAAAAAGCTTGAAGTGTTTCAAACCAAGTGTCTGCGGCGCATACAAAAGATCTTCTGGCCCAACACCATCTCAAATGAAGAACTGCATGGGGATGTGCACCTTGGCAGAAGCGATCCAACTGCAGCGCTAGCGATTGTTAGGTCACGTGTGCCGCATGCCTCCAGACTCAATCTCCAGAACAGCACAAGGAAAGAGGAACAGAGGGAGACCCAAAGAGACGTGGAGGCAATCCATCGAAAAGGACCTCAAGAACAGAGACCTATCATTCGAGACAGCCACCAGAACAGCAGCAGACAGAACCAGATGGAGGTCCCTAGCTGTCGCCTCACGTGCCAGACGGCAAAAGGAGGACTGATTGATTGATTGCAGTATAGAGGACTTCCTCTCTAGCCATATGGAGAAGTGGATGGCTGAGCGGTTAGAGCGCTTATATCCGAACAGAAAGCATGCTGGTTCAATACCCGATTAGCGCAGCAAACTTCCCCCAGTTGACCCAGCTGGCGGAAATGGGTACCTGACTCCATAGAGGATTGGGGAAAGTAAGGCAGCAAGGGAGAAGAGATGGGCTCCGACCTCACATACAACCGGCCCTGAGAAAAGTGAGGTCTCTAACACCTCACCCCCCAACGACCTGAAAAGGTTAGGGGATGACCTTTACCTAGCCATATCTTTAAGGCATCAACTGTAATAATTACACTCTGAAACCATCATCACACATCATCATCAACACAGAAAGAGTACAATCTTGGCTGCAGTAGTTGAATCAAAATGTGCAGGTATGTAAATATCACTCACCCTCACAGTTATCTTCAAATCCATCCTCATCTACGCATGCAAAACGTGTCTGCAGACTTGTGACATTGGTCATGTTGGCAATAAGCCCATATCTTCCATCTGCCTGACAGCTGTACGAAGGCAGCCAAAATATGTTTGCAGTCAACAGCAGCTGGCGTAGCTGGTCTGCTGCGATGCCAAAGACAGGCACTCCCCTCAGAACTTGGAGAGCAAACTGGCTGAGGCGTTGTTTTCTTTGACAGCTAGACAATGTCTCTGTAAAGTTTGTAATTAGTAATTACAGAGTTGTAGACAGCAAACTGTATTCACAGATCTAGATCTCAAAGTAAGAGGCGGGCGTTACATTATTCTGTTTTTTTAAAAATTCCCAACACTCACCTGAGCCCATCTCTCCACAGACAATTCCTTTTCGATTAGCTGGACACTCACACAAATCTCCACCAAGCACATCACCGACACAGCGCCCCATTCCACACATACTTGGGAAAAGACTGCATGCAGAAGCTAGACAACAGCAAAAAATAAATGATTCTCCTTGATTTTGACAGAAAATGACAGACTTCTGATTTGAGTCTAATTTCATTTAATTCTCCATCAAGATTTTACTAATAGGAAAGTGTTCTAGCAATAGAATGCGATGTCTTATAGCTACCTTAAATTTCACTCACTGAAACCTGATTTGTACTGCTTAATATGTGCTGTGATAATGATAATGAAAAGTGAGCTTATTTTAAGTAATAGTTGTATCTACTTTAGGTAATAGCCAGAGCTAGTCTGTTTGCCATATCAGAAATGGGATATTTAAAAGTTAAAAAAAGTGGGACAAAAGTGCTAAGGAGAGATGACGATGACAATTACAAAACTACAGTCTTTAATGAAGTCACTGAAAACTAAATCAAACATTGGAACAGTTAGCTGCCTTTGTGAAGAACTAGGCAAGCCAAATAAAACTGTCAAGTTTTACTATATTACTAAAAATAGTTGAAAAGAAAAAAAAATCTGTTGACCTGCACAATTCTTGCCATAGACACCAGCAGGACAACTGCAGAAATAATTCCAGGTGAAGTTAGCGGTTTGGTGACTGCTACAGCTGCCACCATTCTGACACACCCCTTGTTGGCATGGATCTGATTGTGTACATGTGTGCACAGTGTCACACTCACACACACACACACACACACACGCAAACATATACAAATGTAATATTTTATATTCAGTGCGCCAACCCTAATTAAATATGGTTTAAAACAACACTCCATGACTAGATAAGAATAATAAACAGGAGGCTCAGCTCGAAACAGGAGAAGGTCGGATGAGCTTCATGCAAGTGTGCTGCTGAATTTATATAAATACATTATATACCAAGAAAAAAGATGTACAAAGTAATATTTGCTCTAAACAAATGAAAAATCGCCGCCTCTTATAAACAGGAATCAAATAAAAGGGAATATGAAACAAATATGAAACAAGTTACATCGCATGGCATGTTCAATACCTGAGTGGTGCAGTGTACTTTTTCCTCTGGACTTACCCGTTAAATTAATCCCTGACTCTATGGATGGTTTGGAAAGAAAAAGCAGCCTCACAAAAAAATCTGGCCTTTAGATCAGTATATGATCTCTAACACCTCATCCTCTAATGACCAAAGAGGTTACAGGACTATCTTTATCTCTTTGCTTGCAAGTCAAGGCAGTGGTCTGGTTAACAAATTCATAATCTCACCTTTTGATAGCTCCAGTGGACAGAGGCACTGCAGTCCTCTGGCGGTTGTGTTAATACACCTGCACCCGCTTTCACATCTAAGTGTTTGACACTGGTCTGTTAATGGATGTGAAAACAGGGAAGATGTAATTCAGTGTTTTGAGTTTTGTTATTCCAAAGCAAAAGAAAAAGTGAAACTGCAGAACTTCATTATCTGTATGGTGAAATGTTGAATGCAAATTATGTGGCACTCTCACAACTTGTAATTTATCCATTAGTATAATCAACCTTGTAAAACAACACGTTCTACAAACCTCAAGAACTATTATCTTTCCAATCTTCTTTTTAACAGAGGGCAAATTCACAATCGTCCTAATTACATGTGAAAGGAAAATGTGCTGTCTGCATTTTTGTGAACATATCCCATCAATTCATCACCTTTCTTATAACTTCTCTACATTTATCTGACTTTAAAAAAACAGAAAAAACATATACATGTACAAGCATGCAGACAACAATATACTGCACGATGAGGTCAAAGTTCAATTACCATCTGTTATATAAGTTGCATTGGTGATTTGATAGGTACTCCCATTGAGCGTAATGTAAGATGACTTTAGTCCAAGTTCCAGCTTTGAGATGCTGTGGATGGCGACACTGGTGTTTGCTGTCACCTGAACATCGGCGATGATACTGCCACGTCTGTAAACCCCCCCAAAAATAAAATAAAATAAAATAAAAATAAGAAAAATGAAATTTTACTTGTAAATTGTCTTTCTTTGATGCTTACCAGAAGACCCAACTATTAAGAGCAGTTGCAGCAGTTATAAGCTCCTAATAGTTAGATTGTCAGGTAAAGTTAAAGAAAAAATAAAATTTTACTTGTAAATTGTCTTTCTTCAATACTTACCAGATGACCTGACTATTAGTAGCTTAAGGGCTACAACTGCTCTTAATAGCTGGGTCATCTGATAAAGTTAAAGAAGAAATCTCTGGACCATACAACTGATGAGTCATTCTGCAGTCTGTCCTGCTGGCACCATTAGAAACAGAAACTAAATAAACAACCTACCTGACATCTGTCATGTTCACTGAGATCATCTCTGGGAGATATGTCATCACCAAGGTCCGTAGCTAAAATAGAACAATTCATTCCATTTAGGATAATTAGGATGATAATCAAAGAAAGATGCTGCTGTAAAAAGATACAAGATAGATAATTTGTGTTTTAAGTCAAGCCAGCAAATGAGGCTATACATGCTGGCAAAGCAGCTGGCCCTGTAAATAGCTACAGAGGACAGCGTGCCTGAGGTGAGATTTAAACTTCTGATCCTTACCGTATTGGGGACAAGCACTTAATCATTTCACCAATGGACCACGTTGCAATAAAATGTAAAGAGAAAACGTGGAGGCACAGAAGGTAATGCTGAGTGGGCCTTTATCACCAACTTATCAACCATTAGTTTTAAAAAATTAACTTTATTCTTTTAGATCTAGTATGATAAATCTGCTAATTTTTCTTATCCCTGTTGTGTTAATGCAAGGGAACATATGCTACAAATTATAAGAGAAATTTTGCTTTTTCCTGAATAAATAATGAAGAAACAACTACACAGAAATTTAAATCTGGTCTTTAAAGCTAAAATAAATGTGAAGATATACGCCCACAATAAATATAAATCATTTCTTGTCTCATGCCTCCACCTAATTGTGTACAACATCTGTGAGAGAAAACAGTCACCTCTTTCATCAGTGCTGCTCTGGGATGAGACTCTGTAATATTGTACTCTGGAAGCCATGGGCTAGAAATGTTCAACCTCATGGTAAAGAAGGAATAATCTGCAAAATAAAATCAAATATAAGATGTTGGATTCAATTAAATATTATTATACAAGATATATAGGAAACAATAAGCTGCTCAATGGTTGTTAGGAAGATAAAAGGAAACTTGAAGGATCTGTGTCAGGTGTGCACATATCTGCATGTGAACATGACTTTGCTGGCATAGCTGGATGAATAAGAGTCAGAGGCCAGAGAGTGGGAAGAAAGTATCCTCGTAATGGAACAAGCACTCCTTCCTTATACAGTGACACCTCGGTTTTCATCGATCGATAATCCGTCCAAAAACAATCAAAGAAATCCGAAACTGATGAAAACTGAGGCAATTATTGATGATGATGATGATGATGATGATGATGATGATGATGATGATGATGATGATGATGATGATGATGATGATGTCCATTTGTAATGCGCAGGTATCCATTCGGAAGAATGCTCATTGCGCAGCAAAAACAAAATAAATAAAAAATAAGAAAAAAAAGTAAATAAATAGATAAACACCAGGAAAGTAAAAAATAAAGACACAAGTGTTGCTTGGTTGTTTAAGTTTAAGTCCGTCTTAAGTAAACAGATGGGTCTTCAGTCTTTTTCGAAACGTGGTTGGTGAGGTGATGGTGGAGAGTGACGATGGCAGAGCATTTCACAGTTTATGTGCCGCGTTTTTGAAGGCCCTGGCTCCAGTGCGCTTCTTGTTTGTGTCTTCCACTGCAGGGAGACAGAAGCGTGACTGGGAGCCAGAGCGCAGACCACGTGACGGCTGGTAAGGAGGAACTACCTCTTGTAAATATTCAGGAGCAGTTTTAAACATGCAGGACTGTGCAATTATTTCCATATGAATCAATGTAAATCCAATTAATTCGTTTTAGACACTTCAAAATGCATACCAAAAACATTTTATAGAGAATATAGTTTTTTATTAAAAACAGTCATAAACTGATATGAAATGATTATAAAAGGCCAATCACATGTAATTGTAGTATTAGCACTCACAATCAATAATAAATAAACGCTGGAAAGCAATGGCATTGTTTGGCTAGACGAATGGGGTGATGCTCACACAATGAGAAACAACGCCACACTGAGCAGAAGAACGCAGAGGCTGCCCTTTGTTTTTGCAAAATTAGCAGCGAGGTAACGTGGGCACAGCGACAAAATCCAACCGATGAAAACCGAGACAATATTTTGCAAAAAAAAAAAAAAAAAAAGGCTAAAACAGAAACCGATGATAACTAAGGTCAACAAAAACCGAGGTATTACTGTAGAACCTCTTTACTACAATAATAATAATAAATGTGTGATTTATATAGAACATAATCATGCACTAAAGACAAGTAGGAGACATGGACAGAATATGAAGGATGGAAGGAGAAACAACTATCAGAGCCGGCGCTAGGGGTGGGTACGGGGCCTTGGGCAAATAGAATTGCGGGGCCTTTGGAAGTATAAATCACGGAAATCGCCGTTTCTCAATGCCAAATCCAAATCATTGCCATGTTTGCTCAATTCATTCATTGTGATTATGCGTAGTTGTGAAACATTGTAAAGGAAGCCAAATATTCCACCATACTGCTCTAGTTGCTCGAAACGTTTCTTCAGACATCCCACTGCTTGATCAACGATCCACAAGAAATACCCAACCCTAAAACATTCTTCAGGTGTCTCCTGTGGTTCATCCATGACTTCATATTCAAATCGCCTCTTCCTTCGCCTAAGACGGCGCTCTTTAAATACAGGTTCGATGTTCATTGTTGATGCTATTTCTTTTGCAGTGATTATTGCTGACACAAATCCATTGTCTCTATACTTGATGAAGAAATTTATAAGAGACTGAATGTGTTTAATGGCAACATCGAGCTGTATTTTTGACGACTGCAAGGTTTTCTGACGGTGTTAACGGCAAACAAGATGTCGTACCACACAACGACGGCAACCAGAAATTCAAAATTCCCCAGCTCGTAGTATGCAAGGCAACCAGCTTCACTTGCCACTTTTGGATCGTTTGCCGTCTCTGAAACGATTAGCAACGCATTTCGAATTTCAGCCGTTTGATAGAATACGGCTTTCACGCTCTCAATGCGACATTCCCATCTTTCTGACAACGCTTTTGGTGTAAGAAACGGGACATTTTCTTTTAATATCTTCCACCTGCCATGGCAACTTGCAAAGACACAGTATATTCTCGGCAAAACACCGAAGAACGTCAAGGCTTGAGGACTGCATTTCGCCATGTCCCCCAAAAGAAGGTTATGGTTGTGGCACCCACAAGGCATGTAAAAAGCACGGCGACTTATTTACAGTATTCGAGCTTGAACACCTTGATGCTTGCCTTTCATGTTTGCTCCATTATCATAGCCTTGACCTCTGCAGTCTTCGATTTGTTGCCCATGTTTTAGACGTGCTTCAAGCAGAGTGTCTGTCAACCCTTTGCCAGTGGAATCTTCGGCATGTAAAAATTTGATGAATTGTTCTACATCCTTGACACTCACATCGACAAATCGCAGCACTAAACTCATTTGTTCTTTATCACTCGTGTCGGGAGTACAGTCAAGAATAACAGAAAAATACTTTGCTTTTTGTACCTTCTCTAATATCTTCTTCTGAGCTTCTGATGACATTAGTTGAATCAACTCGTCTTGAATCTGATGGCCCAAGTAGTGGTCAAATATTTCTTCGTTTTTGATTCTATGACTGTGTTCTTTCATTGTGTGATCATACTTTGCTAGCATTTCCATTAAGCCCAGAAAAGGACCATACTGGGGCTCTCCAAGCCTCGCCTCTTGTGCCCCGCAACGCCATATTGTAGGATGCAAGATATTTTACTCGTGCCAAAATTCTGGGAAGAACGTAGCGCCAGTGCAATTTCTCCTTCTCAATGGTGTCCTGAAGATTCTGATCCACAGTGGTTTTTGTGGCTAACCGTTGCTGAAATTCAACCCATTTTTCATCTACACATTGCCCATTAGCCAGTTTCCTTGAATATAAAGCAGGAGAAGCATGCCTATTTTTCTCATCCAGCGGAAATCGCCATTTGTTAGGTATTCTTACAGGGCCTTTCTCCGCCAACATACTAGCAATGTTCTCACTCATGTTCACATAGTTCCAGTTATTGGGGTCAAATATATCTATTTCTGTGACACCAGCAGTTGGGAGTAGTTCTTGGTCTGCATGACCTGCCTCGTGGTCACCAGTATCCTGTTCAGAATCTGAACTACTCTGAAACACTTCACTAGTAGCTGAACATTCGTTCTTGTTTTCGTTGACGTCATGTTCGATGTCTTCACCATCTTTGGCAGAAACAGTTTTCTGTTGCTCAATATTTTGATTATCCGAATCACTGGACGTAATGAATGAAAGTGGACCATCAGGGCGCTCATTAAGATTCTTCTCCTGTTTAATTTGTATCGGCACGTTTGTGGTTTCCTCCCGGAGATGATTTGACGAAGCTGAGGAATGGCTAATCACTAAGAATTTTTGGAAAGACCCTCTTTGACGTCTTTCACTCTTTCCTCCTCTTGCTTTCTTTGCACCAGAATAATAATTTCTGTCCTTGTCTCTGTCTCTACCCATATCCGATTAAATAATATTAATCCCAACGGCAAAAACAACAAAAACGTCACACAGTGTGAATCAGCTAAACACACAGCACTCGCACTAAAATAATAGATAGCTCACGAAACTGGAGGTCGGGAGGCAGTAATGCGAACCACTATGATAGATAATGAAAGGAAGCACTAGCGACAGAAGAAAACTCGCCAATTACAGTTATCTTTCGTAACTTGATGCTAAGAAAGAGAACATGACACGAGCCAGCGAAGCTGATCGGTTCAGGCAAGGTGAACAAGGATCTGTTTTCCTGGCCAGTGCAGCAGTTTGACGAGCTAATCCTGTTAATAAATGGATACCAGTCACCTGAATTTTCTAAGAAACCCTTTTGTAAGGAAATATGTTCTTTTTTTTAGAATTTCAAGAAAACTACGGACTGTCTCATCCCGAGGGTGCACTTGCTAGCGCGGGGCCCCAATCAGGCGCGGGGCCTTGGGCGGTCGCCCTGCTCGCCCCCCCCCCCACCTCGCCGGCTCTGCAACTATGCAGACAAATAATAAAAGACAAACATAGAAGACACAATGAGAAATAATACATGTATATGTATACATGAATATATATATATAATGAGGTATAATGTGAAAATAGCAAATCATGAAGCATTTCATTTCAGTGCATTTTTATGTTGACTTTAAGCTGAAGTGAAGAAGACTTAATCGTCATACTTTTGATGTATAGACAGTGGAAGATGAACAAAAAACAAAAACAAACAAACAAACAAAAACCTTGATCAGTTGTTGTGTGTTGTGCCAAGTTCTAACAGCTATCCCCCGTTACCATCAACCACAGGAGCTACTTACGAACAGGGTCAACACAAACATGCCCTCCACCATTTGAGCAGCATTTCTGTGGTAGGGAGCAGGCCTCATCATAACTACAGTACTCCACTGTAATGCCAGATGTGTTGGGTGGAACCACAGGACAAACTCCTGGCCTATAGGATGAGCCTGTAATAATATATAAAAGAAAATACATATGTAATTATGTGGGGCAGATGTGTGTGCGTATATACATAAATGTCTATACATTATGTGTGTGTGTGTGTGTGGATTGGGTCACGAGATTGGTATTTAATGTTGTGGCGTTTTCCCAGCAAAACAGCCAACCCCATAAGCAGATGTCACATGCAGAGAAAGAACAGAGATAAGACTTGAACCTGGAACAGCTAATCCTCACTATATTGGTGACCAATGTTTTTAACCATTATGCCACCAGATCATCCTGGACTATACGAGAATGGATACCCTGACAAAACAATATAATGTAACAGAGGAGTTAGGGGATTCTTGCCCAGTCTCACCATAATACTAAACACAGTCGTGTGTTTAAGCTCGCTGACAACAAAATGGTTAAACTCCTCGGAGGGGTAATGCTCCCACCTCTCTCTCTCTCTACGAATAGTCTTTGTCCCTTGTCACTCTACTCTCTTGTTGATCCTACCCTGAATTTTCTAGAATGTATTTACCCCTGTTGCTAAAAGGTCCCCCTCCACTCATATCCTCTCTGGAAAAACCAGGGAACATGGGGTTGCTGGCAAGGAAAAACCAGTGGGAGGGCTCAAGGCACCCCTATCTCTCTTTCTCTGGAAAACCCGAGGGAGGGCAAGGGGTTGCCGACCATCAGAGCATCATGATCCCACCCAACCCCAAGTTACCATAATAATCTACATGGCATTCTGAAGCTGAAAGACTATGATCCTCCCAAAAGAAAAGCAACAACAATGTAGATGCTAACAACACTACATTCACTCACCTGTATTCTTGTATTCACATTTTTCACCGTAAAAGCCAGATGTACACATACAGTATTGCCCTCGGCCTTGTCTGAACATACAGGAACCGCCATTCATGCAAAGGAAACTGTCACACCGTTGTCCAACATATTCTGTAAGCGCAAATGGTAAGAACCATCAAAGGGTCCATAATGAAGTTTCATAATCAGGTGCTAAAATAGTTTAAAATACTGAAATGCACAGGTTTCAGCTGTTAATATACCTGCAGTGTATGAACTAATGCTAAAAAAACAAGTGTGGTTAACAAATTTGATGACAATTTGAGAGAGAAGCTTTCATGCCACTCTTGTCTGCCTTACTCATCTGATCTTTGATAAGAACTTTGATAAAGACTATTGTAAAGGTTCGGGGCACGTGATGTTGGGCTAAGTCTTCTGGCTTTGCAGATTTACGGTGAAAGCTTATGTCTACATGTGGGCAATTACTGCTTTGTCAGCCATTTACAAGAGAAAATGAAATTTTAATGCAAATTGTCTTTCTTCGATACTTTCCAGACAACCTGACTATACGAGCTTAAGTGCTACAACTGGTCTTTCACTAAATGAATTATTGTCCCTGGGTAGTGATCTTGACTGCCAAAGTGCTCTCCTTGCTGCACTCATTTTAAAAAACCGCCAACATGGGTGGGCGTAAGAAGGCACCAATTGGAGGGTGGCCAACACCGAGGTGGCCAGAGGAAGAACTGGCTTACGAAGGTCAAAGACTGGACTGGTCATCATGTATAGGACCTGCTCACTATCACCCACAATAGCCAAGAGTGGCGGGCCCTATCAGCTGCCGCGTCTATCCATGTGGTCCCCCCAACGACAGGTGCCAGGACTGACTGACTGACTGACTGACTGACTGACTGACTGACTGACTGACTAACTGACCACATGACGCAGGGAATGCTGGGAGAGCACTATAACAGAATAACTATCAGGAGGGGGTTGTGACAACCCACCTTCACTGACGAAGCCACGTACCTGCAGTAATTAAGTCATGGCTCGTTGTGCCACTGGTTGACTAAGGTAGGTTGGAGGTAGGTGGAGTCAAAGCACCACCCAGATGCCGTCCTCTTATCAGCCAAGGCCACATCCAAAGAATGGCTAGGCTTGTCCCTACTGCCCGAACCTCGTCTGCCTATTCACCGGATCTAGTGACACAAATGTGGAACGTTTGTGGTCCCAATGCATCGCAAACAGAGCCATCATGTGGTGAACTCCAGAATTAGGGATCACTCTGTGAATAATCTGTTCCTTCCTGCTCAGGGGAGAGGGAGCCCTCCCCCCCCCCTTAACGTAAGTAACTGCCGTAGAGTTGGCAGACATTCCACCGCTTTCCCCTACCGGGCATACCACCAAACATGTAGTGCTCTGCACACTCTCCGAAGCGCCAGTAATTTAACGTGCTAAGACTTCTCTTCCTCGGACCACTGGCCCTACTGTACCCACAAACCAGGAAGCAGATAAGACTCCCCCCCCCAGACGGACTGTTTGTGCCCCGTGCACAAGGAAACGCTAGTGCGGAATCCTAGAGAAGACGCCCTTGATTAACCCCCTGGTGTCATATCAAACCATAAGGTGACTCCTGGCATTCTTTGAACCTTGTATCTGATCATCCAGTGACTCTTGCTGGTCTCCAGAATGTCATTAAGACCATGCGTATCCGTCTCAACGGCAGTATCTCTGCCACCGTATTCAACAAGCCCGAAAGTATTAACCACTCCCATTCTGAGCAGCTGTCCGAATCAGAAACAGGGTAACCACGGACTTGGTCGGTATCCAGCGCGCCTCTGTCAGGGAGACTCAATGATCTGTGTTACGAATCTCATACTCAGTTGGACGAAATCCTGCTTTGGCACCAGGTCTGGCATGTCTGAGTACATGGAACCACCCCAACTCTGTCAGGAGGGTCATAAAGACAATCGTCAGACTTCAACCTCTGAGTGTCTTGACCGTGTAAGCTAATAACCGCTTCCATGATCCGGGTAAACACCCAAGATGTCAAGCACAGTTCAACAGGCCCAACTGACAAACTCTGCCTTCAAATGCCAAATGCCGAAAGTGGGCCGCTGACAGGCGCCTCAGGCCGGGCAATTGTCTGGACAGCTTTGAGGCAATTGTTTGTACTTTGTGATAAGATCGCCCAAGTGACTGTGTGTGTGTGTGTGTGTTATTATATATATATATATATACACACACGACACCCTCTGAGTTCCTAACAGTATCCACACTCAGAAGTGTTATCGGAGGTTACTCAAGTACAGCAACCTTCGCCCCTCTGCTGTCCGCATGGTCACAAAGCCCCACGTCAGTGACGTCACAAACTGGCAAGGCAGCCATGAACAGAACACCGTACGCAGAAGGAAACAGCATTTTTGCGGAGCAACATATTGTGACCACTTCAATACACACACCTTCCATATTCTAAATCTAAAAAAAAAAGCGCATTACACATCACTTCGACCCATATGGTCGCCTACAGAGAGGGCACAAGAAACACATTCTTGCTTGCATGGCCACTTCTACCCGGTCCTCTCTACTCTACTTCTCTCTCTAAAAGAATAAGGTATCGGTGTCGTGTATGACCACTTTGTCACTCAGTGTCTCGAGAGGAGACGGGGTAGATATCTAGCTTTACCTTATACCGCACTGGTATATCCAAGAGACCACATAAATGTGGTAGCAGACAAACGTCTTAACTGGGTGAAGCCAGGCGAACAACTGGAGTTAAGTGCTGACTGGCGTGACAGGTGGGGACGGGAGGGGGCTGAACTTAATTCACGTCCGACCGTTCTGTGGTCGGTTGACCGGAACAGGTTTGGACAGCTGGATTTGAGGTAGCTAGGGGGAGACCTCCACATAGTCATGTCATCTGGTACAGTACGAAGAAGTAATCAACTTTCTTATCGGCTTTAATACTTTCTGAGTAACGCCATCACAGTTTTTTCCTTTTTACAAGTCGTCCATAGGACAGACATTACATCAGTGCCAGTCATGCGTTTCAGCATTGTACTGCAATTTCTACTCTGTGATCATCATGATATTCTCCTGACGCTTTGATCTATTGATTATTTATCTATTCTGCTCCAGCCCAGTGACTATAGATCTGTTTCATTGATATCTTGATCTATGAAATTCATCCGTCAGAATAACGATCTGGCGCTCCCATTAACTTTACAGACCCATAGGAATTTTGTCTGTCTTGTGTTTTTGTGTTTGTAATGTGCGGAGCCCCTTGCAATGGCTGGGATACCACGCTATAAAAAAATCACACCATGATTATTATTAATATGCATAATAGCAATTAAAGACTGACAGTATAAAAGTTCACAAGTTCAGTAACATCCCAAACTGGTTGTACATAGTACGATGGGTCTCAACATTTCGCTCCCCATAGCTGTGAAAAGTAAAGAATGATCACAAATCCCTACAGGATTTTGAAATCAAATCATGTTAGTAAAAGACATGGGCAGATGAAAAAAGTTCTGCAGATGACTTTACACCCCAAATGCATTATCCCAATGAAACATAAGAAAAAGATACCCAAAAGAAAAGTTACTCAAAATGAATGATGCCATAAAGAAACCCTGACTTCGTTCAGCGCGATACTTACTGCTATCACAATCATCAGTCATGTTCATAATGCCACGCTGTTCCCCCAAATCGTTTGTGCACATGCAACCTTCTGTTTTTAGGCTTGTTATATTGAAATCACAGATGTACTTGTATTTGCCGCTGCTCATGTCATTGCTGGGCCAGCATTCGGGCACTTGCAGCTTGCTGATGTTTAGTCCTATCAGCATGGCTGTCAGAGTTGTGTTGATAGACACTGGTGCCTGAGTTTGGCCAATAAGAGTTTGTACCATGTAGCCCATCAACTGGTAACTCCGCTGGCATTCTGTCAGTACATCTAGAAAGAGAGAACGTTTCTAATCACCAATACTTCTAAAAAAATTAAATAAATTTTATATGATGAATGTTACATTATCTCAACTTGTAGGATGCACACAGATGGCAGGCTTCATCCACACTTATTCCTTTGCGTATATTCTGCACAAGCTTTTCAAGCTTTGTACAAAAAGATTGTGTCCAAGCTTTATGTGCAAGCACATCTCCTCCCAAGAAGAAAATGGTTCACCTGAGTACTGCTGCCTACCTGGTGTTGCACTTTCGCATGCAATGCCAGAGTATCCTTGCTGACATAGGCAGAGGGTGCCGTTAAAAATGTTCCCAACACAATGACCATTCTGACCGCAAGGGTTTGTGATGAATCTACGGCATACTTCAGCTAGAAAGATAAAGTCACCAGTTACTGTTAACGTAAGCAGAAAGTGAACACATGAGATGACATAATGTGTCATACCATACAACTCCACTATTTACTCAGGTAATACTTAAAAAATAAACCACACACACAAACACACACACACACACATGAATGCACTGACACGCATACAGTGCACCCAGCCTTTATGCACTTGGATCCAATGATTTCTCCCGACATCAAGCTGAATGAAAGACACCATCACTTGTGCAAGTTACACAGCTGAAATCATTTTTTTAAAATCTGGGTATGCTCAGGACACAACAAACTCACTAAATGATGGTTCTCGACATCTGTAGGCAGTCCCCTCTTTGCAGCATTTCCTGTCTCCATAGCAGTCTACATCTTGAAAGCACTCCATGGTTCCATTGCCAGCATCTTGTGATGGTGGACACCAGCCAGGCTTCTCTACGACTGAAGAAACTAATCTAATCAAACAGCAACCATTCTCAATGAATCAACCACCTGCCCAGCCGGCTAGAAAAGCTGATCTTGTCAACAATCAATGGTCATGTAACACAGTCTGTGACAATCATACTTACTGTCTTCTTACGATTTGTTTAACACTTTTTGTTTGTTTATTTGTTTTTTGGTCATTTTACAAGTCTCTCATAACTGTCATGTTAAACATTTTACAGTGGGCATGTGGTGATTTACAGGTACTTTTGTGTCTTGCAACAACAAATCTTTCATTGACGAATGTTAGAAAATTTGGAGATAACAGCTGAAGAGACTGCCTAAAGACTACTGATTAGGACAATCATGAAGAAATTGGGCCATGAATGATACAAAATAGCATTCACAAGATTATGTAAAACGTGAAAAAATTATCCCCAAACCCTGTAATAACAGAATATAACTACCAGAGCTTGTACAAAGTCTTGAAATACCAGTGTATATAAGAAAAAAAATGAAGTGCACAAAATTCTAAAACGAACACAATCCCTAGAAACTGTGAAAAAGATCTTAAACACTTTTGTGCAGTTTTTGAAACAAGGGAAAACTCGTTTACGCACCTTTGCAGCTGCCATTTGAGTATTTAATACTTATGAGCGTGCCATTGCTATTGGTACAGTAGCACGATGGGCTTTCAGAAACATTGGCCGTTTTGTACACACAAACAGATTTGTACTGGCCATAGCGGAGTGATCCAGAGCTCCAGCAGCTGGATACCTGCATTAATGAGGAAAACTTAAAACTAATTTACTTCTTCATTATGAACGAGCAAAAACTAAAGGCTCATAAGATTATTTATTCCTTTCTTCTTCATCGAGAATCACAATCAGTTAAGCTAACAAACAAACATACAGCAATATTCTCATGTACCTCTATGCTGGTATACTGAAGGTCTGAAAGCTGCCGCTGTAATGTTTTTCCATTTAGAAACGTTGGTGGGACAGCAACTTTTCCCATCATAGCCTTCAGCAGGAAGGTGTTGAGCCTCTCCTGACGCTGGCAGTCTGTCAGGTTATCTGTTAAAGATAAGGGTAAAGTAGCACTTATACATGATAAATGGTAAAAAGCACTTAATGTCATCTCGCTTTTAGATAAGACAAGGTGTCTCCATTTGTTGCCACATTTTTGGCTATTTAAAAAAATTATAGAAAAAAAATATGTCACAAAAATATAATTTTAAATTAGTTTATTAAACATATTCAGCAAAAAATTGCCTGATTTTACATTTAGGAAGTAGCATGTTATGTTGGTTTTTTTGTGTGCTCGTGTTTTTTTTAATAGAAAGTTCACAAATATTAGCTTTCTGAAACTGCATTTCAAACGCATATTTCGGAAGTAAAGTCACAGTAAAACTTATTGGTATGTACATAAAAAGCTCCAGTTATTAATTCCCATGAGTATGTATTCATCCTTATGTGAATAATTATCCAGAATCAGGAAAATCACAATACACAGTAACTGTAATGATTTTGCAGCACCAAACTAACAGAAAACGCATAGAACATCAGCCTGTGTGGTCTGTCATGTTCTGCTCATTTCACCACAAAAGAATTAAGAAAAAGACCCAATGTTCTGTCATTTAAGCCAAGGGAAGTAACTTGTAGAGAAATAACTTAAAATGTACTATTTTTTGGTTCTGTACTGTCAACCATTCGCAAATAAAGTAGTACTTTCAGAAATACAGGAAAAAATAACTAAAAGGGTACTTTAGACAAAGGAAACCCTAAACAAGTCTGGTGTTCCTACTCAGAAGAGTAGTGTGGCATTTAATTCATGAAATGTAGAGTAGCAAGTAGCCCTTAGAGAAGAACAACATCTGATAAAGAGAAGCAACACCCAACTGTGAACGTAAAATTTCTTTTCTTAATATTTATCTTCTCATCTCACCTTTGCCAGTTTCATTACAGAAAATTCCACCATAGCCCTCGTCACATTGGCAGATGATGTCATACAACAAGTTTCCTATGCACTTCCCATGGCCACTGCAAACACCCATCCCAAACTCTTTGCACACATTGACTGCAACATCACAAAATTTGCTCGTTGACCTCGTAGGAATCGAAGAAATAAGGCATTATCTCATCACAGTAAACTTTAGCATAAATGGTAACTGACGATGATTACAGAGAGTGGATATGAAATCTTCACTGGTTTGTAGCAAAATAAACCTACTGCTCGGATCAGTGAATAGCCTTATCTCATACTGCTGACACTGAGCTTTTTCAGTCTGTGTCAATTTTGAAGTTGTTAATCACACACATTACCTTCACATGCATTTCCAGAGAAGGACTGTGAGCAGTTGCATACATATCCTCCATAGTAACTGTCATTGATACAAGTGCCATTGTTCTGGCAGCCATTAACCCCACGGCAGTCTGCAAAATGCGATACAGCCAGAGGTGCATGAAGTATGTGTGCAAAAGCTGTTCTACTTTTTTTTACTGCAAAACATGACAGGGCAGCTTCAAAGACTACATTTAAAAAAAATATCTTTACCTGGTCCGAGAAATAATAAGTGACATGATGACAATGGATGATTCTTTTAATGACAACAACAAGAGCATATCCTCACTTTGCAGAAAGCTCTATGTGCTTTGTATGAGCATGAGGAGCAACCCTCGCTTGGAATAACACACACACACACAAATGCTCAGATAACAGTACTAAACAGACGTTATACAGTGCACCATCACTTTCTTATTTCAGTGTCTTCAGAACAGTTAATATACAGTATCTATAGTCAAATCTTGGTTAGAGTTCCGAAGAATGAGATCATAAAGTGATGCAGTCACTGAAAACTCCACCACTGCCAAAGTGCTGGACTAATAAATACACAACAGTTTATTAAAAAAACACAAAACTGGCCATGCAATACCCACCCATGTAGTCACAGTTTTCAGGTGACTGCTGAGGCATGCAACGACACTCTGATCTTTGTCCCATCACAACAACACACAGCCCACTGCCACAGGAGCGCATCTGGCATGGACCTGTAAAAGACATGGAACTCACGTGTCAAATGTTTGCATATCAAACGCAGCAGTGTTTTAAACACTTCCACTGTTACAGGAATTAGTTGTTCATAATAAAATTTTACAAAAATCTATAACTCACAATTATCCCAAATAAAAAAAATCACAACAGAGAAATAAGCCTGCCTAGACTGACCTTGTCTAGCCTGTATTATGGCCGTCACATTGATGGTCTTAGCACCTAGGTTAAACCCCTTTCCCTGCAGCCTCTGTTGTCTAGCAGATATCTCCATGGCATCAAGCACTCCTGAGAAGTTGACAGCCAGTGTGACAATCAAGCTGTTATCACCTACATCCCTGAGTAAAATCAGAATTTGAATCAGAAGTTAAATTTGTAAATAGTACTTTTCTGACTACAGTTTCCTCCAAAATATCTTAAAATCTTCAGAGTTGTTTTTAAAAATTACTAAGACCTATGTACACCCAATAGGTTACAAAAAACAATTTTTTTTTACTGAAACATTATAATTCCTGCATGAGTTTGACCTTTCTGTTCACTAACCTTATATTCAGAACGTTGGAGGAAACATAGTGAATGGCCCCATACATAGCTGAATTCACCTGTCAAAATATACAGATGAATAATCTGTATTAATTGGTCACAAAGCTGTTCAATCTGTATAAAAATGTGCTAGTGTTCGAAATGTACTAAAATATTAAATGTGCAGCTATTTTTCTAGACATCTCCCCTGTGTAATCTTAATGTGTACTTAATAATTATTTAAAACCATTCTGACTCGCTACTTGTAGCTGTTACTGGCAAATGTCACAGCAACAAAACTTGCTACTGTAGGGCCCTATATTTAATACATTAAAGCCTTGATAACACCCCCTGCTGCATTCAAGTTTCTTGCTCAACAAAAAGCTATAAATAGGAAAATGTAAGCCAAATGCATCTAGTCTAATTATTGCACAGACACTTTGTTTACATATTTTATATCCACAACTCTATGTGATATAGAGGAAAAGAGACATGAAACAAAATGATAGAGTTTTATGAAATTTTTTAAGAAATAATGCATGCTACTCACTCCAGCAATGATCGCATTGGACAAGTTCTTGTACATGGTACTCATAGGATCGAAGAAGTCTGCCTGCCACTTGTACTGCACAGTTATGTTCACTGCATACACTTCTTGTACTGAACAAAAGGCATGCAAGAAAAAATTTTGTACTGACTCAAACACAAGGCTGTACCACCTTCCTTCTTCAAAATCTTTTTTTGCTCTGGTCACAGTTAAGGTCATTTTTTTACATCCTGTGATCTTTAACTCTTCCTATACATTTGGCACCCAAAGATGCGAACATCTTCATAGCTGTAGCTCAATTGTATCAATTCATCCATATTGATTAAGTTGATGTATTCAATACAGGTGTATGACACAAATGAGCTATAGAATATCTTGTTCAATATGGGTGTACTGATACAATTAGGCTACAGGGCTATGATGATGTTTTCATTCGCATGTGCAAACTCTAAGGGAGACATTAGGATATAATTTAAGTTGTGGCACAGAGCACAATTCAACGTATGGGCAAAGTTCCATTTTAGTGAAATCTTTGTTTTCGCTATGTATTCACTGTGCTAAAAACAAAAATATCTTCATGGACCAGAAGTTAACAAAATTAACTCAACATATTATGCCAGAGATGTTAAAAGAGAGGTAAAAATTACCTTTTCTGGTATGGTCCAGAGATGAAAGGATGCAAATCCACCAAAACAATAGCGCATGCTAAACATTGTAGAAGTCATTACTTACTTGTATTCGTGTTTTCACAGGTCAAACCAGAAAATCCAGACGTACACATACAGTATTGCCCTTGGCCTTGTCTGAACATACACGAACCACCGTTCAGGCAAGGGAAACTGTTGCACTGTTGGCCAACATATTCTGTAAAATACAATACAGGTGTATGGCCATCATAAGATCCACTGAAATTAAGTTCCACGATTAGGTGTTAAACTAGCTAAGAACACTTTTTTTTAGATATTCGATCCTCTCTCTCACAACATGATATTTTTATAATAAATAGCTTGTACAGATGTCATGCTCTTTTGTTTTTATTTCTGATATTACTGCAAATTTGCAAATGGTATAGTGGCTTAAAGCTACAGTGTTCATGGGATTTTCTTTTCATCCATCCCCTTCCTTTCTGCCCAGTTGTCTACTCATTTATCTACAACATAAGCTGCTGAAGCTTAATAACTTACACCATCAAATAAAGAGGTCTCTATGTTGTCCAAAAAAGATTCTACAAACTTTGCTGCATTGTCTTGTAAGCAAGTGAATCGGAAGAATATTTGATAGTTAAGAATGGGTTTTAATGCGCCATGCAAATACAGCATCATAGGTTTGCCGATTTAAGTTCAAAATGGCTGACTTCTCAGTTTTCTTATCTTGCTTCGTCCTCTTATTATAAGTAATGAATGTAAACATACACCCATGCATTTCAGCGCAAGCATGATCACACATATACACAAAAATTCCCTCTCTCTTTTTATCACCAATTCTCTAACTGCAAAAAGACTGAACAAAAGCAGCCTACCACGGCAATTGGTTTCATCAGAATTGTCACCACAGTCATCTTTTCCATCACAGAAGAAACCTTGAGAGATGCATGTTTTCCGATAGGGGCACAAGCCTTGCCCAGGCTGACATGCTTAACAAAAAGATTTTTAGATTTAAAGAATGTTTCAACTTTCTGAAAGGGATCAACACACATGTATAATTAAACATAGTAAGCATCATAACCTTGTATGTCAATATGCAGTACAGTCTATAAATTACTAATAATTTTTTGAGTCTCTTGTATGTGTGCACAAAAGGGTAGATGCAATGACTGACACACACATGTATATACATATATCTCTGTATATAGAAAGATCTACACATATGTGAATGCCCTTACACACATGGATCTACACAAGTGTGCACCAACAAACATTCATGTCTTTGTGCATAGTGTGTGAACACACACACACACACAGGGTTGGGCTGCCTTTCTGGTATGGTCCAGAGATGAAAGGATGCAAATCCACCAAAACAATAGCGCATGCTAAACATTGTAGAAGTCATTACTTACTTGTATTCGTGTTTTCACAGGTCAAACCAGAAAATCCAGACGTACACATACAGTATTGCCCTTGGCCTTGTCTGAACATACACGAACCACCGTTCAGGCAAGGGAAACTGTTGCACTGTTGGCCAACATATTCTGTAAAATACAATACAGGTGTATGGCCATCATAAGATCCACTGAAATTAAGTTCCACGATTAGGTGTTAAACTAGCTAAGAACACTTTTTTTTAGATATTCGATCCTCTCTCTCACAACATGATATTTTTATAATAAATAGCTTGTACAGATGTCATGCTCTTTTGTTTTTATTTCTGATATTACTGCAAATTTGCAAATGGTATAGTGGCTTAAAGCTACAGTGTTCATGGGATTTTCTTTTCATCCATCCCCTTCCTTTCTGCCCAGTTGTCTACTCATTTATCTACAACATAAGCTGCTGAAGCTTAATAACTTACACCATCAAATAAAGAGGTCTCTATGTTGTCCAAAAAAGATTCTACAAACTTTGCTGCATTGTCTTGTAAGCAAGTGAATCGGAAGAATATTTGATAGTTAAGAATGGGTTTTAATGCGCCATGCAAATACAGCATCATAGGTTTGCCGATTTAAGTTCAAAATGGCTGACTTCTCAGTTTTCTTATCTTGCTTCGTCCTCTTATTATAAGTAATGAATGTAAACATACACCCATGCATTTCAGCGCAAGCATGATCACACATATACACAAAAATTCCCTCTCTCTTTTTATCACCAATTCTCTAACTGCAAAAAGACTGAACAAAAGCAGCCTACCACGGCAATTGGTTTCATCAGAATTGTCACTACAGTCATCTTTTCCATCACAGAAGAAACCTTGAGAGATGCATGTTTTCCGATAGGGGCACAAGCCTTGCCCAGGCTGACATGCTTAACAAAAAGATTTTTAGATTTAAAGAATGTTTCAACTTTCTGAAAGGGATCAACACACATGTATAATTAAACATAGTAAGCATCATAACCTTGTATGTCAATATGCAGTACAGTCTATAAATTACTAATAATTTTTTGAGTCTCTTGTATGTGTGCACAAAAGGGTAGATGCAATGACTGACACACACATGTATATACATATATCTCTGTATATAGAAAGATCTACACATATGTGAATGCCCTTACACACATGGATCTACACAAGTGTGCACCAACAAACATTCATGTCTTTGTGCATAGTGTGTGAACACACACACACACACAGGGTTGGGCTGCCTTTCTGGTATGGTCCAGAGATGAAAGGATGCAAATCCACCAAAACAATAGCGCATGCTAAACATTGTAGAAGTCATTACTTACTTGTATTCGTGTTTTCACAGGTCAAACCAGAAAATCCAGACGTACACATACAGTATTGCCCTTGGCCTTGTCTGAACATACACGAACCACCGTTCAGGCAAGGGAAACTGTTGCACTGTTGGCCAACATATTCTGTAAAATACAATACAGGTGTATGGCCATCATAAGATCCACTGAAATTAAGTTCCACGATTAGGTGTTAAACTAGCTAAGAACACTTTTTTTTAGATATTCGATCCTCTCTCTCACAACATGATATTTTTATAATAAATAGCTTGTACAGATGTCATGCTCTTTTGTTTTTATTTCTGATATTACTGTAAATAATATAGTGGCTTTAAAGCTACAGTGTTCATGGGATTTTCTTTTCATCCACCCGCTTTCCTTCCAGCCTGTTGTTTGCTCATTTATCTACAACATAAACTGCTGAACCTCAATAATCTACAGCTTGAAAGATGTCTCTCAATGTGACCTGAAAAAGTTTCGACAAACTTTGCTACATTGTCTTCTAAATAAGTGATCTGGAAGTATAACTGCTAGTTAAGAATGGGCTGTAATGGGCCATCCAAATATAATATAATTGGCTGACTTCTCAGTTTTGTTATGTGGCTGTGCTCTCTGTTTGTATGTAATGAATGTAAACACACACTTATGCGCCTTTGCATGTGCACTACGCACACACACAAACACCCTCTCTCTTTCTCTAATTCTCCAGTTGTAAAAAAGACTGAATAACAGCAGCCTACCATGACAATTGGCTTCATCACTATTATCACCGCAGTCATCTTTCCCATCACAGAAGAAACTTTGAGGGATGCATTTTTTCCGGTAGGGGCAAAACCTTTGCCCAGATTGGCATTCTTAGTGAAAAGATTTTCAGATTTAGAAGATGATTTAATTTTGTGAAGCTGCTCTATACCACATCCAATGAAAAAGAAAAACAACCAACGATTGGCAGCATGTATGTCACTATGTAGTGCTGTCAATTACTACTACAGTTTGCTGTATGTATACACAGAAGGGTAGATCCAATGACTGTGCAATGGTGCACACACATTCATGTACATATTCGTAAATATGCAGAAACATGTACACACTATGCATAGACACTTACAAGTGTGCATCCTCAAATACGCATGTCCTTGTGCATACATGCATGCACATACACACACCATAAGCACACACACACACACACACACACACACACATACACCATAAGCACACACACACAAATACATATACCCATGCATATATACTAACATATGTATACATAATGTATATGCACATTCTCTTTCATGTCTGAGCATGCACATCCAAACATGCACAACACATGCACATGCTAAACCTCCACAACATACACTATAATTATTAACGTGAAAGCAGGTAACAAAAGGAAAAAAGAAATGTGTCAAAGACAAAGCACAATACCATTAAGCTCTGATGGCACATCCCAACACATTGGGTTGTTGGTACTGTTTGTAATGTTGTAGGAAGCTGTGGCTGTCACGTTGACTTTAGTACCATTCAGACTGTGTAGTGTTGAATTGGCGGCAGCCTCCAGCGCTTTGGGGACTGTTCCATTTACAAATGCCATCGTACAGTTTCCTCTGAAACAAATGGAAGGCAGAAACATTCTCAACTTCCATTTTCATTTTCTACTAAAACAAGAACTTTAAATGCTCAAATATATCTTTGTAAAAAGTGCTTTTCGAAGTAGGTCTCACTTTGTGATGCTTCTCTACCCCTCCTTTCTCTCTTTTCATACATTCATCTCTGCTCCTCCCATCCCCATGCATAAATGCATTCTCACTGTCTCTGCAAAAAGTGCCTGATCACTGCACCATCAAACCAATCATACATGCATGTATAGATTGAAGGTCCTATGGTGTCATACTAACAGTAGAGTGACTGTTACGAAGAAAGTGAGCCTCATTATAGTGTGTTAACCACTAATCCTGCCTTTGGCAAACAAATTCATGTGGTTTGTGAAGATACAGGCTGATATGTGTATTTGTTTGAAATCAGAGTCAGCCATCCAAAAAATTAACAGGCAAGATTTAATTTCTGTTCTATTAAGTTCTAATTGTTCTGTTTAATAGCGAAAAAAAAGAATTTACAATTTTCAGGAATCTGACTGGGATGCATTAAAAAATGTCTGTGGTGTTCAAGAACATTTTAATCTTCTTTTCAATTATAAAAGTAACCATAAATATAACATACCATGTTTTTCTCCAAAAAGCTCAATGGCTTCATGATGTAAAGCAGCAATTTGCAACCGTTTATAAACAGAAAAAAAAGAGAAGCAAAGATTTATGCAATCCAGCCCTGGAGTTTTGGAGTCAGAGAAAGCAAAGCTGAAGACAGCTGTATTAATTATGATGCCTGCATCAACAACATGCACTTGGTGGAATCCATTTGCTTCAACTTACATACTACTGAAGTCCACATTCCATTCTCCCATGTAGTCCACTTTTCTCAGGAGCTGTTGTAAACAGAAAAACTGATTGTCACTTATCATTATTAATGCACTTCTCTTCCAAAGCCATGGATGTTTCGATTCTCATTTGAAATGAAAATTCTAATTAAGTGTTCAGGCTAACCTCTCTCCACCTTGCCTGTGAGATCACGCTCCTTTTAATGTTGATGGGTCGCTGTATATTTGTTGATATATTTCAGCCTATGAATGTGTGCTATGTTTGAGCCTATATTTGTATATATGTGTGTCTTACTTTGTTTTTATTTCTGAACAGCACACTAAGCCTCCCTAGAAGTGGGGAATTTATGCTCAGTATACTTACGGTCAATGGTCACCTCAACCCAGCCATACTGACCACATCCCACAGTTATACTGACCCTTACCATGATCAAATTATTCCAACACCAAAAGTTGAATCCACCCATGCCCAGAATATGAATCATGGGATGATCTGGTCATGGCAGGGGTCAATCTAACTCTGGGACAAGGTAGATATGGTTTATGGTCAATGTGGTTTTGGGTCAAAGTGACAGGTCCCTACACAACTGTTAGTCAATATTGTTTGCATACTGATTTAAAGACTACCCTGACACTAATCCCATCTGAGTGCATAACTCTGTCTTGTTCTGTTTATGAGATACAATACTACACTGTAAAAGATGAAATTCTCACTGCATTTTAGAATGATGTCAAACTTTTCTCCCAGTGACGTCACAAACATAGGCTCTCTGTTATGGTTATCTCTCATTAGCAGGTGCTCAGAGCTCACACACTGACTGCAGCATTTAATGGCATTACGGAGTTTAAATTTATATCCACCTGTACTCCTTTCAAAACCTGAATTTAAAAACCACCATGCATTTTTGTGACAAACTAATAACAGTACTGTGTTCCATTAACCTTCAACATTTTTAGTTTCATGCTTGAACTGCGTTGAGCTTTAAAATTGGATGTAAAGAGCACCTAATTACTTTTCACTTAAAGGTCAAGCTGAGCACACCATTATATTTATTTATGATCGGGTTAAGTTCGTTTTAGAAAAATAATTCCCAAAATATGAGTACATAAGTATGCTTAAAGATATAAGCCTTCAAACATCGGCATTCTCACCTGCAACTAGGAAGGTGGGAAAAAAGTACTCTCCTATACTGAAGGTTCTCTTATGCGATCAAAGTATTTGTAACAGCGAGTGTGCGTGTCTTCGAGTCAAATGAAGAAACATCGCTCAGGTTGTCAATCAGATCAAAATTTAATGGGCAACAATAGCTACAACTGACTGCTGATAAGGATTTTATAAAAAATTTAATGATAGTTTGAGAAATTTTTGTTGATGTAAAAACGTATTTCTTCCTCATTTAGCTACATGCAAAATTTTCTATTTACTTACTGATACTCGCATGTGTTCCCGCTCAAGCTCCATATGTTTATCATCCTTAATTCGTTTTTTTTCCCCCTTTTTTTAGCTGCTGCTATCACGCATATCAATGGTGCCCTCGCACTGTCAGTTGCTTTTAGCATTATGCTGGATAAAGATACCACTGATGATGTTGTGTTTGTGACTGTGACGATGTTACTTGTATACCAGATCTGGTGTATAAACCGTCGATGTTGCATATCTGGTGCTTGATCTACCAGCAGTTGTAGTTCGTTTTAACAACTCATGCTTTTGTATAGTAAGCACTGCTGTAAGAATAAGATTTCTTCGTTTTACTGAAAGTCCAAGACTTGCTTGTACTGTATAAGTGACTGGATAACAATCAATTTTGACATGTTTTTGAGCAAATTCTTTGCACGGTACATTTGAACAAAGCAGAGATCTGTATATACACATCTCTGAACAAAGTTAATCCACTGGCGTTTGCTGCCATTATCTTCAGGATTTCCTTCATGAGTACAAACTAACTCCGTCTGAGCGTCGAAGAGAACATTCAGCAACAGCACAATATGTCCTGGTCAGTCTTTTTTTTACAGAGGATTGCATCTTTTGTCTTCGACTTTAGCTAGTGCAGATGGCACTATTTTTAGAAATACGTTGTGTGCTTAAGAGAAAAATATTAATATAAAATCTTTCATGCCTCTTTGTCATAAAATACCACCGGAACATATTTTTGTGATACTTTGTGCTTTATTTCGAGCAATTTTCGCTTAGCGCTCCTGTTGTCCTTTAAGTGAATAAGTGCAAGTATTTCTTGTACAGCCCTACCCTTAATTGTAGTTTGCATAAAAAAATTAACCTAAGGTAGCTCAGAACTACATTAAACTTACATAGTTTTGCAAGATCTCTTCGTTTGTTTTGTTGACTCGGCCCAGTACAAACAGTCTAACAGCAACTGAAATTCCTATGATTTAAGAAAGAAAAAACAGAAACTCGTAGCCAAAAAATAAACAAAACAGGGACACAAAACTTGACCATCTTGGATAAGGTACAATTTGCCTTTCTACCCTCCATGTAGAGGAACAAGAGCTCACAGCATCAACTTTCTAATAATTCCCTTAAAAAAGTAAATTCCTTTAAAAAACAATCTTAAGGTAACAGCTTAAGGTTAGCTTTATACAGATGCAAGACAACTTGGATGCTACCATCACCACTGACTCACTATTCTGAAAGAAAAAAGTAACAGCATGTAAAATTGAAGAAATGTTACCAGGAAGAAAAAAACATTAAGTCTTTGCAGAATACCTTTGCAGTCCAGCCTAACAGTTGTAATGTTGACAGGGTTTGATACACCATCCATTATGATATTTACTCCCTCCAGAAGTGTAAATAGTTTTAATCCATCACAGTCATCATCTGTTCTGCTTGTCAACATCACATGGAAACTTAAACACTGTTCTCTGTAATGAAAAATAAACTGGTTGTTATATACTTGTCTTAGGTCATATTCACAATAAATGTCATGTGATGGAATTATTTTTAAAGTGGTGTGGCAAAACATTCTGAAAATCTAAGACAGACAAAAAACTTGGCCCAGGTACAAGAACAGTTTGTTTGCATATCTTTGCCATGCCTCTTTATTACCTAACCCTAAATAATAACTTTCCCCTCATGCCAAGATTACCCTAACAGGCATCAGTCATAGAAATACTTCCAGTAAAATATTTGTTGATCTAAGTCAAATAATTGTACCTTATTTGTAGAAACTATAGAACTATAAAAGCTACTCACTCTTTAGCATATACAAGGTCCATGGTTCCACTGAAATTTGCAGCTGCTACAGTGGCATTAATCTATCAAAGAAGCAAACATCTTGCAAGAATATCCTGAATTTTGCAATCACAACAATTTTGTAAATGTCATGTAATTATTGTCATGAGCAGTATTGTGCAATTAAATATATTTCCGGACCATAAAACTTGTAATCTACTTTTAAGTATTTAAAAAAAAGCAAAGGCTTATCTGCCCCTCTATCCTCCTCCAATCTGTCTCTACATCAGTGTTTGCATGCAGGTTTGTTTTAAAAGGTTTTAATCACACATCATGCAGACTTTAAATATGATGATTCAAGCGTATGTGTGTGTAAGTGTGTGCACATGAGCTTCTCCAAATGTGAAGTGTGCATTGCAAAAGCCAAACTAACAAGAGCAGTTTAAAACTTCATCCCAGTAACTCACGTATTTCTCCAGGAACATAACATCTTTCTCCTTTAACCCTAAGGCAAAGAAGTTGCCTGAATGCACGATACCTGCAAGAAAGCAAGCATTGGAATGTTAAATTATGTGCTTCTGCATAGATGCAATATTTTTCTAGCTAGCAGTTATATTTTTTTATTTCTGGGGTATGAGATGGGGAGGAATATGAGAAATGATATACATATGTGACATGAGAAAAATATGTTGTGGAATACTTCATAATGACATTATGACCAGAGCAAACTCTAATAAAATTATTTCATAAATGCATACATAAGCATGCACATATTCACATGCACACTACACTTTCTTTTCTCTCTCATACACATACACAGACACAAAACACATATTTACTCAATTCACAAACAAATGTACCCATTCACTCTCCCTCATAATGCCACCCAAAATCAAAAACTCTCACTAAGGGTTTGAAGAACATACCAGATAGATCACTAGTTGGCTCTGTTGTCTGTGACACCACCAGGGCATTGTGTCCAAGTACACTGACTATCAGCAGGACAAGGAAGCAGCGTGCAGCCCCCATACTCCTGCTCTTAACTCTATGTTTGGTCTTCCTGATCTGCACATGAACAGTCAGCGCAAGTGATACATTTTTCAAAATGCCTGGTACTACCCCTCCTCTTTGGAGTCTCCTCCCTTAATTGTTGGCCATCTCTATTCACAAGCAGGGTCAGTTCTACCTTAAAGCAAATTAGGTATATTTAAAGGTCTAATGGAGTGCATTTTTTAAATGACAAGATAAAGCTCAATACGTCATCAGGAACCCGAGCGCTGGGTCATCGCAACCTTAAGGTTTCAGTCTCTGCCAGCTATGAAATTTGCAATGGCGCTAAGCTCAACGGCGTTTAAACATTATGAAGGGCTGCATACAGTTAATGGTGACAGGCAAAATACATAAATACCTAAAACTTATGACAGGTAAAGGTGAAATAAATGATGGTTTAAAACAAACGAGACGATGTAACCTGTTAAGTAGGTTAGATTACACACCACGGACAGCAATGTCAAATGGTTACATGCAGCATCTTCTTTTTTTTTTTTTTTTGGTAGGTATTGCGTTCGAAGCCCGGATAATTTTTTTTTTTCGTTCTCAAATATGATGAATTCTCTGTTAAGCCCTTCGTGAAGACCCACTGGTTACTAAGCGAAACCGTAAAATCTATCTGTGTAAAGTCATATCGATAGACACCTAATTTCTATCAGACATTGATATCGAAATATAGATATTTTAGACTCACGGGTGATAGAAATTGCTTTAGTTTAGTAATAACAGTTATTGAGTTTGAAAAGGGATATTTTTATTTTTTACATAGCGTGTAATCTAACCTACTTAACAGGTTACATCGTCTCGCTTGTTTTCGACCATTTCCCCTGTCTAATGTCATTTAAAGCTTATATATGGTATCTACAAAATTATCTGGTATTTTCACATAAATCATGATCTTATAATCAACATTATTATAAAACCTGATTTGTTTGTCGCTTACTTGTATTACTATTTACATAGTACAAGATACATATTTAGGCGTCAAGAGAAGCTGATTATGCACGAAATCCCGTAGCTATAGCTTACCCCCCTCACCCCCCACCAGTGCCCTAGCTGGTGCCTGGTGGGAAATCCCACCGCACACCACTGATCACCATGCACAGAAAGTGGTAATCACAACAGACAGTAGTATATCATACATGGATATGTTTACATTGTTAAGGAATAGCCAATGGGAGACTATTTGGGATAATATGTTAATTAGGTGTATATGTGGACTAAAGGTCACTTTCTGTGTATAATTATGTCTGTAGCATGTATCTTGAGAATGGATATTGTTTACTTGGATTTTGAGAAATAGCATATCTTGGATTGAGCGCTATCTAGAGTTCTAGACAATAAAAAAAATACATCCCACTAGACTTTTATTGCCTACGAGCCTCACCTGCTGGGCTTAACTTTAGCCTGTGCAACAGCAACAAAAATTCCCTATATATCGCTGTTCATTAATGGCAGTTCATTCACACACGCAGCTCAATGCCCTTACTTTCTTATGTTAAATTTTATCAGTTCTGTTCTAGGATCTGAACTTGGCATTGAGCTTGTCTCCTGTGTAACGCACTTGTATGGCATTTTTAACCATCAATACTGACCATTAAATGTTATCATATATTTATTTTCAACTGCTTATGTCGTTCAGTTTTAAGTTTGATGTTTCTCTTGAAGTGTAATTTTTTTTTTACTGTATAATTTTTCGCTATGTCGGGGAATGTAAGCAACAGACAACAAATATATATCATATATACTATACATGTAAATAAAATGAACGCGCGCGAGACATCTAAAATACACACTTGATTACGCCGTTTAGCTGTCGTCTGCAAAGTCCAGACAAGAGTTGGATCGTGTGTCGCCACCTGGCGTCACTTTTGCTGCAGATGAAAAAGACAAGAAGTTTAGTCGATGAAGCACGGCAATGAAAGACTAACTTAATGATTTTTGCAACGGCTTTAGTGAAGATCCGAACTAACAAGTGACTGTTTATAGCGACGCTAACAAGACTTTCACGATTGTCACTCGATAAGCATGTGTTGCCATCTGCGAATACAAGTGGCACAATGCAACAATTCTGTGCTTTCAGCGCCACCTGTCTGTCGGCTGACACCTATATGTGGTTCTCTGGTGAAAGGACTGCGCCACGGAGACCCGAAGCGTACTGAACATTGCAAACTGTAATGCATTTGTAATGACTATATAGAAATTAATGTTCAATGGTGTCCCAGAGAAATTTTAACAAATTTTATCTTTAAAAGTGCTTTTTCCTAAATAGAGAGACTCTTACGGTCTAATAAGAAATGTGTGTGCGTGCGCGCGCGCGCTTATCATAGCATCACAGCAGGTGTGTCTTCATTTGCTCATGGCGCGTTTGTTCAATAGATGGGTAGCCAAATTCCAATCATAGAAGTTTTTTGTGTTTCAAGTATATCTTGTAAAGATTTTCGCGAATTGACGACGTTTCGCTAGTTCTAATATCTGCAAGTGAAGCCACCATTTCATATAAAAATTATAAATTTATATGGCAAGTTATTTTTAGCGTAACGACGATGAGTGACATTGTCAAGAATGCGAGATCGAAGTGAACTCTCTATGCATGGTGGCTTCTGTTGCACAAAGTCGTCCATATAATTATGCACAATATTGGCAGGCAGAGGCAGAAACCTGAAACACTTTTTAGGTAATACACGGTCCCTGGTTTTAATCACAATATTCTTTCTTCCCTGTGCCCTTACTGTTTATGTTTCAGCTTGTCATTTTCGTAGTAAAGAACTGCAGCTTTTCACGACTTACACTTCCTTGACGCATGGTTCGAAAGGACTCTGTGTGAGAGAGAGAGAACAAGCAGGCTATGTCAGTGAGTAGCCAAGTGAACAAAGGGAAAGTGGATAGCTGAGTGCGTACGTCCAAACCCGTAGACCAGTTGGTTCCATACCTGTGTGGCACAGCAAACTTTCCCAAGTTGACCCAGCTGTCTGAAGGGGGATACCTGACTCCACAGTGGGAGGGTGAGGAAGGTAAGGCAGTGAAGGAGAGAGGGCACCGCCTTCACAAAAAAAACTAGCCTATAGAAAAGTGTGGTCGCTAAGATCTGATGTCAACAAAAAGACCTTTTGGACAAAATTATAAAGATTAAAAAGATCAACGCAGTTCCCCCTCCCAACCTTTCGGTTCTAACAACTGCATGAAGCAGCGACATAACATGCGTCAGTTGACTGGATTTCAGGGAAAACAATTATTGGTAAAGGGTTCTACGGTGACGTTTATCGAAGTCCTTGGTGAAGACAGATGATTCGTCGTCTTCGACAGCAAGAAGAGTGATACTTCATGGCAGGAATTCATGTCTAACGCTCACTTACACGCCGGTCTAGCCGATAACCTGTCCTGCGTACATCAGTCCCAAGCACGATAGATCAAATAAACCGGGGCTGTTGGGCGATTAGTGCGTATGTAATTTTGTAAAGTCGTCCCCAGCGGACAACACTGATGGTATGGCGTGTAGATCTGAGGTTATCGGCTTCACTGTCCTATAAAGATACAGGAAGGACAATAATGGCCCTCTAACCAGTTTCGAGGAAGTCATCATAGTCATGCCTACTAAACAGGTTGCATGCACTCCAAATCGCATTTTGTTTTACATGCGAGGCGGTAGTTATGAAGTGAGGGTAAATCGTTGCCCCGGGGCAACAAGTGAACGCAAGGACAAGCGTCTTGTTTCCAGAATTATAAAATGGATTTCAGATCCTGCAGATATTGTTTTACTCCTGGAGCCGTAGTTATAAAACGGTGACAAAGGGGCCCTGTAGTAAGGAGACACGAAGAAGTATCCGCGGGGTCTTTATAACTTCGGAAACAAGACTTTTGTTGTTGTTGTTGTTGTTGTTGTTTTTTGTTGTTTGGGTTTTGTTGTTTGGTTTTTGTTTTTTTGTTTTTGGTTTGTTTTTGTTTTGTTTTTTTGTTTTGTTTTTTTTTGGGGGGGGGCTTTTTGTCCTGGGGAAAAGACTTACTTTCGCTTCATAACTACGGTCCCCGGAACGACACAAGAGCCAATCAAAACGCGCTGAAAATTTTGTGCTGTTGCTTTTCTCGACCATTTAAACTAGAATGTGCAAACTCCTATTTAAAAAAAAAAAGAGAGAGAAACCAGAAATGAGTACTTCTATGTACAAAATAACCACAAAAAGTCTTAGAAACCACTTCATAATTCTTGGTGAAGTCATGTCAGAAAAACTGGCTACAAGTCTATTCGAGCCCCAGAATGACAGCAGGTCCCTGCTGGGCGAAAACATAATCGGATCACTTCCTATAGCTGATGATTTACTTGTGACAACTTAAGGACAAGGTGGGAGGCAAGACAGAAAGGGCGGGAGGAGGCAGAAGAACCGGCGACTTTTAAATGATGATCTTTCTCACAGTTGCTCGGTGTGAACTGGGATAGGCGTTTAGAATTATGTGACAGGTGTTATACTACCCTATGTATTTCGCATCGGTGTGTGTGGTGGCTGGGAAGGGAAAAAATGTTTTCAAAAAAAAAAAACAAACAAACAAAAAACTAGCGAACCCCACCCAATGCTCTGTCAAAACAGCGTCAAAACCCACTTGTTTTCCCTTCTCGTCATACGTCAGCCGTGGAGTAATCGGTCACATCACGTGCTGCGTCTTTTCAGCTGGCGCTCGGCCTTGGACCGGATCGAGGTGCATATAGCAACGTCTGACGTTCCTTTACATCCAGACTTGAGCTTTTGGCCACACCTGAGGCTGTATATGTGTATACCTGGCGCCGTAGTTGTGAAATGAGGGTAGGACGTTTGCCCCAGGGTAAAATGGGGAACTCAAGGAAAGGCAGTTTTTTTCCGAAGTTATAAAGCGATGTCCAGACTACGAGGACACTACTTCATGTTATTTTATCTCAGGGCACCTTTGCCACCGCTTTATAACTACACCTCCAGGGGTAAAATAACATCTCCGGGGTCTAGATACCACTTTATAATTTTGCATTGTCACTGGGCACCATAAAAAGACCGGTAAAAAGACGATAGTGTGCATGTTGTGGAGAGGTCAGTCAATGCAAACATAAAAAAAAGTCAGAGCTGTTCGTAGTGCGTGCGGATAGCAACGGACGCATTGATTTGTGACTAGACACATCAGGTTTCAGGCCTTTGGAAAAAATCCTTACAGACAAACGAAAAGACTATCGCACTCATGTTGTAATCCCCTTCTTCTTCCACATACACGCGTCTGCCCCCTGAGGTAAACCAGACATGTCTGACTCATCACTGTTGTTTTTTTACAGAGAGGTTCAAAATGGGCCCAGCTACCCAGTCAAGCATGGTGAGGAATAGCAGAAGGAACAGCTCGCCTCCGTTGAGAGCTCCTCTTTGAAAGGCGAGGGTAGTGTGTGGAGGGAGACAGTTTGGACAAGAAGGAGAACGTGATCCGCATGATAAGAGATCTGAGCCTGTCTGGGAAGTCTACTCTCCTCCTAGGTAGCTTTGATTTTTCTTTGGCGATAGTGATATAGGGAAATGTCTGGGTTGCTCTTTAATTGGACAGTTATAGTAAACACATTGCGAAAGAAAGAAAGAAACCCAAAAACCGACTAGATTGCTGCTAATGCTCTTTTTTGTACCCCTCTGCTCACATTTCATATCCATTGTTTTAAAGTATGTAATGTAGATTGCTGGGAAAGCTGTCTTCCAGTCCAACGTTTTACTAAGTTTCCGCAGTTTGCCAACAGCTGCATCCCGCAAAGAAATAGACTATGGACCGTCTTAACCGGACACGTCGTCAACAGATTGTGTCCAACAAGGAAATCCATGTCAGCTGCTGCTCTAAAGCCTGTCTCCCATTTTTTTCCCCCGTACTTGGCGCCATGTCCTTACTATCTTTAAAAAATGCTAGGCATTTTTCTTTCTGTTGGCCGCACTACTCTGCTTGAATTCTCCGAAAAACTCTGCATACTAAAGCATCCTAAGGTCTGTTATTAATTGGAAGCATACTGTCAAATGTATTTTTTACTTTTATCCCCGCCTTATTAAAAATACGCGACTTTTAAACAGTGACACATCTGGGAATGTGTTCCTGAAATAAGGTCCTTTAGTTTAGGTCTATTGTTTTGTATCCAGTCTTAGCGTGTGCAGCTTGTATTTTCACTCCGTGTCGATGTGGTTCGAGGTATCTAGTCTAGTACATCCATTAATGCAATAACCAGTCCGTCAAACATTTTGACGCAAGTCACATAAAAGGTGCTCTACTTTCGTCAAAACCTTTTGATGACACAAGGTAAATAAAGGGTGTTCTACTTTCATCGCAGATGAATACCCCAATCTTACATTCTCAAATAGCAGTCACCCGCTCGCGTGTTCTATTTAACGTTAGATTCTTCTCTTTCTCTCTTGTTCTTAGGCGACGAATGGCACTGCAAACAGAATTTGTTTGCTGGGCCACCGGGTGCTTATGCTCGTGTAAGCAAAAAACGAAACGCAGTGATCGATCATGCTGGTTACTTCCAGAACATCCACACCTAACACCCGAGTCATGGGTCGTTGAATGCATCAGTCACCTCAGAACTAGATTGTAGGGAACTTTCTATAATGTCTTTTTGCCCTCTTCAGCTACCTCCTCCTTCTCCCCTCCCCCCACCAAGTTCTTCTCTTTTCTAGTGATTCTGTATTTGCCAGTATTGTTTTTTGAATGGACCAATATAGACCAATGCAGCCAGTTAGAACGTGTTTGAGTGTTGGACACTGGATTATTCATAACCTTAGGAAAATCTCAAGAAAAGGGTGGGGCGCCAACGTTGCTACTGTGAAAAGAAACGTGATGCAGTTCCATGCCCTGCCCCCTCTAAGGACATCTGACCTCTCTGGGTTGTTGGAAACTGGGTTGAATGATTTCTGCTCTGCTGGGATCAGGGGCTGACCCAGTGCGCATTACTACTTCATGTTAATCATCCACCTACCGCTCTGCTATGATTTGTGTACCTGTACCCAGAATGCTTGACACCGAGAGATCGGCACAAAACACACTGACGTATCCAATAGGGGTCGGGGGCCAGCGGTGCGAGCCCAAAACTTTTGCCAACACCCCTTTTCTTTATTTCATGTAGATGATTACTATGTTTCCACACTCTAAACTCGTGTGGTTTAGGTTGAGCGTGACTCCCAGCCACCAGATCAACAATGAGAATGAGCCACACTCACACCAGACCATACGGTTTTACAGTGTGGGGATATATTTATCGGCCGGCTATATGAAAAGAAAAAAAAGATGGCGGGAAGCAAAAACCTTGGTACGCCACTGACAGAGCGAAACAAAAATTTCATAACAAATGACGTCTTCAATAACTTTGAAACATATGTTGTTGAATAAATCTGAACTAATTTTACTACTAGAAGAAATTATGTGTGACTTTGTCTCAGACTTAGACAGCTTGGCGTGTGGTAGAGAAGAGAAGGCTACACAACTTCTATTTTATTACAACAAAAACAAAGTTCTCTGTTAATTTATTATAATTGTAGGAAAATACCTTTGACACAGCCAAGTCAACAGCTGAGAATATTTTATTTCAGCAGAGCTACAGACGATTTTAGGTTTCAGTGTCATTGCAGATTCAACAAAAGATAAATAAAGAAAAATCCTGTTGTAAAATTAAGCTGACTCTCAAAAATATTTAGTTTGGTATCTCTTAGATTATTCATACTCATTCACAGCTCGTGGGCTATGGACACATTTCGAAGCACTGCAGTGTGTTTTGCGTTACTTCTGAGAAAACTTTCACACTTTTAACCAGACTGTTTAACAGAACTCTTGCATCTCTGCTCACGTTTAAAACCAGCTTTTCAACCAGTCTTATTCTAACAGAGTTGTTGTACACTAAGTCAGATATTTTTACATGACTTTGAACACTCTTCTCTCTCTCTCTCTCTCTCTCTCTCTCTCTCTCTTTTTTTTTTGGGGGGGGGTCTTGGAGTAGACATTTCACTGCAATTTCTGCTTTGTGATCATGTGGAAATTCTCCTGACGATTTGATGTACGTTTTTGATTCTTGGTCTACTCTGCTTAGTCCAATGACTTTCCGATCTGTAGATCTGTCTCATCGACATCTTGATCTATGAATGCCATCCGGCCGAAGAACGACCTGACATTCCTCGACCATTAACTTCAAAGGGAGAGCCACAGGAATTTTGTCTATGATGTATTGTTGTGTTTGTAGTGCGCGGAGAGCCTGGTTTTGGGCGGGACCCCGCCCTATAAAAACTTTCGCCATTATTATTAGACAGACCGCTGAATGCATATGTAAATCTGTAACGTCATCACATGATGACGTCATTGCTTTTATGACGTACGGACCTGACATATTGAACCGGTACGAAAGCAACATAAGAGTGAATGGACAAAGCTGGGCCTCCACTGTCCTCTCACTTTACATGACTATCATATCCTAATTCTTTCATTTTAAGCACCCTTGAAAGCCCATTGCGCTCGTTAACCTGTGAGAAAGGCCGTTCTTAACCGGGATAAAATACAGATGAAAGTTTTTACAGGATTTTTTTAATAAAAAAAAACTTTGCCAAACTTAGTCAAACGTTAGCCTCTATCTGTTAAATTAAAATGTCTTTAACTAAAACGAATTAGTTGTCCTGAACCTGAAGGCTACAGTATTCTTCAACTTGATAACTTTTAGCGTTTTTAGTTGGGGTGGGGTAAGACGTAGTATCTTCTCTGATTCTCAATCACAGGCTGAGTATATCGCTAAGTGTTGTCTTTTCTTTTCCTCTGCTCTCCATTCATCTCCTTTGAAAACTTAGTCAAACGTTAGCCTCTATCAGCTGCGTTTAAAATGTCTTTAATTAGAACAAATTAGTTTTTCTGAATCAAATGAATCAAAAAGCCACAGTATTCTTCAACTTGTTGAGTTTAAAGTACTTTTTTTTTCCTTTGGGGAGGTGGGGGAGTATCTTCTCCTATTCACCGCCCCTTTCTCATTCACAAGCTGAACGCTGGTTAATGTTCTCTTTCTTCTATCCTCTCCATTCATCCCCTGGCCTTACTCAAATACCGTAGACTAGCGTTGACCCTCCGGCTACAGGCTTATCTTTCAATCTCGTACACTCCGCTCGCGGTCCACAACATCTGATGAAAGTTAACAGCTCGGCCTCGCCTAATTTTTTATCTCCTTTTTTTTTATCACAGTGAAGCTGTGTGTGTATGTGTGTGCGTGTGCGTGCCTTCGTGGTCTGTGTGAGCAGCATTGTGGATGTGTGTGTGTGTGTGTGGATGTATGTTTTTTAATCTAAGGGTTTTCACCTTATGATTGGAAGGATTGCGGAAAAACCTTTAATAAATATAAGTTAGCGTTCGCGATTCTCTTTTTCTTTTGTCCCTTTCTCAAGCCCCCTCCCCCATCAAATCTTTTGTCTCTCCCTCTTTTTCTTTTCTTCTTCCTTCCCTTCCCAGTTGAAAATAGATTTTTCTACGTTAAGCTCGTAAATTTTGTGCGATTTGCCCTGCAGTTATTCATACCTTCCCTTCTCATGGTCATAATGACATTGTGTCATATCTACGCTACGACACATCTATCCATGCCCCTTGTGACACCGGAAGATTTTATGCCGTCGCTTTGCGGTCTGTGAATCCTTTCGGCCAGGCCGACTACACTTTTGGGGATGACATCGACATTTTCATCACTCAAATCCAGCTCCATGACGATGATTACCCTACGTGCAAGGAGTTCACCCAAGCAGGCTATCAGATCGTGTCTTTTTCCTCGCCATTCACGAGCGGGCGGCATCGCTCTCATCCACGGGGATTGTCTCCACAGTCAGTCTTTTGTCTGTGTCCATAATTATACCCTTAACTCCGAACACCTTTCAAGTCCGTTTTCCACACAACGAACGTCAAGAACAAGCTAACACTCTACTCAACGCCTGTCCCATAAAGTGAGAGAGAGAGAGAGAAAGAGAGAGAGAACCCTTGCTAAGAGGAATATACTGTAATCAAAGCGTGCATTGCACAACTTTTAAGTGATCACCATCTTTAAATACATCAGTCATCCTCATTCACGTTCGCCTACTACAGTCGCGTCCAGATAATATCGCCAGACGCCAGGTAGATTCTTCGTCATGTCTGTGGCGTCTAACAAGAAATTCCTCTCTACGTTTCACCTGTTATCTCTGCTCTCCTCGACTCTTTGAGAGTGTGCGCTACGTTTGTCTCTGGCGAAGAGGATCGGAAGATAATTCTCAGTCACCTTCCTTCGTTTGGTATTCTCTCTCGCCCACTCTCTCTCTCACACACACATTTTCTCCCCGCCCACGCCCCCACCTTCACCTCATTTTCTCGCTCCTCTCGCTTGCGTAAGCAGACAAGGGAGACTATAAAGATGGTTGTCAACAAGGCAACGTCTAGGAGGAGGAGACAACGTTCTCGACACACGGTATATAATTACATGGCGCCGCCTGTTTGACGAAACTGCAGCCCTCCAAGCGAAAAAAAAATTATGGGTAAAAACACCCCGCCATCGAAATGGTTTTTCGCTAAATGCCAGCAGGTCTGGATGTTGTTGCCACGAGGTGTTCCTGTCCACTGATAATGTTCTCTTTTGTCTCGGCGTTTATTCAGTACAGGCATCCAACGTATGCAGATGTACCAACGTACCCTTTAACCTTAAGTCTGTCAAGGATGGGGGAGGGAGGGAGTTTGGGTAATGTCCAGACGTGCTCTTATCGCTCGGGAATAAGATTTCAAACCCTTACCCCACCCCACCCCATCCACACTGCTCCAGTCGTTGTGCTGGAACCCCCTCCCCCTTCTCCAATCCCCCCTTTTTTAAAGTTTCTCGCCCACTGTGCATATGCGGTAACCCTTCCTAACTTTGCAAAAGATTTAGTATCTTTCCTAAATCCTGCCACGGATATTGCTATTTGCTATTTCTATTGCTATTTCTATTGCTATTTCTATTTGCTATTTCAAATGCTGTTTTAGCGAACATTCAGTGCGAAAAATTTGCTCTGCTCAAATAATTTTAGTCCGTTTTGGTTTTTATGTGACGTTGTTAAACTTCGGCACTTTTGATCTATCAGGGCAGTTGTGACTTGGGAATCCTTCCAAAGTGGTGAAAACGTTATTGGAATCTTAGTGTGAGACACGTAGGGAAGGGTTGGTTTTTACTCCTAGTCAGCAAATAAAGCTATATTACTACAGGGTCGGCAGTATCATATGCAGAGTGTCCAACGTGGAATTCAGCTATTTAAAAAATGCTAGCTCAGCGCTGTCAGTACAGTTTGCTACCAAAACAAAAAATAAATAAATAAATAAATAAAAAAGGATAACCACACATGGAGTGAACTAAATTCTGTCTGCCCATGTCAGTAGTAGCTATATAGGCGCTCTCCAGTCAGCAAGTTTATTTTTGTGACGTCGTGTCCCAGTCTTTTTCCAAAACCCACGTGAGAAATGTGACGCTCAAAGGTCTGTACCTCGCTCAGAATTAGTACCTTTGACAGACTTAAGCCCACTCTTTTGAAAATAATTTTGCGCTCGCTGGCTAGCTTTTAATGTTCTTGCTAAGTGACTGGAGGGAGTGGTTTCTCCTTTCGTCAAAACGTTCTTTTGATTGCGTAAGCAGACAACGGTGTCAATCACGACGCTGGTTGTCAACAAGGCAATGGCTAGAAGGAGAAAATCCTGTACTCGACACACGGTATATAATTAGATTGGGTCCTCCGCCCTCCAAAAAGAAAAAAGAACTATGAGAAAAAAAACCTCGACGTTGAAATGATTCTTCGCAAAATGCCGACAGGTCTGAGTGTTGGCGAAGTATTTAGGTGCTCGCGCAGGGAGACTCAAGTATAGCCACGAAGTTTGTCACCTGGTAGGAAGTGTTTTTGTCCAGCAAAAATGTTCTCTCTGTGGGTTTTCGAGCACAGGCACCCAACGTATGCAGAAGTATGTAAACACTTTCATGACATCGTAAACACAATTTGACGTCTTAACTGTGTTACTTGCGATGTATATTTAAATCTCACCCGTTGTTCCACCCCACCTTTTTTTCGTCTTCTTCCCAGTTCGCGAGAGCTAAATGTAGAAAATTACAAATCACCGTTAAGAGGAGAGAAAAAAAATAGAGATCTTTGTGTATCTGCTATAACAGCTATAAAAAGATACGTCTTTTCTCTACTTAAGTTTGCTTCTTCTTTAAGTCAAGTGACAAAGAAATCTGACGTACGCTTAATGCATGTTAACACGCAAAGGGAGACAGCGAACTATTTCTCTTTCACACACACACACACACACACATGCGTACACGCGAGGCCGCAAAGGGAGATTGTGTTTTACGCCGTGCCAGCAACAAAGGCTATATCACGACGACGCAGGGGGGAGAGAGAGAATGGAAAGAAAGAGGTGTCGGAAAGGGGAGAGTGGGTGAGAAAGAGTTTGGTTGTTGGTATTAATAATAATTATGCCTATTTATATAGCGCCTTCCCTGTTATCAAGGCGGGCTCAAAGCGCTGTACAAAACAACACGCAGTTGTCCACTTTTCGGCGCACACACAGATGACTCTCACGGAGGTCGCATTAACACAGTGGCAGTGAAGAAAATGAATGAAGCAGGAGGCGACATTGTTTACCACGAGATCAGAGGGTGAAGTCTACGCTTGTTGACTGACGTAGATCCAGAGTCTAAAGCAAGGCGGTGGAAAGGGGGAGGGGGATATGGCAAGGAAAATAGTCCGTCGAGCAGAAACCATGAACAGCTGCAGGGAAATCGAGAGAAACAGCAAACGAAAACTAAACCCCAGAAGTTTCACACAGTCAGCAGTTGAGGCTATGTCCGACAAAATAGTTCAGCCCTGTAAACATTCACAGATATACTGCGTGTGACGGAAACGAGATCTAGGGCTGAGCTGCACAACACGTTTCTAAATTAAAACACTTTAAGGGGTTAAATACATTTAGTTAAAAACGTTTTATAAAATCGTATAAGTGCGTTGCACAAACGTTTTAGTTAAACACGTTTAATACAAAATATTCGTGACTTCCGTCACATCCCATTAAGCCGCGTTCTAACGTTGCGCTACAATTCTTACCAATATATCATTTAAAGTTTAGGAACAAATGCGTTACGTGGTGAACAAGACGACCATGCTTCTTTCTGTCCCTACTTCTTAAGATGACTGTGGAATCTGTGTATCACTGCCGCATTTGTACTTCGTTTCTTTGGTTTGGATCTTCCGGTCTTGAAAATGGCGTATCTGCAGTACTCCCGTGAAGTTTTGATGCGCTTTTCTTCTCCCCAACCGATTTATCTGCTTGTATTGAGTACGCTTAAGTTTGTGGTGTAATGAGCCACTCTCGGTGGATATATTCTATGCAGCAGGTGCTAGTTGCACTGCGTTTTAGTGCGACTGTAAGTATGTAGATTGTGGTGGGGACACAAACCTACCGTTTCTCGAGTAATTCATCGCGTATCAAATGCGCTTGCACGTCGTGCCCCCTTGTGCATTAGATTTCCCCACCACAATCTACATACTTACAATCGCAAAAAAACGCAGTGCAATTAGCACCTGCTGCACAGGAGTCAAACTTCCCTTTCGTCGGAAGTCGACGTTTACGTTGTCTTTCAAATTATGATTATATTCCATCAGTTGAATAGAAATCGTTGAAGCAACTCACTGTCGTTATAATCCTACATCGGTCCCGTTTTCGCCTGTTCACTCGTCGATTCAACCTTTAGAGCTGATTCTGATAGATCTGATTTATCAAGATCGCCATTTTGTTTATCGCTAAACGCGATTTAAAAAAGAATTTTAGGGATTTTAGAACAGCTCCAAGATGTTTTTAATTTAGAAGAGAAAATCGCGCTTAAAATGAATCTAAAGCGTTCGTAAAAACACTTCTTAATTTGCTCCCCCCCCCAAAAAAAAAATTAAAAGTTGTAAGGTTTAGAAACGTGTTGTGCAGCTCAGCCCTGACTCCACAAACCATTATCCTCGCTGTCTTGGCGATAAATAACTTTACCATTGTGTCATTGGGAAGGAGCGAATAAGAGAGTTTATACCATGGGTAAGCAAAGTATGGCTCGCGGACGTTTTTGGACGCCCAGTCTGCCAAAATACTGTATATGTACACGTTCTCATATTTGTTTATTATTATTAAACCTAAATCAGCTTGATTGAAATTTATCATATACGATTATCATATACTAGGCTTGTTGCGTAGTCACTTGGTGGTGGGTGTGGGGTTTGGAGTTTTTTTGTTTTTGTACGCTACCAGGCCGCCTCATTGTTTAGAATTTTGAGGTGGCCCACCAACAAAAAACCTTTGAATAAACTTCGCGACGACAAAGATTGCAACAGGTCGGGCTGCAAAAGAAGGAGACAGAAGTTGTAATGTAGAGAAAGATGAAGAAACGCAGAGAAACTTGGAGAAATTTTGACAGAAAAATTAAAGAAAGGTAGATTTAGAGAAAGATGGAGAAAACTAAACAAGCATAGAAAAAAGTGTGTGATGTCACGAAATCTAAAGCAAAGTAGATAGCTAAACGAATGTAGGTAAAGAAAGCATGAAAGAAGATGAATGCAGAGAAAGTATAAAAGAATAGGTAGAAAAAAGGTAAAGTAGAGAAATATATAGAGAAAATAGAAAAAGGTCATGAAAGCTAGAGACAAGCAGAGAAATATACAAAGCGCTAAAAACAAACCCGCACAAATCCTGCCACTAATCTCGATAAAAGGGAATCACTCTGTTTTACGAATATGCCGCGCCTTGTCCCCGGGTCCTGTTAAAAATTCATGCTCCCACCGAGACATAGTAATCAGCGAGCCTGTAGGTCAGCCTCAGGTACAGACTCCGGGTAGACGTTGAGACCTCGATCCGCGGCACTGACGTCACGAGCGCACATGTGCTTGCACCTGCTCCCTGCGCGCCGGGTGTGTCCAGCAGTTTTAATACAAGTCCGTTGATATTTATGTGAACGTTAATGTGTGCTCTTTTTCTTTCTTTTTTTGCGGGGGGTGTCCAGTTTTTGCTATTGGTTGAACGGCCTTTGACGACGGATTGGCATGCCAGAAGTATTCTCACGCCCAAATTTATCTCTGTCCCGAACTGATCAATGGCAGCGTGAAAAGGACGCTCAAAGGATAGAGGGTGTGAGTTGGAGGGGAAAGGAATAGGAGGGGTCTGATTGTGGCAAAGTCAAAGATGGTAGTGACAGCAAAAGCAGAGAAGTGCCCAGAGACTCTGTAGTCATCACTTAATTGTTCCACCAGCCTGGCTAAAAACTATGTCTCTAATCCACTTTAGCTCACCCCTCATCTCACTGCTATGTTATTTGGAAGGTGAGGGGCTGGGGGCTGATAGGAAGGTAGTCATAGCAAAACCCGTAAAAGATCTTTCTGCTGTGTGTGTGTATATACGCGTGGTGGTGGGGAGATCAGCCAGAGAGTTAGACTGTTTATAAACTTTTCACCAAGCTGCAGGCATATTATGCCCAGATGAATCAGTTATCACTTTTAATCATTAAAGTTAAAATATCAATAAAATATATTAATATCTGTAGATTCCTATAATTCCAGTAATAATTATTTACATATTAATAATAATATAACTCCTATCATAAACCTCTTTTCACTTTAAAACTTAAACAATCTGCTTTTACACAAAAAGAAGTGCAAGAAAATTACGCAAATATTACGCGAAGAATATAAATAGTTTGTGTCATTTTTTTAAATAACAATTACATAACAAATTATATAGCAAACTACATAAATAGTAAAATAATCTATGGCAACATGTGTATCAGCAAGAATAAAATCATTGCAAAATAGCAAGAAATTGTCCGACTTTTTTCTAAAAGAGTTTCTGACTTATTATGGAAAGACAGACACCACAAAATGAGTCCCGTCGAGAAAGAATGGAATGTGCGCGTGTGAACGATGTGCTGTACACAGGGCTGTGTCGCATTCCTTCCTTTTCATCGCCTTCAAACCTTCAGTGACTAGTCGGTATTTTCCTCGCTGTATTTTCAGCCTACATGAGTATGCACTGACAGACTCGATCAATGACAATCATTTAAATTACAAGCTACTCACCATCAGAGCGTCGCTAAAGTTAATTCCATAGCGGAGAGCGAAGAACGCTTATGAAGTCGATGACGCGTTTACAGATCTGCGATGTAGTACGACGAGTTCACAAACAGATCTGCACTTGTAGAGCCAGTTACGCCACACACCTCTGACCTCTCTCACAGCAAGCTAGCACACTCAGCTCTGCAATTAATGTGGTTACACACAAATAAAGGAGTTCGCCACTAAACCTCTCCAGTGGATTCCGCCACGGACGCACACACACGCTCGCGTGAACACGATAAGCAGAGCGGGAAGGTTCGTCTGCTTTTGCGACACTGTGTTTTGAAGTGGTGTCCCTTGTCGTCGGTGTTTTTTAGGGTTACTTCCCCTCAACCCGAGGGCACGTGACGTCGAGGACCGGTTTGTTGGATGTCTGTCGACCATTATACCTTTCACACTGGCTTTTTTTTTTTTTTCTGGGGAAGGGGATGTAGTGAGTGAAGTGAGGCGATGGGCTGGCAGTAGGTGCGGCAAAATGCTGACTAATGCCAGCAAAGGGGAGAGATGGGTGGTGACCGTTTTGGTTAGGAATGTCCTAGGGACAGTTTCTTTGTAACCGCATGAGTGACATGGTGTTATAAACTCGTAATAGATAATGAGTTCGTGATGACGTGAAATATTTGAGTGTGAAGGAAGTGTGATGGGAATAAAACCATGAAATATTTATGCGATCAACTGTTCACTGTTCTTGATGGTAGGTATTAAATGAGTGTGCGACTGAGTACCAAAAAGCGGTCGGTTTGAAATGAGTGTGACGAGGTGAAGTAGCTATGTGCGTGCGTACGTGCGTGTGTGTGTGTTCCGCGGCACATGACATAAGCATTTTCACTGGACTCTTTAGCAGCTCTTTTGTGTTTGGTGGTTCACCATGCTCGTTTAGAATAAAGAAAGAAATTATGCTTATCCGAGGAACATAGTGAACTCTGGGTAAGAGAATTCGGTTCAGCTGTGTTTCTAGAGGTCGCACGCGATGCCGTGTTCGGGTTCATGAACAGAGGAATCGGGTATGATCCCTTTGAACAAAGGGAAGTGGAAATGAGCAGATTGAACAGATAGGAGTGTGGCGAGGAGCTACGTGCTATTAATAAACTGCCTTTAATGAATCGGTGATAGGTACATTTTAGGGTTTCTTATGCTTTTAACATTAGGGCTGGTAGGTAAAGAGTCTCCAAAATGCTTTTACCGCACCACAATACATTCTTATCTGTCTATTCACCACCAGTGACTGTTTGAAGGCGTCATTCGTGTGCGCGAGACTGAGAGCGTGTATTTATTATGTATGGGAGTACATGTGTGCATTCACGTATGACTGTACATAGTGAACGAGTGCCCCCCCCCAGCCATGTTTCACACACAAACACACACACACACGCGTAGGTTTTGCATTCACCATCGGTGACTTATCTAAGGTGTCATTCAAAAAGCATGACTTGAACTCTCACATATGTACGTCAGAAAGCGAGAGAAACTCAAGACTCAAATTCTGTATTGCAATTGAATTCAGTAGCTTACCGTACCAGGGCAGCTACGCTATTACATTTCAAATAATATTTCAATATGACTCCTCACATACTGAATTAAACAGTCAACAATTAAATTTATAGAGTAAAAAGGAACTATACGCAATAATTATAATTGTAAATATGTTACATATCGTCTGTAAGAAACATTCATTGCAGATTCAGATGAGAGAGTGCGAGGGGCTGTGGAGACAGGTCCCACTGTATTCCCACTCCTGTATCTTCTCACGCTCTGGGCTTCTAACAAACCTCGAAGTGAGATGTTGTGGCCCCTGACCGCTCCTGACATAATGGGGCCGTGATGGCCGCCCGAGGATCTGATTTGCTCAACTATTACCTGGGAGGAAGTCACGCGTCTTTCCAAAAAAAAAAAATCTCTTTTCAAACATGCTTTCGCTGTTACTTCATTTACGTGGCTGCTTTTAAAAAAACTTCAAATTCAAAACCTTTCATTGCCTGCTTGAAATACGAGCGTAGTATGTGAAACAGCCTCGCGGCTGCTTGCAAAACAAATGTAATACCTGAAACCTGTTTGACACTGCTTAAAAAAACAAACGTAATACCTGAAATCGTTTCACTACCGCTTACAAAACGAGCGCAATTATGTACCGGGAACCATTTCATTACTTCTTTGCAAGCGATCGTAATATCCTAAACTTTGTGACTAAAAGCGTGAAATGCGAAGTCATTTTGGTCGTTTGCAAAACAAAGGTAATATCTGCTGAAGAAACAAATGCGAAGATTTGTATTTTTTACTGTATCATGTATTCAATCATCTGGAGGAAAGAAAGAATTACGAGCCTTTTCTAAGGTTTGTAGAAGCTTTTTCACCTTGTTTGCAGGGACGGGGGTGGGGTAGGGGGTGAGTGGGAAGGAGTTGAGATTCATGAGAAAAACATAGAGGAACGGGTTAAGCCATGTCCCTTTTCATACACACATGTTTATGTGACATATTTCAACCTTAAAAAAAGAATCTCCCTGAAATTTGGGCAATGTGGGTGTTGTGTTTACAGTAAGCCAGCGACCAAGGCTAAGCAGCCAACCCAGCAAAAGAAAAAAAAAAGGTGCCACAGAGAAAGAGCAACAACATGTCCTGAGATTTAAACCCAGGCCAGCCAATCCTCACTGAACTGATGAAAGGCGCTAGCCGCTGCGCCACCGGACTATTTCAGTGATGACAAGTGACAAATGAATCCTCAAGGACAATTGTAACTTAAAGGAAAAGCCGAGTGCAACATTTTTTCTTTATGGTCGGGCTAAGTTCATTTTAAAATAACCATTCCCAAATATGAGTACATAATTATGCTTAATTTTAAAGATAGAAGCCTTCAAACATCGGCATTCTTACCTGCCACTAGGAAAGCAGGAGAAAATTATTCTCCCATACTGAAGAATTCTCTTGCGCCAGTAGTATTTGTAACAGTGAGTGTGGCTTAGTTAAAGAATTATTTTCATATCTTCGAGTCAAATGAAGAAACATCGCTCAAGTTCTCGTGTTCAAGAGGCGATTTTCTTTGCCCAGAAAATAACACGGCTTATTTTGGAATACAGCCATAAAGATTTGAACTTTATTTAGAAGCTTTGACTGAAGCAAAAAAAAAAATAATTAAAAGCTCCAAACTGAATTCACTCAACAAACTGTTAGCTAAATCGTCTCCAGATCAAAACTTAATGGGCAACAATCACGGTGATTGCAGTCTATGTTGTATTATTATTGATCCTATGTTACTAAGTGGGTGTATTTGAGTTAATTCTTCCACGTGTATTATTGTTAATAAAATATAAACACATTTCAAATTAGCGCTTGGCTTAGATAAATTAGTCATGTAATTTTTCTTATTTGATAGATAGTTAATTTCAAGCATTATATTTTTATTTTATAGTTACAACTGACTGCTGATAGTGATTTTTTTACCATTAAAAATATAACAATATTTTGCAACTTGTTTATTGATGTAAAAACTTATTCCTTACTCATTTAACTGCATGCAAAATTTACTATTTATTTACTGATACTCGCACGTATTCCCGTTTAAGCTCCTCGTACGTTTATCACCCTCAATTTTTTTAAAGCTATTTCTAGCTCGAATATCAATCGTGTACTCTGTCAGTTGTTTTGAGCACTGTGATAAGGATAAGGATACGACTGATGATGTCTTTGTGTCACGATGTTACTTGTAGACCAGATGGTGTAGAAACCGTCGATGCTGCATATCTGGTGCTTGATCTTTATTTAAGCTTTTTACCAGCAGTCGTAGTTGGTTTTAACAGCTCGCGGTTTTTTACAGTAAACACTGCTGTAGGAACAAGATTTCTTCGTTTGATAGAAAGTCCAACACTTGCTTGTATTGTATAAGTGACAAGATAACAATCGATTTTGAAATGTTTTGAGCAAATTCTTGAGTACGGTGTGGGGACGAAGTTCACACGGTACGTTTGAACAAAGCAGGAATCTGTATATACACATCTCTGAAAAAAGTTAATCCATTGCTGTTTGTTGCCATTATCTTTAGGATTTCCTTCATGAGTACAAACTAACTCCATCTGAGTGTCGAAGAGAACATCTAGCGACAGTCCAATGTGTCCTGGTCTGTTTTCTTTTACCGAGGATTGTATCTTTTCTCTACAAATTCATCTCATGCAGATGATGCTATTTTCAGAAATACTTCCCTTTCGTCACTTCCTGTTTTCTCGACAAAGCCAGGTGTGCTTAAGAGAAAAATATTAATATAAAATCTCTTGTTACTCTCTGACATAAAATACCACCGGAATATGCTTTTGTGATACTTTGTGCTCTGTTCCAGCGATTTTTTCTGAGCAATCGAGTTAGCCTTTAAAAGTGTGCTCAGTAGCGGAGAAAAAAAAACGTTACAAGATAAATCGTGTTGCTTCACACACAGACACACATAACTGACTTTTCCGCTACTGTTGAGATGCGGTCGGCTTCTGAATTGTTACGCATTTTCAGCAGTCACACAGCTGTACTGGCGGTAACATCAAGTAGATGATACATTATGTGCAGGATGCGCAGGAAGAGAAGCCGAGAGTAGAGATCGCCGGCACGAGGCGGATGACAAGACTGCTTTGACTCGTTTCTCCTGTTGTCAAGCTGACCTCTCACCCGCGTGGGGCGCCGCAGATAACAGAAATGTCCGGTCGACTTCTCTGTGGTGGGGGTGAAGGTCGACGGTGTTCTGCTGCATCAAAGGGACATGTGTTAGCATTCATGTTGCTGTCAGAACTATAATTATATCCTCCTGATGTACTTGCGACGTTTACTTTAAAAGTTACGTACCTATGACAACACTATTAAACGGAATAATAATAATAGAGCCCCGACTCCGAGGGCAAGTCTGCGGACCACACAGATTCATTGGCTATCAAGTCCGCAACATTTCCGCATGTGTCTCCATGTCATCAACCAGAAGGTTTCTTTGTGTCTTAGCATTATTCTTTCTTTCTTTCTTTCTTCTCTTGCCGGGTCTCTATGCTTTTCATTTCTCAACCTTTATGATTCCCCGTTGATAAAAGAAAAGAGTAGAGTGAGTACCCTTTCTCTCCTCTTTTAGTCTGAAGCAACTGACCGTCCGACGCAGATCACTTTAAAACGTCTTTTAAAATTCCGTTTTTTCCTGTGTACCATTCCTCATAACGACCCCTTCCCATTTTCGTCTATTGCAGTTCACATTTGAGAGTATGGACGACTGGGCCAATTTGTTGTACGCTTATCTTTAGGGTCAATTAAACCCTAATTGCCAGTTAACTCACCAGCTGCCAGATGAGCAAACCGCGGTTGGACACAGGTGTTTGAGTATAATGATGTTTGGTTTCGCCATTTACTGCCCAGTCAGTGGAGAGACATGCGTACAAGTATTCATAACTATTCTTCAGTTTGATATTTTTCTGTTTTCCGATGTCAACCTAATTTTTACACTACTCAGTTTAATGTTAGTGTTAAAGAAAATTCAGTTCATATTTGACACATTTGTCGTGTATAACTTAGAGGATGACATAGAAGAATTTTTTTCATTCACCTTCAGCACTTACTGCGTCTGTCTTGTTGTTTATACAAGGAAGAGTTGGAAGGAGGTAGGAGGGGCAAACTGGGGCTGTGCTTATAGGGTAGTCAGTATGCCTCCCTTTGTCTCTCCTTCGTATAGCGAGTATATTATTGTTAGTAGATGGGACGTGCGTGTGGTTGTCAGCAGCTGTCATTCGATGTTACAGTGCAAAAACAAACTGGCACACGCATGCACACGCATGCACACACACAGATACAAACTCTTCTTCTTCCCTCTCTTTTTGTGTTCGTTGCGGAATGGGGACAGGGGTGGGTGGGAGGAGAACATTCCCATTCGTGTCGTGACCCACCCCTACCTCCCTATTTTCACGGGGAGTTTGGAGTCACGCCAGATTCCCCCACCTAACCCCACATCACCCCACCCGCGACACGACATCCATCGGCGTTGCTCCACCTGAGACCGAGGCCTGCTTGTTGCAGCGACAGCTCAACACACGCACGTATCCTGCGCGCCCACCGCTACTGCGCCACACGACGTGCGTCGGACATCATTTCCTGCTCCCGAGGTCATCAGAAAGGGTCCATGCAGGTGCACGGCGTGCAGCTAGGCTTTACTATCCAGACATCAGGTGAATTACACTCTGCGTGAAACTCACTGCATTGTACTGAACTTCACTGCGTCATCGGGTCGTCTACAGCATTTTAACTGATTGCTTCGCATTATGACCGTTTAACGTATAATGAACCTTTTCCCATTAAACATCACTGAAGCAGTTATTAAACATTGGAAACTTCATTCACAATTATGTCTGCGTGCTCTTGCTTTTCTTTTTTATTTGTCCGATTTTGATTTTATTACATCTTTTTCAATAGCCAGTTACAGGTTCCAGACTGTCGTGCATTTCACACTCAACTAGTTCGTTACTGACAGGATTTTGCGTTCTGCAAGCAACACTTTGTTTTTGCGACTCGAAATAAGGGAGGTAGTACTAAATTTGTATTCAATATATGATGTAGGTGTTGTCTCCCTTCGCTTCTTAAATTTACCTTTTCGAACGTTAACATATCTTCGGTTGGGCACTTGGGCTGTTTTGTTCACTGAATACATTGTCTTTTTTTTTAATCTTATAATCTGTAATTTAATCATGAGATTGTTGCAAGTTTATGCTTTATAGCAATCTTTGCTTTTGATGGATTGAAGAAGGGGCCGCCAAATCCAGTGGACGCCACGCTAATATACATAAAACAGAAAGAGAAAATAACGACACAGCTGACGGCAATGTGGCCGAAAAACATTGTTTTTCTTGTTAACTAGTACACTCAGTGGCGTAGGAACAGGGGGGGCAAGGGGGGCAGCCGCCCCCCCCCAAAAAAGATGCTGGGAAGGCAAGAATGTGAACGTTATTCATTGTCAGCATGGAGCTTGCCCCCCCCCTCCCCAAAGCCAAGCATCTTCCTACGCCACTGACACTGTATTTACTAATGTTTCTAAAGTCGGAGCAGTAAGCTACATGTAGTATTATAACGTTTTCGCAGACTTCGAGAAACCCATACGCAAGACGTTGACAAGCAATTATTTCAGTGTCGTCTCGGTCGTCTCAGTGAACGAGAGACTACGTATGCACCACCACCACCACCACCACCACCAGCAGCAGCGAATCGACAGGTACAAAACAGCATCAGTCGATTATTATTGTCAACTGACATGGTGGCGTGACGGAGCGGTCTTTACTTCGTCAGAACAAGGTAGAGAGGACGGGAGAGATGAAAAGAAAAGTTCTCGGCAGCTTAGAAGGAGGAGACGCATGGATGGCTGTATGGCGGAACAATACGTTAGATCACTCCAAACACTTACTTGGAAAAGATGATAATAAACAACTCTTCAAACCTCCCGGTTATTTCTTTACTTTTTTCTTGTTTTGTTAACGTTTCTTTTTTGTTTCACTATCATGGCCTATTTCTCTCCCACACCCTTTACCTATCTCTCTCGCCGGCGCGTGTATGCACGCATGTCGTTCACAGTTATGACAATATCGATGTTTCACTTTGAAGAGCTCTCATAGAAATTTCTTTGATAATTTATCATTAAGAAGATCTTTCAATTTCCTCTCTGTCATCTTTCTACCCCCACCACCTTCGTCCCACCATGCCCTGCATTGGCAGCGTCTTAGAACTAATCATCAGCAAGGTTGCTCCTATTATCACCTGCCACGGCTTGTATATATATATATATAAGTATATATAAACATGAGTTCATTTTTGTCCTTCTGGTGTAACGTCGCCGGAAATCAAAAACTTCTGCCTCAAGTACTTGTTGTCGTAGTAGGACAATTTTCTGCGTGAGATACAGGTAAGACTGTTGATAAATAGAACATGCTTTCTCCCTTCGTTTATCTGCTTTGTTCTTCGAAAATGTTCTTGCCACGCTTGCCTCCCTGCTTAGGAAATGCCAACTCTGTTCTTTAGAGTAACATGGGAAATATCTCTCAGGATTGATAGACACATTCCAATTACGCTATAATTAATTTAACATGCAGATTTTTTAATAATTTTGTTTTTCCTTATGAACCTTTTTCCTTCTTTCAAGAATTTAAAATTATTTTATGTTTGTATTAAACGCTTTTGATAATGAATTAATTTTGTCGCATTCCTTGCCGACGGAAGCTGACGTGGACAATGGTTTCAGTTATGAGTTTTCTTTTTAACTGACCATTAGTTTTCTCAAATATAGGCATGTATTCAGCGATATATTTTCGTTTACCAAGACCCTCGCTAACTGGATATAAATATCAGATAACAATAGCTCTTGGAGAACGTAACATGGAAGACTTTGGATGTTATCTTACATTGTGAATAATGTAATTTTATGTTTATAAAGCATACTGTAGTACAGAATACAGGATTCATAGCATATTTTTTGCGTGTTATATATTGCTAACGGTACTAAAAATTAAGATGGGGGGGGGTGTCGGTTAGAGAAGGAGGCTAGAGTTATTGGAGGATTTTTATGAATACCGAGAACCGATTGATGGCATAGGATCTCTGTTACTTTTAAACGTGTCGCGGACTATTTATGGATGCCAGTCTTGCTTCTACGATGATCAATATCTTACATTTGTAAGCCTTACCATGGACATGATTAAGCCAAATATTGAAGATGAAACTTCGAAAAAGCGTGGGCATATAATGAACACCTACCCAGAGACATGTCACTAATTCTTTTGTCGCAAAAAGCATTAAAAAAACTTTTTCTTGGGCTCTGTTCGTCACTCGTTCATACACCATGACTGACTATGTGGTAAAGAAATATACGTACTATCGGATGTATTCAGATTGATGACGACCCTTCATGACAAGGGCGAAGAGGTAGACACAGACTTTTTGCCTGTAGTTAAAGCTCCCCGTGTAGTTAAAGCTGCCGCCGAACTCGAATAAATCTTCTGTCTAGAGATCATAGAGGTCTATGGGTAGACACCTATATCCACCCTGTGAACATCCAGGGCCTGACAAGATTACAACTTGAAAAGAAGAGCAGCCAGTCGGTGAGAGCCCTTTAAAATGGTTTTATGCTGCGGAAAACTACTAATTCAACCACTAATCAGCTGTGATTGTGCGTGTCTGCACTCACTCACTCACTCACTCACTCACTCACTCACTCACTCACTCACTCACTCACTCACTCACTCACTCACTCACTCACTTAAATAAATCAAATGAATGTAGTGTTTGAAGAAAAAGAGGGGAATGGGGTGCTTGTCAATCAGCTAGCCAACCAAGTCAGCCAACTAATTAATCAACTTTGTGAAAGGCGAACGGGAAGAGGAAAGACGAGGCTTGTTGTTGGTTCTGGTTGTATGATAGAGGGGATAGGGTAAGGGTGCGAAGGTACGTTTTTGATAGGTCCCATTACCCACAGACAACGAAAGAAATTAAAAAAAAACATCACATTCAAGCTCAGCTTCACAGCTCCTGGACAACTTCAGACGAAGTGTTCAGCCCAACCTTTCTCCGTCTCGCCTTGACTGCGAAACCTCGCTCCTTTTGTTGTATCTCTGTATCACTGTTTCGCAACATGTCTGTGCGCTTTGATTGTGTCCATATTTGTATATTTGCGCGTTTCATTGTGTTTTTATTTCTGTAGAGTGCATTGCTTCTGCTTTAAAATGCACCATAAAACGACGACGAAGATGACGATGTGATTGTTTCATGCTTCCCACTTCTTCCGTCCCAGAGACCACTATCATAAACCACTATGACTGTTCCGAAAAGAACCTGGATGCCCAGCCTCATCTCCGCTGCTCTGGTCGCAGCTTGGCTCGTGGTGGTGTCGGGGGACCACTACAGGAAGTGCCCGGATGGCTTGATGTACATGTACCCAAGCCCGGTGAAAACGGCCATCCCCGCAAGGTCTCGCCTGGCATGCGCAGTGCTCTGCTCTGCGGACACCAGATGTCTAGCGGTCAACGTCTGTCCGGACCGCACGATGCCCTCGCGGGTCACGTGCTCCCTCCTGACCAACCAGAACCCCGGCAGTTGTGAGAGCGGGTTATTGACGGCAGTATTTCCTTCGTGTGCGTACCTGCACAAAGTAGGTGTTTGTACCTGTACGTGGCCATTGTAAACACACACACACACACACACACACACACACACACACACACACACACACACACACACACATTGGTACCGTCTCAAATTACAACGGTGTTTAAGTTTACCCTGCGTACTAAATGTATTTGGCTCAATTTCTTCTGTCTAGTGGATCTTTTCCCTTTTATTTGGAGCAACCGGTTACATGTAAAAGCAGAAACAATAAACATGAAAATTAAACATACACTGGAGCCACGTTCCCGAACCAAGCACAGTCTACAGCATTTCCGCAGTCGAAAACAATATTCCTGCCAAGTATGGGGATGAACGACCAAAGGGTGTGGATTTGCATTGGTATCGTGAAGAACCACACAGCCACAAACAAATATCGATACACTCTGGCTTATCTATAAGATACATGCTACACATTGTGCCTTCAATGTCTGTCTGTCTGTCTGTCTGTCTGTCTGTCTGTCTGTCACATTCTTGCTGACATTCTTGCCTAAAGAGTAACGTAATTTTACTGTGAGGAGCTCCCGTCAGCAGAGGGAGCCACCACAACATCACCTGTGACGTCTGATGCCCTGAACGTGACGTGTGAAAACGGTGGCGTCTTCAACATTTCCATGAGTCGGTGTACATGCCCCGTTGAGTTTGCTGGCAACAAGTGTGAAAGGCGTATCAGAGGTAACTCAAAAACCTTGCTAAAAAGTGTCGTTGTCATATTTATTATTTCAAGTTTCCTTTCTGACTTTATAAAATATGTTTTTCTTTCTTTCGTTGCATGTCTTTGTGTGTCATATGATTACTAGTCATGAGGGCTGTAGTGATGGTGCTACACTCTTGCTTTCATACAAGCCGTGCGGACAGGCGTCCAAACGGACCTGCGCAGGATAGTTCAGATAGCTGAACAGCGACCCATCCTTTTGTCCAGCAGAAGAAAGGGACGGCCGGTGTTAGTTCGCTCAGGGGGAGAGACTGGCCAGAGACCAGTAGGTAAGCTGAGCTGGTCAGGATCATAAACCGACCGCAGGGTGACCAGGCTGAATGGGGGATGGGATTGAATGATGCGAGTTGATCGGGGGACAGTAGCGCCTGCTCTGTTGCTGATTGAATTGAACTCGTTCACCGCACATTCATCAGTGCAGGTTAGACGGGTGGCAAGTTAACGACTTGACCACTCTTTAGAAAGGGTAGCCACCCAGGTAAGATAAACTTGGGGGTGGGGAATGTTTCCCGACTTGGGTGGCGGTAGTTGTTTTAGACTAGCGTCGATGCGCGATTGGTTGTAGTAAGCAGAGTCCATGTTTGGAAAGTCAGAACTGGCCGCCTGTCTGTCATGTGCTAGCTAGGTAGTGTTTGGGTGTAGCTATACAACAGAAGGTTGGAAGGAAGAGTGTATGTATGCTTGACCAATCGTGAGAGAGAATGATCCTCACGGAGGAGGATTTAGCATAGAGACCGGCGAGAACTCGCGGTCTTCGCACTGGAATCTCGAGGGAGAAGGTTGTAGCAGAGATCTGTTCAAGGCTGTTCAGATTCTCCGCTGAGAGTTAGTCTGGGAATCGTGGCTACTCCAGCACAACCGACTTCAGACCCACTCTTGGTACAGAGTGCACAACGTTGTATCACCAGTGGCTGTCGGTCGTAGACAGCAGAGGTAAAGCTGGTAGAGAAGCGTTGGTCCTCAGGCGCGGTTAAGCTCTGATCGCAGTCCGGCCTTGAGGAAGAGTCACGTGGTGGCACGTGGCAGTGCCAGAGTCTCTGTGTTCGTGGAAAAGCCAGCAACGAGTGGCGGAGTGACATCTACGGATTATCAGACGTCAAGACATCGGAGGGCCCTCCACATCGCGAGAGACATTCTTGTGTAGAGAGATAAGTGACGAGTGCAGTGTGTTGGGTGTGGTAGTTAAGCTAATTAGTCAGTGACTCACGATACCTGGATTAGCCGTAGGGGATTGTGGCGGGGCGCCTAGAAAACGAGTTTGAATTGTGATTTGTGGCGATCATATATTGTGATTAACGCGTTGAAATCTTGTTGATTAATAATTCTTTTATACACTAAATTGCCTTGAGTTTGTTGTTCGGGACGTACGCTGGGGGCTCGGAGTCAGATTGGATCATTCATCATATTAGCAATTTAGTGTAAGTGTTGCGTACACCGTACATGTCGACGTGAGTTGGTAGAGGTGTTGAGAGTGTAATTAGTCCGAGCGACGGAAATTACACCCCTCTGACCATCCTCGCGTGTCCTTCTCCCCAAGGTTCACGACATTGTGTGCGGGTCCATTTTAGTTTGTAGTTTGTATTTTAAACAATTTTGGCGGGGTAAGAGTAAATAAGTCCTTACATTTTCGAGACTTATCCGAAATAAAGAAAACAATAGTCGCAAAGCTATCAAAGCTATGGGAGAAGATCTGGTGCCTGGTGGAGCAGACGATCGCTGGTTCGAGGCCTCCTTCCAGAGCAATAATTCTCAAACCTCACCCAAATCCAGCTTTTCTGATTGATCAGAGAAGAAAGATAAAAAGGCGGATGAAGAGGGTTTGCACCCTAGACGCGGTAGACCACTTACGTTTACTGTCCCATACAAACACTATAAACTATGGCACTCTTATGTCTACAGCTCTATACAAACTATAAACTGTGACACTCTTTGCCCGTCAATGGCTGTCTTCGTGGTGTGGACAGAAGAGTTAAGCGATCACACAAAAGACAACAGAGCTTTCATCTCTTCATGAGGGTAGTCTTTTGTGGCGACATGCTTTGTGTTTGTTTCGCACTTGCTGCGTCTACTATTTTATGTAGCCCATCTATTATTCTGAAATTAATATTTGTTTTTCCTTCAAGTATAGAAGCATTTCAGACACAAAGACACTCGCACTCGCACGCTTCGAATTGGACTGTATTGCAAATTGTTTTCGCCGTTAGCACAAAAATGTTCGTCATTTCAATCAGTAAGTGGATCGATAATGTACTCCACTTTGAGCAAGCAATTACCGTTGAGCCTATTAGCTGTGACCAAGAGGTACCGTTCATTATCAACAAAGAAGAGAATGATCAAAGTAGACTTGGACGAAGCAGTTTCAAAGAACATTTTTACTTAGCAAAGAATATTGCTGCGGCCATTTGTCACGAAGAGGCAATGTAAATTGTCAACAAATAAAAGAATGATTTAAATAGAATTAGACGAAGCGAAACATAATTTGAAAGAGCATTTCTACTATACAATTAATGTTGCAATCAGCTGTGATGAAGGGTACCTTTTAATTTGCTGAGAATGATTAAAACAGTTATAAAGAATTAAAGAGGGATTCCAATAGATTTTGATGAACCAGAACACAGTAACACAGTAAGTCTTTTTACTTTTCTACTTTCCTCAAGTTTGCTGATGCTGTAAAACTCAAGATCAAAAGGTGGGAGGGAAACGGGGGTGAAAACCAATAACCAATAAAAATGCATACAATGATAAAAGCCTGACAGTGTAGCGCAAATTGTCTGTCTTCAGACTGCTCGGATGCGATGGAAAATGGAGGAAGAACGAGTTACCCCCCTGATGGCGTCTATCCCATTCAGCCCATAAATGCGACGGCTTCTTTCCTGGTAAGTAAAGGACTGACAGTCGCTTCAGCATCATGTTTTCTTCCGCACCCACTCCTTCCTTGTGAATATGTGTAATGGGGATTAGGGGTTTGAACTGTAAGGAGACGACGGGTATGTGGGTATGGACTGGAGAAGATTTAGGAAATACGTGAATAATTTTTTTTTTAATTACGCTCTTTGAAAGCAAATTGTTATAATAATTTTAATACATTACAGCTATTTTCAGACATTACATAAGATTTTGTTAGTAAAAATACCTGGGCAGGGTATGATGTTGTGCTTTGATATTATAACAATGATCATTTATTAACACTTCATCGAATAATTGGCATAACAAAAAGTGCTGTTTTGTAAACTGTCAAATGACAAATGACTTCATTAATTACAATGGGCAATGATAACTTGGGAAGTATGCCAAATTATGAAAAGCAAGTGTTAGATAATGGATAAGGATAAGGCTCGTGGTGCATCACAAAAAAACACAAAACACCTAATCTTAAATCTAAAACCGTTCCGAAGGCAAGCCTTTATTTCTGCATACAGGCATAGTACAGTGTTTGTCTGAACTCGATAAAGCAAGTTCTCCTGGTAGTGCATGTTCTACTGTGAACAAAATGATGGAAGCTTTCCTGACTATATGCTGGTCGCAATAAGAAACCAAAACCCTCAGCTTGGCACCAATTACCTTGAAGCAAATATGAACAATACTACTCGTGGACAGACAAACTGCGTTACTAACATACCCCCCCCCCAAAAAAAAAGACTTTCAGTGAACAATTGATACAAAAGCGACTCAAGATTGCTGTACTAACAGAAAAACTATTCAGTTTGCGAAGAAGGTACACACTTTGCTGAAAAAGTTTGTTTAATGTTTACATCCCATTTAAGCCTTTCCTTAAAAACAGTGCACAGAATTTTTTCAGAACTGGGTGTCATAAGTTTCGAGGACACTCAGGGCAGTCAACTTAAAGGCGAGAGGAAAATAATTTTCAAACGAGGGTGTTTAGTTCATTATAATCTATTTATTCCCGACCGATTTTGCAAGAAATTCATGAGAGTTTTGTTCTGTTAACTTGTTAACATCTTGATTAAATAAACGTTATATTTGACTTGCTTTAGACTTTCGTACTCCACCAGAACACCACCTCTGCCATCGTGTCTCCACCCGACCTCATCATCCAACCCCCCCGTCAATGTCTATGTCTGTCTTATCATGACGCAGGCGGGGAGGGGAAAACCCTGCTGTGACGTCAGTCCCCTCAGCACGCTCTGGCGTTCTGTTTACAGGTCCAGTGCTACTTCGGACCGAACGACCTCACTACCGTTCTCAAACGTCAAAACACATTCACGTTCCCAGCTTTCAACTGGTCAGTAGCGAAGACCTGGGTCGGCGACGACGCTACACTCGCTCAAAACTACTTCGTCGGTCTGCACAACCTTCACCTCTTGACCTCCCAAGCGACGTATCGCTTCAGTGTGAGGATGCTGTACGACGAACCCGCGGGCGCCATTTTCGCGCACCGCATCTACGAGTCGTTATACGTGGGGCCAGAGAGCACGTCGTACGAGTTGCACTACGTTCCGCTAGACGAAACTGGGCAAGCAGGTAACGGCTTCAGCACGGTGCCACCCGTCCTCTTCTACACCGAGGACAATGACAGTAAATTGTGCGTGGAGACAAATGGCCATGCCGGGTGGTTTGGGGCGGACTGCAGCGGGTTCAGCCCTTTCGCCACTCCAATGACCTGGCCTGTCAACAGTGTCAAAACTCTGGATTTCTTAGAATTTGGTCTCATTAGGAACACATCTTACGTCTAAAATTAATCTCAGAGTTTTCACGATCAGAGAGAATAAGCCAAGAGTGATAAACCCGTAGCGGTAACTTAAGACTAGTGTATCCTTCCACAATAACCGAAACGTTATCTAACCGTGAAAAATGAACGTTAACCCAGGCGCATTTGTGCTATTGCAGCGTTTTGTAGCAAATAATAACAGTTATTGTTATTATTATTATTATTAAAGAAGAAGAAGAAGCAGAAGAAGAAATAATAATAATCACTTGTATAGCGCAATATCCAAGCCAGCAAAAAAGCATAGTGAGCTGTACAAATCACAATAAATCACAACCACGCTGGATGATGTAAAAGGAAGAACAATGCGAAGACTGTAGCCGCCAGCCGTTAGTGAAGGGCAATCAGGTTTGTTACGTGGAGAATAATAAATCACATATCACAAGAAGAAGAAGACGCAACCAGGGTCAAATAAAGACAAAGATCCATCGCTGATACTCGTATTGAACGATTCACGATGCAGAAGTAGGGACAGCAGGGTCTCATCAGCCTGTTGGACAAAGCCACGTAGCTCTAGCTAGTAAACATCTAGCAAGTGCGTCAAGTACTGTTATGTCTCCGTGCGAGTTTGAGCAACATCGGAGCAAACAACAAACATTAAACAGTTTCGGCAGGCACTCTCTGAGAGTATGTGCAACAACTAAAATAAATCCACAAAACCATCAACCGGAGGGAGCGTGTGGTGAGGGAAGGCGAGGTGTTAACTGAGCATGAATATTATTCAACGCTCTATGAACGTCGTATAAACTCGTTTCCAATTTATATTCGAAAACAGTTTTCCTTTCTTAAAGTAAATTATTCACAAAATGAGCTTCTCTTCGTTAATCTGGTTAATTTAGCGCGATAAGGTGGGTATGTTTCTGTTTAGTGACTGAAAGGATGAAGAAGTCGCGCAATGAAAGATTAGAGAGTTTGAGATCCACGACGAGAACGGCAAGCCTCTAAGCCTACTCGTTTTGAGAAAGCGATTGGTTGGATTTTGTGGATGTGATGATGTAGGGCGCAAATTCCCGTGACGCTACAGGTTACCGCTCCCGCACGCGTCGCTCAATCTCAAAACTCTCTATTATCAAAACCTGTAGTCGCCGGCGTATTCGTAACTATTTCGCGTAGAGACGTTACGATTGTGTTGCGGGTTGTTTGTGTTGTCTTTTCTTTCGTCCTTCCAATCACTAAATTTCACTTTTTTTTCTTTTTTTTTTTGCAGGAAGTTACAATCTATCTTAAGCATCCATCTTTTAAAAGATGTATTTGTATGTATCGGGGTAAAACGAATGTAATTCCCATTTGACTGCAATGTCAGACGTTGCACAATGGCTCCTATGTTTCGTATCGTCACACTAAACACGGAAGCTCACTCATCCACGGAATTTAGGTAAATGTATTGGTATTAGTGAAATCTTTTACTATGAAATTACTTTTGACAGCTATGTCAGAAGTTGCGCAGTTTCCTCACAGGAAAATTTATCACCCCTCTTTACGCACAGCTTTTTCAAACAATGTTCGCCATTTTTTTCTGTGAATGTCTAGGTCCCTCGCTCTTGACACTTCCCCCCTCCCCTCACTTTAAACAGTCCGTGCACATGGTTTTTGATGTTAATAAACCTTTGTAAACATGATGTTAGTTGTACGTGCAAGCAAGCGTATAAATCTTTCCTTGTACAGAATGAGGAAATTTTGTTTGACTATTGAAACCTTTTAGAACGCACCAGCGCGCGCACACACACATACATATACGCGCGCGCGCGCACACACACACACACACAGATTGAAACTAGATGTCAAGTGTTTCAACAAACTACAAAATCCCAATATAAGTGGTTTACTTCTTTCAACACTTTTTTACTCAACAAAACAGTGGAACGCACGGCCGGTTCGAGCACTTGTTTAATCCTCCTCCTCCTCTTCAGCTGCATCACCGCCCTGCCTCTTCTTCAAATTCTTCCTCTTGACTCGACCTGCACAAAAACAGACATCACTGATTGTCAGGCCTACCTAGGACTATACAAAGGTCCCATAGCCAGCCGCTCCTTGCACCACTCCTCAAAGTGGACTTCGACGGGGTCAATTTTTCTACCCCCGAAAGCAATTGTGAGAGTACATAAGTGTCAGCAGACAAAAAAATAATTACTTCAGGATGGTTTACATTGACAGATTGTTATGGATATCATGACATACACACTGAAACCAGGGGAAAACCGTAACTTTGACCCAATCCTTAACCTGATTTTAGCCACCTTTTCCAGTTTGTTTAAAGTGCCATAGCGTCGTGAGTCCTCCAAAATGTACACAGCTTCCACTACAGGATATGTGAAAATTCTATGTGCAAACTAAACCGCAAAGGTTATTTTAAATGTTGTGTAAATATCTAAGTATGCCTACCCCCTACTCTAGCCCCTTTCCAGAGAATGTTAAAAGTGTCAGGGCGTCGTGAACCCTCCTCAATATAGATTACGGGAAGTGTAAAATTCGTGAGAAAACTAAGCAGAAAAACTATTCACAATTTTGAACTCACTGATTTTGTGCAAAAAATGTCTGAGAATCTAGTCGAAGATACTGTAAACGTTATGACGGTTGGTGTAGACGTTGATATAGTATCTTTCCACGTCCCACGCCGCACCCCCTCTCATCACACTCTGCTCACTACATCACAAGAGTTTTTATCCCCAGCCTTACCTGCGCGGCCACCGCCATAAGGTGACTTGAGTGAGAAGTCGATGTGCTTCTGACTGTCAAGGCGCACAATGTAGGAGGGAATGTTCACCACCTGCTTGCGCACTCTGCAAACACTTTACACTACGTAACACTACACAAACAACAAAACTCTTGGAAGAAATCAATTAAGCGCTTCCAAAAGAAAGGATAAGGTACCACCTTATTACGACCAATGCCTGAATATCATATCCCCCCCTTCTTCCCCACCCACCGAAGAAATGACTTAATTAAGGGCAGACCAGTGAACGCATCTCTGCTTGATCGTCTGTGTAAAGATTTTTAAAACATTTTTTTGAGAAAGTAACAGCTATAGAGTTGTAAATATAACAATTAGATCTCTTTTTGTCTCACAGAAAAGAGAAAAAAATATGTTGCACGCTATTATCTTTCTACTAACCAAGATAACTCCTACTTGCAATCGACAGACGTGGGGGGGGGGGAACTGATTTCCCAGTGGCCTGACAATGAGACATCAACAGAACTATCGCCACCCTTTGAGCACACCCGCCTTCTCCTGACACTTGACGAACAATGGATATGACGGCGATGAGGTTTTACGTAAAATATAAGAAAGTACATCCCAGTGGTCTGCCTCGCTGAGAACAGAGGCATCCAACCCGTAAACTTAGTGGTCAGTGGGCGATGTGGTGATAAGGCCAGACATAGGACATTGTATATATCCCAGTAGTCTGCCTCGTTAAGTACAAATGTACCAGCAGGTGGGACTGACAACAAAGTTCCAAAAGTTCACACTTAAGATATCGAAAGGTACTTGCTACACTTTCTTTTTTCATCCCATTTTAGCGACAGCCCCCACCCCCTCACACACACACACACACACAGAGTCTGAAAATCTGATACATCCGAATACTCAATTCAGTAGTGAACTTCATTCCTATCAGTCCCCTCCCAAGATAGTGTGTTAAGCAAAGGCAGTGGCCACTTCTCAAGAAATAATAAAATAGTTCACTCGAAACGAGTTCACAGATGTAATCTGACCGACGGTTAAAGACGCTGTCACTGACAATGAGTGGTTTAATGTTTTAAAAACAGACATTTCGCTAGCCTGCTCGATCGAGAATCCTGGCCGCCATTCAAATTCATCGAACACTGCTAATAAAGGGCCATGGGTAGTAAGTTTTGCACAGAACCAATTAATTACTTAAGCTCTTGCACTGCAAAGATAAGCCAAATCCTGTTAAAGGCTGATCGCTGCTGCCAGCACACCCACCTAATGTGGCGCTGCCTTATCAGGATGCGGGCATGGTGGATGGACTTGGCCAGACCAAGCTTGAACACTTGGGTCTGAAGTCTGCGCTCGAGGAAGTCTTCCACGCGCAAGCCGAGGACAAAATCGAGTTTCATCTTGTTCTCGTCAAGTACACCCATGCGGACGAGACGTCGGAGGAGAGCGTTACCTGTGAAGAGAACCGGAAGTCGATTTTTTTTTAAATGTATGTGCACAGAAATATTGCAGGTTTTTTTTCTTGAGGTATAAATGTACCCACGTGTTTATAAAACTTAAACTGATTTTCAATTATTAGACCACTAAAGTCGTCATAGTTTATTCTTTTAATTCACTTCCGCTGTTGATTTATAGTCGACGTCTTCAAACATAACATTTTGTACACCAAGATCGAACCAACGACCGAAAGGAAGCAAGCCGCTGTACAACAGCTAAGTTTAGAGTTTTCTGAATATTCTTGTGATCGTTGTTCGATCGTTATGTGATCGTTATGTGTGTATATATGAATATTGCATCGCCCAGCAATGGTAATACTCAAGAACAACGCTTATACGGTCACAAGAAAATGACAGTCACTTTGAACCAGAGACACTTTTCGATGATGAGCACATAATTTTCACACACAGTGACATGCCTGAACAGTGCCATAAATCATGCTATTTTTTCCATGAACTTCAGACTTTTTTCAGGGGTAAGGTGGAGTTTGAGTTCTGGGTATGCTGCAGTGTTAGTAGCCGCCTCGCGGTGACCCATGTATTACGAACTTTTATTTGTAAATCGTCTTGTGAATTTATAAAGCAAATTAACCAAAATTGACGTATTCTTATTGAACTGTACATAACTTTTTTTTTTTTTTTTGCTCCTTCCCGATAGCGCAGTAATTTACTCGTCAACTTGCGCGGTCATTTCTTTCCTGTTGGAACTGCGTTGTGCACCGCACCCAGCTCTTAGACACTTTCGTACTCCAGCGCCACCTAGCAAAACCCACCTTCAAACAGACGCTTGGAGTCTTTTTCCTCCAGCGTCAGCAGCTCTCGGGCGGCCTTGCGAATCTTCCCGAGGGTGTACTTGACGCGCCACACCTCCCGTTTGTTGCGTAAACCGTATTCGCCGATGAGCTTCAGCTCCTGGTCTAGGCGCTCCTTCTCGTACGGCCGCCTAGGCGTGGCGCACGTCTTGTTCTGCACCTTCCGCAGCCGCATCTTTCTGCAAAAGGGGATGGGCGAGAGTTGAGCGAGGTCTTGATGAAACTTATTTTCTGAACTGCCTTACTTGCTTTGTGGCAACTGTTATTATGGAGAGGACGTAGTGTGTGTGTGTGTGTGTGTGTTGTACGTGTGTAGCTGTTGATGTGTAGTTCCTTGTTTCCTCTTATCGCATGTATGGATTTTTCCAATGCTCTGTGAAGGTTAACTGGAATTAAATATGCTGAATCTTTATATTTTCTCACCGGTTTCAGCAATTACGCCCGATCCTCACTGCATTGGTGACAAGCGCTTAACCCTCATGACCATTATGTTTAAAAATTGTTTACGGCTGTTTCTACATCTACACTGCGCATGGTGTTGGCCACAATATCTTCTTGATCTAGGGTCCCATCGTCCAGCCGAGCAAAAACACCACTAGAAAGAAACACCGCTCCCCATCCCCGCCCCCCAACACAGACCGCACTAATGGTCATTCATGCTGCCATGGTGTCTCCTCATTTACGTTAAAAAACGTTACCTCAAATACTCAAAATAACATTTTAACTTGTTATGTGAGACATTTTCGCACTGCTATCCACCGTTCTCACCTGCTACCGTTTAGAAAAATTAGGATCTTATGTCGCCAAAAATAAAAGAGGAGGAAAATCTCTAAGTCTGGCTGAATCACGAGCGTTCGAGCTCTTAATGCGAGAAAAGTTTGTTATATGCACAAGAAATCGAGAAACGTGAACTTGAAAAGAAAAAGAAAGGAAAAAAAAGGAAAAGATAATGTTTGTTTGTTTGTGTTTAACGCCGTGCCAGCAACTAGGGCTATATCACGGCGAGAAAGGAAAAGATTAAAAAAAAGAACAGATAACGAATACGCAGACATGTCTTGTCCTTGCTGAATTTCAATCTAAGCCTAGAAATACGAGCTCACTGTAGTTCTGAATAGCGGTCCACGGGTTTGACTGGCTCGGCTCTGGGTCACGCTCGAACAGCTGTGTACGACGTGCTTTGATTTTCACGCGTCTTTTCACGTGAAAGGAAATACCTAGCCGTAATTGTTTTGCTATTCCCTGTCCAACATCAAGCGGTTTGAATGTAGGAGTCGAGGGGGGGGGATGGGAGACAGTACAAGGTGTGGGGGTGAGGGAAGGGGAAGGTGACGAAGTCGGGTGGAAAGAGGGTGGGTCAACCATAACTTGTTTCGTGCCAAGTTCTGCCCTTCCCTGACCCGCCCTCAGAAACTGGGTTAGCGTGTTTTTGACTTCGGGATAAATTTCCCGGTTATGGAATCCCTCCTACAACACAGCTACCAGCGAATGAAAATGTTGTTGCTATTATATAGCTGCAAGAAGATAATTTTGAAAATTTCCACCAAGTCAAACACATGACGTAAGTCACACACACACTTTTCGGGATATCTCACACGTCGTTCATTCAATTGTCTTCAACATATAGCAACATTTATTTAGATAATTTAAATTAAAGAAGCTTACAAAGAAGTTTACAACTTGAAGTTTTATAACACCACAAGAAGAAAGCGAATAAAGTTAGCATAACGTTAAGATAATATTAAGTTTCTAAAATCATGAGAGAACATGGCCACGTACCTTCTTCCAGCAGACCACCAAAGGAAAGAAAGCGTGGGACAGGCCGAACTATTTTCGCCTCAATATATTTCTCCGCCGACTGACCGCATTCGTACATTTCCTTCTACCGAAAAGATTTTTTAAATCACAGAAAATTGTTTGTTTTCAAAAACCTGTTTAATTTTCTCAAAATTTTCGTTCCAGTTATGGTTTTAGACACCAAGGTACCTTGGCACTATTTCTGTAGGCCGTGTAGGCTTCCGTGGGTAACCAGCGCAGTGGGAGGTATTACGTGTCACAATAGTCAAGGACTCAAGGTGAATGGAAAGTCGCTTGTGAATAGTTGTAGTAGCTTCACCATGCAGTATTAACCTGTTGAGGTACAGGCATGTGGTTTTAAGAAAAAGGTTTGTGGTAGCCATGAAAAAGGCTAATGCTTTTAAGCCTTTCTTTAACATATGGCCAGCAGAAAAGGAAGACGTTGACCCAATATAAATGCACCAATTTCAAGCCATTGAAGACTTATTATCAAAAGTCAAAACCTAGGGAAACATTCCCAAAGATTACTTTGTAAATGGTATTCCTGGGAGCAGTACATTGGAGGGAAGCCTCGGGTTTGCCATCCGTGTGGAATAGCAAAGGTTCCTACTCGACCCAGCTGATGAAAAGGTACTTAACTTCTTAGAGTGTTCAGGAACGTAAGCCACCGAAGGAGAGGAGATGGACACTGTTTTTTTTTCTTTCTTTCTCTCTCTCTCTCTCTCACACACACACACACACACACACACACACACACACACATGCCCCCGAGAAAGGTTGGGTTTCCAACTCCTGACTCCCCAGCGATCACGAGAACTGTTGAGGTCACTACAAATAAGATCCAAATGTTATAGGCCGGAGGCTTCTCTGTTATTCCTCTAAAACAGTTTGAAGACAACTTTATTTTTTGCTTCGTCATTTTGTAGTACATTTATTGTAGCTGACCAAGCTGAAGGCCGTTTTAATATATGCGTATACATTTTTAAAATGTACTCTGTGAAATATTTTGTTACCTCCTGCTGCCTTTTTGACGTTTTTCAACAACAGCTGTCTGTTTCAATTGAAAATATGGCTGTTTTCAGGTGAAAGGTCCACAGCTCCTAACTTGTCAATTTATCAGAGACAAAAAGCATCTGAATTTCATGATATATCACGGGATGCAGGTATTTCGGACGGAGTCAGTCGGCGCAAGGTATGAAACTAGCGGAGAATAGCTGATTGGTATAGGACGTGTTCCCGTCTATGTTCACACCCACTCTACTGAAAAAGCCTACCGAAACAAATGTATTAAATAATTACCAAGTGTCAAGCTTGTCGTGTCTCTTAAAGGTCATTGGGAAAGTAGCTCTCAAACAGCTTCTGTCCTATCTGAGCATTAACAATTTGATTTCTTCATCAGTCTACGTATCGCTCTTTTCACAGCACTGAACCTGCCCTGACTAATGATATCCATCCTGTCTGTTCTGGATATACCACTTTACCTGCACGATGTTCGCTGGCTAAAATTGACAATAAGCTCACACCTCTGATACGGATGCCTTATTGGCTTTTCCCCTTATTTTATTTTTTTTTCATCTCGTTTGTGTACACTCCTGCTAAAAACCTACGCTCATCTAACTAGCATTCTGTCCATTCCACCAATAAAGACAGCTACATACGGTTATACTGCAACCTACGTTCTGTGTTTCTAAACAGTGGGACTTTCAATCCACATTCTGACTTAAAGGCTCGTTAAGAACGTTTAAAAATTGCTTGATATTTATGCACTAGACCACAATCGACCTCGTCTATGGAACTGTGCATAGACTTTAGAGAAAGAAAGACTAGCGACTCGAGCGCGGGAAGAAATAACTTGCGACGCGCATGCGCTGGCTATTCCATTCCTTCGCCTTTTCCGGTTTCGTTTACACTGTGCGTCTCAGAGCTATTGTTGTAGTTAATTTGACATGCCAGGCACTAGCTGTGCGATTTCAGGCTGCCCAGCATGCAAAAGTCGACACAAAGGCTTATCATTTTTCAGCATACGACGACGACGAGAAAATCAAGACTGGGAAAAAGAATAATTCGACTTTCCAGTGGTTATGACTATTGCTGTATCAGATCAAAAGATGTAAAAATAATCGAACTATTAATCACCTAGTATAATAGCAACATTTATCCAGCACTGGTGCCCTGAAAGGACTGAGTGCTGGGTATGGTTCGTATTAGAGAGTGAGAGAGAGAGAGCGCGCGCGCGTGTATGTGTGTGTGTGAGTGAGTGAGTGAGTGAGTGAGTGAGAAAGAATAGAATAAATAACCTATTATAATATTTAATATGTTATAATATAGCCAACAGAAGATAAAAGAAGAATTGAGAAGTAAATGACATGATTAACATGAATAGGATTACTTAAATTCAAACCCTATTTAGCAATAAATCATTAAAAATACATTAGAACATTATCTTAATGTGAATGTGTTTATAACAACATCGTTAAAAATCAATAAATAAGGATTTAAATGTGTTACAAAATAAATAGAGTTTAAGGCATGCTCCTCAGGGCCTTAGTCTCAATATTTAAGAAACGACAAACTCGCTACAAACCGCTCTCTGTATCACTCAGACAATGAGCCAGAGAGCGAGAGCTTGTTGTCAATACTATTAATTTGACTTTCAAATAAATACAAATACTACGATACAACGCTGTGTTTGAGCGGATATATTGTACATTATGATTCATGTATTAAAATATATATATAAAAGCATACTTACTAAGAGGATTTCTTCAATATCAAAGCATTCCATGATGTACTCGCGGATACACGACAAAGAGACCGGAAGCTGGCTGTCAATGGTATCGGCGAGTATACAGCGGACGCGAGTTGAGCCAGCGCTGGCCCACTACAAGCGCGCTAAGATGGCTGTCCTTCTTTCTCTAAAGTCTATGAACTGTGCCACGTGCTTATAGATCTCTACCCCTGCCCAGTCTAGGTGCTTCATATCATGTGAGTGTGTACCTTGTACCCGTTTCTAAACCTGTGTTCAGACGGGTGCGCCGAACAATTCATTTCACCAAATGCTGGACTGCAGACAATATTGCAAGCTTACAGGGCTGTTTTAAGTGTACCAACTGGGATGTCTTTTTAGACGCATGTCCTGATCTGGACGACTTAGTAAACACCATCTCTTCATATATCTCCTTTTGTGTAGATTGCACCATTCCATCAAAACAGTTTGTGCTTTATCCTAACAACAAACTCTGGGTGACCAAGAGCCTAAAAGCAGTGCTTAATAAAAAGAAATATGTGTTCTTCACGGGTTCTGCCCAAGACAAGAAACTGGTACATAGAGAGGTCCGTAATGCTATCCGTCAAGCCAAGGTGAATAATATTAGACTAAACTAGAGTCTCAGTTTGGTACAGGTAACATCCGCGCAGCTTGGCAGGAAATCAAAAACATGGCCAATGTTGAGGATCGGCTTAAGGCGTCGAAAGCCAAAATCTCGATCTTAGGCGTTGACACTACGGGCTTACCTAATGCTCTTAATGCCTTCTTTGGTCGTTTTGAGACTCATGACTTCTCAGTGAAAATTAAAGATATGCTCAGTTCTCTTCATCCTGTTCAGAGGGTTGAGATTTGTCAAGAACAAGTTATGGAGCTGTTTCAGCGAGTAAACATCCGCAAAGCTTCAGGTCCAGATGGTATTTGGGGCAGAAAATGATGTTTCTGCACGCACCAACTTGGAGGCATTTTCCAACACCTTTTTCAGCGCTCTATGGATTCACTCTCCATTCCAGCTGCTTGGAAACTGTCTACCATTGTCCCAGTTCCGAAGAAAGCTTCAGCTCAACATCTCAACGACTTTAGACCGGTGGCCTTAACATCGTTGGTCATGAAAGTATTTGAGACAATCATCAAATCATTGATCCTAAAAGCCACTAACAATTTCTCTACCCATTGCAATTTGCATACCAGTCCAAACGAAGTGTTGATGATGCTAAATTGTTCATCCTCCACACTTTACTCAAACATCTGTGTCGTAACCTAAGGGGCGTTAGGTACGTGTGATAGACGGAGACTCGTAGTTAAAACCTTAACTACACTCTCGACGACTCCGTCATCCACGCCGACATAACTTGTGCGCGATGCACTTCCACTAAATTGCTAATTAACAAGAAACATCACACTTGACTCGAGCCCCCAGCGCACACCCCAATAAACAAACACAACGCAATTTAGTGGAACACGTTAATTATTAATAATAAAGACTGCCGAGAGTTACACCAATATGTTGATAATAAACAATGTAAGAAATGTAAATTCTGTATCCTGGCTAATAGTCTAAGGCGTCCCGTTAATTCTAACTTCCTATTGCTGATCCAAATAACTAGTGAGTCATAGAAACCCTATCTTTAACTACATACACATCATTCTCTTCACTCGTTCCCGTACACATTCACTCGCTCTATGCATCACACATTCATACGCCACTTAGCCTTGCTGTTGCCGCGTGGAATAGAATGGTCCGTTGGTATGAACGATAGTCTTTGTTACACGGGGGCCCTCCCGATGCAACGTAGAGGGGATGGCGATTGATTAGCCTTTGTCCTCCTTGTCTCGGGCGGCTCTCCCTGGCCCCACGACGCAGAAGAGACGGTGGCCGCCTGGCCGTTGTCTTCGTTGTCTTGAGTGGCTCTCTCTGGCACCACGACGCAGAAGAGATGGTGGCCGCCTGGCCGTTGTCTTCGTTGTCTTGGGTGGCTCTCCCTGGCACCACGACGCAGAAGAGACGGTGGCCGCCTGGCCGTTGTCTTCGTTGTCTTGAGTGGCTCTCTCTGGCACCACGACGCAGAAGAGATGGTGGCCGGTTGGCCGTTGTCTTCGCTGTCTGGAACCTTGCACTCGACGACTTGAAAGGAGTTGGAACGAGCGCTCACGCGTACCGTCCCCTTGCACGGGTGTGCACTCCCTTCCCTGTCACCAGTAGGCCTGACGCTTCCACCGATGAGACCAGCGCCTAGCTTGTGACCAGAGTAACTTATCCCCCTGCCGAGAGTTGCACGGCGACTGCAGAGATAGAGGTTACTCTCCTTGACACTCTGTTTTAAGAGTGGGCTGCACACCTCTTCACAAGTCCCTTTTACCACGTCTCATGCCTGATGGTCGTAGACAGGTACTAGCTGACTTTACTCAAAGTCTTTCTCTCTCGCGTTGATGCGATCACTTCGAGAGTTTGGTGGCGAAGCCCCGATTCTGGGTTCCACACAAAGTTAAATTGCCGGTTTCGACAATAGCGTGGCACACGATTGGTCAGTCACACTCACAACCACGCTCATAATTCATTTGTCCACTTAAATACAGCCAATCATGCATCACCGCTAGTGCGAGACAATGACAGTCCCCTGCCCAGCCTCTGGAATCTATCCCTACCTGAATTCACAACCCTCGTCCGATTAACAATTGCCAAGGAGTGGACTTGCCGAAATCAGAGAGGCGCTACACCCTCCCTCACCTGGGCTGACCAGCGTCCGCGGGTACTAAAGAGTTGGGTTACGGCAGCGTTTCTCAACCTTTTACTTGTGACGCCCCCCCAGACAAATAAAGGTACGTCCGCGCGCCCCCCTTAGCCACTAATACCTATATGAGATATGAGAAAATGACCGCCTTTGCGGCCCCCTTTTCAGCAGCTTGCGCCCCCCTTGGGGGGCGCGCCCCCCAGGTTGAGAACCGCGGGGTTACGGGAACCAGAGCTGGCGCTACACCCTCCCTCACCTGGGCTGACCAGCGTCCGCAGGTACTAAAGAGTTGGGTTACGGGAACCAGAGCGGGCGCTATACGCCCCTTGATTAACGGACTGTCTTCCCTTCCCACATTCCACGTTCTTTCGTGACAATCTGGAGAATCCACATGCCCACACACGACTGCTCTTTGCTGACTTCTCATCGGCCTTCAACACCATTCAGCCACATATCGTAGTTAGAAGATCCTCGACGAGTTTTCCTTTGATCATCAGCTAGTGTCATGGATCATTCACTTTTTGGTTGACAGGCAGCAACGAGTACTTGTCAATAGTACTTTCACAACGTGCACCGGCTCACCTCAAGGCTGTGTTTTATCCCCGCTTCTGTTTATTCTGTATATAAACAGTCGTCGGAGTAACCATGAGAGTCAACATCTCGTCAGATTCTCTGATGACACGGCACATATGGCACTGCTCTCTCTCCTTAGCGGGCAAGCAGATACCCACGGTGTAGCTTTGGAAGAATTTATTGCCTGGTGCGATGACAATTTCTTAGAACTTAATGTGAGCAAGACGAAAGAGATGGTCTTTGATTTCCGTCCGAATTCTCCACCAAGTCCCGTAAGTGTCATCCACGACAAGAAGGTGGAAATTGTTCCTGCTTTCAAATACCTGGGCACTATCTTCGATAGGCGACTTTGCTGGGATGTCAACACTCAGACTGTTGTGAAGAAGGCTCAACAGCGTCTCTTTTTTCTCCGGAAGCTGAAGTCTTTCTCTGTCGCCCACCTATTTCTTTAGTTCTTTTATAGATCGCATATAGAGAGTGTGCTGTCCTCGTTTATCTGTTTCTACAACAGTTTATCGGTGTAGGACAAGATCTGCTTACATTGTGTGGTATCAAACTGCTCCAAAGTCTTTGGGACAGCCCTGAGTACTCTTCAGACTCTGTATAACAGGCAGACACTTTTGAAAGTGTTTGCAATCCTTCGTGAATCGTGATGGCAGGCATATCCTGTCGAAAGAATTTGTCCAGCTTCCATCGGGCCACCGATGTTGTATACCTGTATGCAGGACCAACAAACTTATGGGGCGCCAAGAGGGGAATTTTCTCAAATTTGCTATTTCTAGCTATACATTGCAATGTATAATTATAGAATGCAATGTATAGCTATAGATTGCATTTTATACTTATAGATTGCATTTTATATTTATACAATTCATTCTATATTTATAGATTGCATTCTATAGCTATACATTGCAATGTATAATTATAAAAAGCAATGTATAGCTATACATTGAAATGTATAATTATACATTGCAATGTATAGCTAGAGAGAGAAAAACTCGGTAAAAACCGAAGTGTTTCATTTATATTATACTCAGAAGTTGCTATCCAATTCATTTTATATATACCTTTCAATTCTTTAGCTATAGAATGCATTCTAGCTATACATTTGAAATCTATATTTATACATTGCATTCTATAACTTCTGACTTGCTATGTATGCGGAACGAGGCTGGCTCATTTGCATATGGGAAAAGAAGGTCAAAGACCAACCAATCAGTGCGCTCGTAGCAATGGCCTTCGTTCTTGTTTTTACGCGCTCAAGAGAGAGTCGTCTGCTGTGTGTTTTTACGCGCAAAATAGAAGAACAACTCTTACGCATCGGCTTTCCTGTTGTGCTTGCATTATGGCTGAACGAGAACTTCGTGACTCTTATGAGGTACGTTTGTTTATTTTAATTTGAGGTACATGTGAATACTGACCACTATTTAGTAAGAGCATCCATTGTAACTACATGTATATCACAGTTACGTGGGAAAAAACAAACGCACCTGGTGTTCGCAGTGGAAGCATGGAACTATATGTATGGTTAAAGCGCTGTAAAATTAACAAACAGAAATGCCATTTGAATGAGTAAAATCGAAATCTACAACAGCGAATATCTACGAATGGTTAACTTACAGAGAGAAAGAAAGGCAGAGATCGGGAGATAGGAGTCTTGAAAATATGAAGAGAATTAATTAAAGTGTCACGCCCCTATATATGGCTGAACAGAATACCGGAAATATCGGGTCCACAGAAAGTATACGAGATCCATATCATTTACCATGGAACCGATATGTATTTTCGGCATGTAACAGCTTTTTGCCAACTGCTGTTTTACACTTGGTTTGCAAGAAGGTGTTTGTAATTTACAAATGGTGTCACAAAAGTTTTTTTGAATTCTATAATGAATACATTTATACAGAGCTCAACAACACGAAAAAGAAAAGATGTGGACCTCGAGTATGCATCAGAACTTTTGTTTGATCTCCATCTACCAGTGAAGAGGGTGGCCAGCATGGTTGGAGTTTCCCATAAAACTCTTTATAAAAGATTTGAAGAAGAAGGTAAGATAAATTAATATATTGCTTTGGACAGGATTTCATTGCTTAAATGTTTTCGTGTGCATAAATTGCGTAAAAAGATTTTATAAAAAGGTGCCATATGGCCACATATTGGCCATAAAGCAAATCTGCAGTTAGACTCTGCTACTCTTGCCTGTTGTATTTTCATATTTTACAATACATCCTACGGTCTGCCAACTAGATGCTAAACAATGTTAAATTTTTACTACAGTAATACAATAACTTTGTCAAAGTAATGTATAATCTGTTAATAACCCCACAAATCAAGTTTAGGACATAATATTGTAGCTGATATTTTTAAAAGCATCTTTAGCAAAAATTTTAAGACTAGTTTTAAAATGATCTTTACAATAAAGTTTTGGTGTTGTGTGCCTGACTTTTTTGATGTGTGCATATTATTTTTGTTAACAGGACTGGATATTGGAAGTCACAGGTATACAGACATTAATGATGAAGACCTGGAAAAAGAATTAAAAGACATAAAAGACCAGTTTCCAAATGCAGGAGAAGTCTACATAACTGGCCACTTAAGAAGCAGGGGAATATATATACAGAGGAGAAGAATCCGAGAGATGTTGCATCAAGTTGATCCGGAAGGTTGTGTTGAGCGCCTGACACATACAGTATGCAGAGGTGTGTACTCTGTGCCATGTCCCAATTTTTTATGGCACATTGATGGTGCCCATAAACTAATCATGTGGAAATTTGTTGTGCAGGCAGCAATAGATGGATTTTCCAGAACAATTTTATATTTACAATGTTCCAGCAGCAATAATTCAACTGTGGTCACCAGATTGTTTTTAAGTGCCACGGAGCAATATGGGTGGCCTATACGTGTCAGGACTGACTATGGAGGTGAGAATGTTGGGGTATGGAATGAGATGGCGTCTCAAAGAGGTAATAGGTCTGTGATTGCAGGATCATCTGTACATAGTAATCATCCACAGAGTTGTCAGTCTGCAGGTAGGTCAGACATTTAAAAGTATTTTTTTGCAAATGGAACAGGATGGTATTTTAGATAGAGCTAATGAGACAGACCTTTTTTGTTTACACTATGTTTTTAAGCCACGAATAAATCAGACATTAGCAGAATTCAGAAATGCACACAATCATCACTCAATTTCTACAGAAGGGAACCACACACCCATCCAGCTATTTCATTTAAATCAACACCTAATTTGTCAATATGAGAATGATACCAGTTTCCATAACCCTGGTATATCCATAGATGAACTACAACGCTGTGAGCTTTCACAGGTCAGTGTGTTGCCTATTCCATGCCCACTGTCCTTTGAAGACTTTCAAACTTTAAAAAGAACGGTTGACCCACTGTCAAGTGATCATCCAGTTACTGTATATAAGAAAGTTGCTGAGTTTGTACTTCAGCACTTAAACCAATAATTTATTATAGTATTTTCAGTCTAGATTTAAGCAAATGGTGGGAGGATGGGGGAGGTAAATATGTCAAAACTGAAAGTTGTTCTCTGTAGTACATCTGGATAATCTATAATTACATGCCTTGGTACTTTTCTTTCACAGTGTGTGTGTGTGTGTGTGTTCAGATAACTCATATGTTCATGTCTTGCTTCTTTTCTTTACCATGTATAATGATAAAAAGTGGTCCTGCAAGGCATTTTCAGACCTTTAACCTCTGCCAGTCGAATTCTTCTGTATTATTTACTGTGATTAATATCACAGTAATTACTCATTGATTGATGTGCAACATCATCATAAATCGCAATCCTTGACTGGTACCAGTTGATGATTGACTTATGTTTGTCTGCTGGTTCTGATCATTGAAAATAACTAGATGGATGCAGTGGTTGATGAGATTTGTCACTCAGGCCTGTCCTGAGCAGTGGTGAACAGGTCTTGTGTGGAACCACCTGTTCTTTTATGTCCTAAGCCAGTTCTTCCTCTGTTCAATATGGGGTCCCCCTGATGTGTATTAACATAGAGTGTCATGCCAGGTAACATGGCCAAACATAACAAATGGGCTGTTAAATTGTCATTATTATGTTCTTGATTTTGTTACTTTTAATGGACTTACATGTTTGAAAAAATATGCATCTCTTTCTCATTGATGAACACAGTCAGTTTTGAATGTATCTTAACTTTGTCAACTTTTATCCATTTTATTTTAAATCACTAATATAGTTCTTAGGTGCATTGTGTCATATAAGAATCCAAAGCTTCATGTACACAAGTGTTGTTTCATTTGAAATTCTGACACATTTTAAGTTATTGATACACGTGGTATTATTTGCTGGTGCATTTTCACATATTTTAATATATCATGCTCTGTAATTTTCTGATGTTGATTTTATTTTGTTACTGTTTAAAAATTACTTTTTTGTCCCCACACTTCATTATATAAGCTTCTTTTATTCAATGTGATACTGAACTATGTCGTAACCTAAGGGGCATTAGGTACGTGTGATAGACGGAGACTCGTAGTTAAACCCAACTACACTCTCGACGACTCCGTCATCCACGCCGACATAATTTGTGCGCGATGCACTTCCACTAAATTGCTAATTAACAAGAAACATCACACTTGACTCGAGCCCCCAGCGCACACCCCAATAAACAAACACAACGCAATTTAGTGGAACACGTTAATTATTAATAATAAAGACTGCCGAGAGTTACACCAATATGTGGATAATAAACAATGTAAGAAATGTAAATTCTGTATCCTGGCTAATAGTCTAAGGCGTCCCGTTAATTCTAACTTCCTATTGCTGATCCAAATAACTAATGAGTCATAGAAACCCTATCTTTAACTACATACACATCATTCTCTTCACTCGTTCCCGTACACATTCACTCGCTCTATACATCACACATTCATACGCCACTTAGCCTTGCTGTTGCCGCGTGGAATAGAATGGTCCGTTGGTATGAACGATAGTCTTTGTTACACGGGGGGCCCTCCCGATGCAACGTAGAGGGGATGGCGATTGATTAGCCTTTGTCCTCCTTGTCTCGGGCGGCTCTCCCTGGCCCCACGACGCAGAAGAGATGGTGGCCGGTTGGCCGTTGTCTTCGTTGTCTTGAGTGGCTCTGTCTGGCACCACGACGCAGAAGAGATGGTGGCCGGTTGGCCGTTGTCTTCGCTGTCTGGAACCTCGCACTCGACGACTTGAAAGGAGTTGGAACGAGCGCTCACGCGTACCGTCCCCTTGCACGGGTGTGCACTCCCTTCCCTGTCACCAGTAGGCCTGACGCTTCCACCGATGAGACCAGTGCCTAGCTTGTGACCAGAGTAACTTATCCCCCCTGCCGAGAGTTGCACGGCGACTGCAGGGATAGTGGTTACTCTCCTTGACACTCTGTTTTAAGAGTGGGCTGCACACCTCTTCACAAGTCCCTTTTACCACGTCTCGTGCCTGATGGTCGTAGACAGGTACTAGCTGACTTTACTCAAAGTCTTTCTCTCTCGCGTTGATGCGATCACTTCGAGAGTTTGGTGGCGAAGCCCCGATTCTGGGTTCCACACAAAGTTAAATTGCCGGTTTCGACAATAGCGTGGCACACGATTGGTCAGTCACACTCACAACCACGCTCATAATTCATTTGTCCACTTAAATACAGCCAATCATGCATCACCGCTAGTGCGAGACAATGACAGTCCCCTGCCCAGCCTCTGGAATCTATCCCTACCTGAATTCACAACCCTCGTCCGATTAACAATTGCCAAGGAGTGGACTTGCCGAAATCAGAGAGGCGCTACACCCTCCCTCACTTGGGCTGACCAGCGTCCGCAGGTACTAAAGAGTTGGGTTACGGGAACCAGAGCTGGCGCTACACCCTCCCTCACCTGGGCTGACCAGCGTCCGCAGGTACTAAAGAGTTGGGTTACGGGAACCAGAGCGGGCGCTATATGCCCCTCAATTAACGGACTGTCTTCCCGTCCCACATTCCACGTTCTTTCGTGACAAACTATATAAGATGATGGTGACCATGATCATTACAAATAAAATAGTTTAATGCAAGAAACAACTTCTTCTTTGTTTCCCTCAAATATCTACTCTGTCTTGGCTGTTCTACAGTCTTTGCAGATCTCAATTGTTCACTATCTGATCAAAATTGTTAAAAAGATAATGTTTGTTTCTGGGGTGCCTTTTTTTAGTCTATTTCACACACACACACACACACACACACACACACACACACACATATCAATGGTCTATGGCACAGAGTGGAGGAAACTGGAGTACCCAGAGAAAACTACCGACAGTCAGCCCTGTAAGCAGGTGTCATATTTAGAGATAGGTACGTTGGAGCCAAAATACAAACACAACATTCATGCGATTCTCACTGACTTGGTGACGGGCGCCACCAATCGCAAAATGTGGCCTACTTCATGTTGTGAACTTTTAAAAGTAATAAGGAGTAATATTAAAGCTCCGGTGATTGTGGAGTATACAAAACAACTTGGCAGATTGGCAGACACACACATCAATAGTTGTTGACGCTGCGAAAATGGAACAGTTGGTTTATTTGACGGGAAAAGTGTTTCAAGGTTGACTTTGCATTATGAGGGATAAGAAAAGTAAAACTGATTGCTAAGTTACTATGAGATTATTATTAGATATCCACATTCCATTGTATGGAATCAACAAAGTGTTGTAAAAAATACATGACAAATTATTTACAGGATCAGGATCTACTAAAACAAATTTCAGTAAAACATGTTTGGTCACATGGCCACATGGTCCCAAAGGAGGCATAAGCATTAAAAAATATATTGTATTAATGCATGAACGATTAAAATCAAGACTTTCAGAATTATCAGATTTAAAAATATTACAAAGTACTACAAAAAATTCCTCTGAGATGAATAATGGAGACATTAATTGCTACACTGGGATCTAGCCTCTATGTTTGCACAGCAAGCATCCACAACTTATTGTACTCATAACCATTCAGCGCCACCTATAGGGTTACTCCTCTTGGTTTCCCATACATATTGATCATTACATGTTGTCTATAACAACCGATCCTTTGACAGTTTCTACCATAATTTCTGAAAAAGTCTTTCCCAGTGGAAGCTGCCGAGGTAAATCAATCCTGATAGCACAGGTTGAGGATGTGGGATAGCCATCCTCTTTGAAAGTGATGACTGGACTACAACCTCTTCTCATCCCCGATAAAAACGCCTAAAAGACTGGTCTGGGCTATCTATACTATTAACATACATGTATGTAAACATTTCAAATGCTGACCTAGCTGTTGTGGAAGAAAATATTCTTCGTCCAAAACGTCTCTAACAGCTTCGAGGAAGCCAGAAACGGTCTCCATCAGGGCCTGAACTGTTCCAATCACAGAATTGGTTGACATTTTTTTTTTTGGGGGGGGGGGCGCGATCGCTAAGACAAAACACAGCAGACGACTCTCTCTTTAGCGCGTAAAAACACAGCAGACGACTCTCTCTTGAGCGCGTAAAAACAAGAACGAAGGCCATTGCTACGAGCGCACTGATTGGTTGGTCTTTGACCTTCTTTTCCCATATGCAAATGAGCCAGCCTCGTTCCGTATACATTGCAAGTCAGAAGTTATAGAATGCAATGTATAAATATAGATTTCAAATGTATAGCTAGAATGCATTCTATAGCTAAAGAATTGAAAGGTATATATAAAATGAATTGGATAGCAACTTCTGAGTATAATATAAATGAAACACTTCAGTTTTTACCGAGTTTTTCTCTCTCTAGCTATACATTGCAATGTATAATTATACATTTCAATGTATAGCTATACATTGCTTTTTATAATTATACATTGCAATGTATAGCTATAGAATGCAATCTATAAGTATAGAATGAATTGTATAAATATAAAATGCAATCTATAAGTATAAAATGCAATGTATAGCTATACATTGCATTCTATAATTATACATTGCAATGTATAGCTAGAAATAGCAAATTTGAGAAAATTCCCCTCTTGGCGCCCCATACAAACTGAGGCTGTCATTTGGCCGTGCGTCTTTTGAATGGTGCTGAGTGCAAATGAATGAAACATGAATGTGAATGTGGTGCATACGAATTTTGTTGTTGTTGTTGTTGTTGTCGTGTTATCGAGCTGCCACCGATTTGCCCTCCGGGACAAATAAAGTATTATCTTATCTTATAAACTATTCAAATGTATTTTTATCGTATTTTCTCCTCTATTTATGTTCACTTTTTTCAAGCTTGCTGATTACATGTTTTCGTTGCTGATTTCTCACAACTTGAGATACACGCACTCCCACGCGGTACGCAGCTACTTCTATTTGAATTGTTTCAGCCATTTTATAAGACTATAATACACTACCCTTCGCACGGATCCAGGCGGGAAAGTCTGAGAGCGGGGACAGTTAATTAGGCAAGGAAACCAACTACGATATTTTGGCATGTCATGGTGCCTGAACTATCGAACCCGAATGAGGGTGGGGTGACGTTAAGTTGTGCCTTTAATAGTAAGCCGAGTGACCGGAATATTTTATATCTTTAACTTATCCCTGGTAAATGTACATGGTATCGCTTATAAGGATGTGCATAGCCTGGCTTCATTATACATGGAGGCTCTTAAGGCCAACCTACGCACAGACTTCTATGATTTCAGTAAGTCTGTGGACCTACTCGTCAACATTCTGGCTGAATCCATTACCGAGCTGTTCCGCACTCTCCATACTACGCTGGATAGTCACGCCTTGTTTCCAGGCGTCCCCCTTCTCCTTGGTACACCACCGTGGTTCCTGAGCTTCTGGAAGCCGAACGTGAACGGAGACGAGCACAGCTGGAGTGGCGAGTCACTAGACTCAACGTGATCCGTCCGATTTTTCACGCGGCCAGAAATCCTGTTACAGACATTGTTAACCGTGCAAAGCCAACGTTTTACTCGGGAAAAATACTTGCTTTTAAAACCACTAAACAGTTATTTAGTAACAGTAACAGTCTGCTTGGGAAAAACCCTGGTGCTCCACACCCGTCAGTGTTTCCTGTACAAGAACTCCCATAGAAATTTGCTGATTTCTTCACCAGTAAGATTGTATTGGTACGCCAGAAGCTTGACTGCTGCTGGTCTACCTTCATCTGTGTCATACAGTTTACAATGGTCCTAAGTTATGTGGTTTTGTCAGTTAGTGAACAGTTTTTAAGGAAATTTGTTTGACTAGTAACCCCAAAACATGTGAACTCGATTCGATTCCCTCCTCTCTGCTTGTCGATTGTTTAGATGTTCTATTATCACATATAACCTACATCATTAATGCCCTTGCGGATAAATAAAGTTGTATTGTATCGTATTCTTTCGCGTCTGGGCACTTTCCTCTCGAGTTCAGGTTGGCTATTGTCCGCCCACTTGTAAAGAAACCATCTTTAGATCATAACTGCTGAAGCAATTACAGACCAGTTTCAAACCTGTCCTTTCTGTCTAAGGTTCTGGAAAAGATTGTTCTTTCCCAGCTTATTGTGCACGTGGAGCAAAATCATCTCCTTAATCCGTTCCAGTCAGCTTATAGAAAAAGTCATGGTACCGAATCTGCTCTTCTGAAAGTTGTAAATGAGCTACTCCTCAGTGCTGACGATGACAAAGTGTCATTTCTGGCGCTGTTAGGCTGGCCTTACACACATTGAATTTTCGCCGTGCTTTTTGATAACTGAAGAAGTCAATGTATCAACTCACAACTCACACGTATCGAATGAGACGCCGTCCACGGCGGCCGTTAACACCACGCGCGTATCAATCACCGTCATGGCGAAACGCCGTCCATACCGCGTTTATAACTATTGCTTCAAATGGGAGCACTCACACTGGTTGACTGGCCCCGTGTTGACCCCCCCCCTCTAGCGCATGCGCACAACACTGAATCGCCACGTGTGCGTTCTCTTATGGTCCGTTGCCACGTGGTTTATTTAAGTGTTTCTTGATTTGTATTTGAAGATGTCTATAGAACAAGCAGAGAAGTTTGATGTAGATCTATATGAATATGATATAGATATTGATGTGCTAATAACGCTGATACAAGAAAGACCAGTGATTTGGGATAAAACCCTCGACAGTTATAAGTCTCGAACGGAGACCAACAACGCATGGAGGGAGATTTGCCTTTTTCTTTGTTTTTCAATCAAATATGAACACAACGCATTCTCTAGATCGTCCATCTTGAAGTGCTTCCACACGCCCTGTGCCAAGCGCCGTTCATCAGAATATTTCTCGTCTGCAGAATTTCTCAACTTGAACTTCGTAGGATCAGTACCATTCGTCACAAGCGAATTACAACTGTGACAATATAGGGAGTTTTAGTAAGTTTTGTTGATTTATTAGCCAGCTAAAAAAAAAAAAAACCAACAAAAAACAAATATTCCACATAATATGACCATGTATTTTTCACAGAAAAAAATCGTGTGAAAACAGCTTTTAAATGCTTAAAAATGTGATGCTGTCTCACTGACAGCACACTGCCGCTTGATCGTGTTAACCTCAAGTAAGGGCAAGTAACTCTCGCTCACATCAAACCTTACACTGCTTACAGGGCTAATACAGGTCTCTGCTTTGTTCTAATGTGACGTGTGAACTTCGTCCCCACACCGCACTCAAGAATTTGTTCAAAACATTTCAAAATCGATTGTTATCCAGTCACTTATACAATACAAGCAAGTCTTGGACTTGCAGTAAAACGACGAAATCTTCTTCCTACAGCAGTGCTTACTATTCAAAAGCACAAGCTGTTAAAATGAACTACCACTGGTGGTTGATCAAGCACCAGATATGCAACATCAACAGTTTCTACACCGTCTGGTCTACAAGTAACATCGTGTGACAGTCACAAACACATCATTGTCAGTCGTAATGCTAACAACTGACTGTGAGGGCACCATTGCTGTGCGTGATCGAAACGGCTAAAAAAGAAAAACAAATTGAGAGTGATAAACGTATAAGGAGCACGTGCGAGTACCAGTAATAGAAAATTTCGCATGCATCTGAATGAGGAAGAAATAAGTGGTTATATCAATAAACATGTTTCAAACTATCATTATTGTTTTAATTGTAAAAAAAAAATCACCAGTCGGTTGTAACTATAGAAAATGCTTTGCTTGAAACCATCAAATAAAAAAATTACAGGAGTTTCTCTTAGACAAACACTTTTGAATCAAGTTTACATTTTATTCACAACCTGAGCAATGTTTCATTTGACTTGACATGCACACTTGCTATTAGGGTGCGTAAGAGAACCTTCGGTATAGGAAGGTAATTTTTTCCCCGCTTCCCTAGCACAGGTGAGAATGCTGATGTTTGAAGGTTTATCTTTATAATTAAGCATTATTACTTACTCATATTTTTGGAATTACCTTTTAAAACAAACTTAACCCGATCATAAAGAAAAATGTTGCGTTCAGTTTGTCCTTTAAGATGCATCTTTTCAGAACTTCAGTTATATGCAAATAAGGGTGCATGATTTATAAACATCGCTGTGCAAATTGCTATACAAATCATTTTAATTTTGCAAGTTCATGGCTCAAATGACAGCTGTGCATTACAAAATGGGCTAGATAGAATTTGATGCTTGAATAGCTTTGGTTGGCATAAACAAACGTGTAAAATTTTTTGCGCTCCCTTTAACCTTGAATACTTACACAATTTGTTACACTCAATACAGATTTTTCTTAAACAATGGAATTAAAGAGCAGTAAAATAATTTAGTTATTTCCCTTGTTTCATCACAGTATTTAGAAGTGGGGAAAATTAGGACCTTTCTTAAAGCTGCTCAGTTCCTTTTCGCCCCCAGTGGAGCATACGGCCGCAACTACACCACACCAGCAAACCCGGTTTTCGGCTTCCCTTCCCAGTTAGGCCCATGTCATTTCAGCTGCCTCCGCCCCACCGTGGACCGACCTTCACTTCTGTCTGGGTTTCCCAACCCTGCACCTCCCCCGTGGGTTCAAGTCCAGAGTTTGTCGTGTTAGATTTTTGCAAGATGTGACAGATCCAGCCCCACTTTCGCTTCTTGATGTCTCCCACACATTTGCATTGGAGACCTCGGGCCATCTGATGTTGAAAATGTGGCGCAGACATCTGTTGATGAATGCTTAAATCTAGTTGGTGATCGCCATGTCTCGGACCCATATAGGACAGATTTTACGTTCGTATGAAAGATGCGGACCTTGGTGTGCCGAGATAATGCCTGCCTGACTTTATTCAGCTTTTTGCATCTTCATCCTTGGTGACTATGCTGCCTAGGTAGCGGTCAGTCTCTGCAATACATTCACCGTGTTGTTGCAGTGGGGCCTCTTGCTTGTTGTTGATCCACATAACCTCTGTCTTCTTGATGTTGTCAGGCCAGTTGTTGCTTGTGGGACAACAGGCCGATGCCATATGCAAAGTCGAAGTTGCACGAAAAAGGTCCATTGAATGCCTGTGTTGCTGTTAGTCATAGACTAGATCACAAAAAGAACAACCTCTATCAGGAAGATTTTCGACGAGAGCATGCAGCATTGCCCTACTCCAGTCCTCACTGCAAAGTTGGCATGTTGCAAACCAACAATATAAAACTCAAAACACAGTAACTGTTCTAGGGCCAGTTGCACAACACGTTTCTAAACCTTAAAACTGTTCTAAAGAAGCAAAATCTCTTCTTAACCATTTTGATGTATTGCAGAAAAACATACAAAAATTGCACTGACAGTATGGAAAGTCAGATTTAAACAGCTTTATCTACTTAAAGCAGTTTTAGTTTAAAAATTTTCTAAAATTGTGGTGTGCACTTTAAACTGATTATCTAAATAGAGTTTAGGCCTAAATGTGTTGTGCAACCGACCCCTGGAACCCAGCACCGTGGCCATCTGATAGTCAGAAGAAAACTCGGGAAAGCAATTTGTGAAGCAGAATTATTTTATTCTATTTCAGCAAGCTCAATGCTCAGTCTTCCTCCTCCTCAGCGGCGCCACCTCCCTGTGCTTTCTTCAAGTTCTTTCGCTTTACACGGCCTGAAAAAGATTTTAGGACAAGGCACTATTAGTTACAACTGTAAAAGGCCAGAAATGACCTGACAACTGTTCAAAACTTTAACCCAGCATTGGATCAACATCCTAAGCTTGCAGAAAAATGTTATGCAACTAACCTTATGCCCTTTATCCAGCTCATTCTTAGGAGAAAAAGATAGAAATCAGTGTCGATGTCATAGTTAAGCTGACATCAAACTAAATGTCACAAACACTGAGCTCAAATATCAGTAACAACTAATCTTAAGAGCAAAAGCCAACCATCATCAAAAAGCATCCTTACCCGGACGGCCACCACCATAAGGTGACTTGAGTGAGAAGTCAATGTGCTTCTGACTGTCAAGGCGTACGATGTAAGAAGGGATGTTCACCACCTGCTTACGGACTCTGAAAACAAAATCTAGCATAACTGCCTTATTTCTGCAAACCGATGACCAACTAACCAATATCGAAAAGCAACACATTTAAACTAGCAAGTTAAGCAGGCAAAAAATTTGGGAGAAGGTGCACCACAGAACTACAGATACATTGTATTTGCCATACTGGCTAACATGTAGCAAAAAGTGTTTGCAAATCAGCTGATGACTTCACTCACATCAGTTACACTTCAACCGAATTTGTATTGATAGACATAGGGTTTGGCTACCCCAGTGGCCTATCAATGCTACACCAACCCATGGAGGTTCCACCAGAGTGCTATGGGCTCTTGTTGGAAACAAAGGACACTGAACACCAGTGACCTGATCCAACACTTTTTTTAAAAAAAGAGATCCATATTCACACATCTTCAACTGGCATTGCCCAAAATATAAAATGTATTAAGAACACACAGGCTTCTGACAAGATCCTACAACAGCCAACACATTATGTGTATACTGTTAAGCCTTTTCCTTAAATATCAAAAAAATTTAATGCAACCACTACTTCAAAGAATCAAAATCTTTTAAACTAAATGAACTGCTTATTAACAGTTAAAATATTTTACTTTATAACGCAACCAGAAAGTCACTTACATAGAAACTCCCTAAAACTCCCACGCACTAACCTGATATGGCGCTGTCTGATGAGAACTCTGGCATGATGGATGGACTTTGCGAGACCAAGTTTGAACACTTGAGTCTGGAGACGTCTCTCAAGGAAGTCCTCGAGGCGCAAGCCCAGAACATAATCGAGCTTCATTTTGTTCTCATCCAGTACACCGCATCTGACAAGACGGCGAAGCAGCGCATTGCCTGAAAACATGAAAAGTCTTGCATCTTAAAGTTCAGTTTGGCACTTAGGTTCTATGACACACGGTCTTTTGCACTCACATTCAACTTCCCTTTACTGGTCTATGATGCTACATTGATAAAAATTGTAGATCAGGAATCTTGAAATTAATATGCCATCATATTTTACAGTTATTGATTTACCTTGGAACAGACGCCTTTGGTCTCGCTCCTCAAGCGTAAGCAGCTCACGAGCTGCTTTTCTGATTTTTCCAAGAGTGTACTTCACCCGCCACACTTCGCGTTTATTACGAAGACCATATTCGCCGATCAGTTTCAGCTCCTGATCGAGGCGCTCCTTTTCGAAGGGACGCCGAGGTGTTGTGCACGTTTTACTTTGTATAGTTCTGAGCCTCATTGTATCTGAAGATGTAAATGAATGAGTAAATAATAAAGAGTATGAAAATGCCACGTGCTACTACATGAAGAGCACATGAATCCACGAAAACTTACATTTTCTACTAATTTTGTATGAAAGCACTAAAAACTTTAAAAAAAACTGACGCTGTTGCGCGCCCTGAAACTTTTATGAGGTTTCTTTTTTTATGAAATAGACTTCTACAAAACCGATATGCACAGACGCACTGATCACCTACCTTCCTCCTCGAGAACCACCTATTGAAAGACTGGGTGAGGGTAGGGTACTACTTTGCAATGAAATCAATTTTGCTTATGTCAGACATAAAAAACTTACAATCTGTTTTCCAAATATAACCTTAAACGTTTCAAAAACAAAAAGGATTCAACTATATCTTCTAAAATATTTTTGGTTTTAAATGTTAGACAAAGAACTATTTCCTATGCTTGCGTATAGATTTAAACTAGCAAATGTGCCAAAATTGGTATTTCTACACATGAAATTTACGAAGTGTTTAAAAAGTTTAATTATGATTATGTGTATAAAGATTTATTTTAGAGGATTTATAGCATAATATATGTTTTGTGAGTTAAATGAATTTGACACGCAGGTCAATTCTTTTAGAGCACTATTTCTTTTCTTTGCGTAGTGGTTTCCGGCTATTCGCGGAACTAGAACATACCACCACGGACTTGTATTATCCGTGATACCACAGAAGTGTATAATACAAGTCGCGAACTTTTTTTTTTTTCCCCTGCTATTGCTTCAACAACATCTACTATCTTCTCCCAGTTCGCTCAGTTATTAAAATAAGAAGAAGATAAAGGCTGCAAAATAGATTATCAGGATATAGTAAACTTAATTGCATTAAAACAATGACAATCATCGTCCCATTAAACTTACTCTAGCAAGTTTATCTACTGAGTCGATCACTGCACAAATGCATATATTATCTTTGTGACTTGACATCATTTAGTTCTAGCTTAAAAAGCACGGAAATTTATCGTTCTGTTAACATGTAGATTTGCATTCTTATTATAAGGGGTTTGTGAAAAAAAAATCATTTATATCATGCTAAGATAAATTTTGTCAATCGATTTCTTTTTTATTAATTTTTTTATTTTTATTTAATCGACTATTAAGATGATAAAACTTAAGGTTTTATTTATAAAATACAAAGAATTGGGTCACTTATCGTTTGTCGTCTGCTGGACAAGGGAGATTACTAATCAATGGTTCGTGACGTCACGTTCAGGTTCTTCCGCTATGTCAAATGTATGAAACTTACATAGTAGCGGCGTCGACTCTCAATACTCATCAAAAATGTCTGGTAACGTTGGCATGGAACAACTTATTCCAATTGTTAACAAGCTTCAAGATGTATTTGCATCGCTGGGTATACCACTGTCCCTTGATCTACCCCAGATCGCCGTAGTTGGAAGTCAAAGTGCAGGCAAAAGCAGCGTCCTCGAGAATTTTGTTGGCAGGTGAGCTTTACACTTCCGGTAATGACAATCACATTTTATGCAGATAGCGTGCGTCTGTTTACATGTTAAAACACATGTGTAAGATACAGATAATGGCACATTTTAATTACTCGTGTTTTCGTCCTTTAACTGCGGCTTATTTATACACTTTTTCTTGCGAGATAGAAAGTGCCAGTTATTAGCAGCGAAGAAAGGGGCGTCACCTGTAAATGGCATTTGAGTCATTATCACACGACAATTTAAAAATTTAGTTAGCAGCACATAACTAATAATAATAATAATACGCAGCGCGAAGATAACTATTCGACACTTCCTTTTGGTAGAAGAAGATTAAAAAAGAAAGCATTAGAGAAAATGTGTTGCTTGCAGTACCTGCTTGACGCAAAAGCGTCTATTAATACTGCATATATAATAAACTAACATCTGTCCTAAGCCTTTTTGTGACTAGTAAAAAGTGTCATAATGATAAGCGAGCAAGTTTTTATTTTCAGTTACACCATTTACTTTTATTCATTAGCAAAAAGAGGATTTTATTTCTTATTTAATACCAAAAGGGTTATCTGTCTGATTTGATAAATATATATATATACATACAAATAGTAACAGTGTTCTTTCAGTTTTAATTTATGCAAAATTTTTGTTTGTTTTTTTTGTTTAATTTGATCATTTTTAGATAGTCTTTGTATTATTATTCATTTATAATTAAAAATAAAATAATAATATCTCCACACCTTAACAAAAGTACAGTACAGCTTTGAATAAAAGTGCAGTGCAAGAGTATGTCTGTCAGGTTTTAAAGGTTAGGCAATAACAGTGGCTCAAAAACTGTAATACTATAAAGCAGTTCTCAGAAAGAGAGGCTAATAAAATAAAATATATGAAAATGAAGCATTTTATTATGTTAATCATATTTATAGTTGCTCTCATTTTCTTTGTTTTTCTGTTTGCCTTTATATCATTGTTTGAAGTGCCTGGAAGTTTGAATGAATGATCCTAGATCAAATAAAGTACAGCTTCCTAATATAATTCTTAATTTTAACTCCATTACATTAGGATCTGGAACATTAAGAGGTCATGAAACAGTTTGATTTAAGAGTCTTATTTATTAAACTTTCAGTCTTATTTAACTGCATAATTTTATTTTGGCCCCTTCCCTTTTATTCTGGTAAAGTTCTGAAAATTGTGCACCATTAGAATGTGTGGAGGTGTGATGCCATGGCTTCTATTACTTTGCATACACATTATTGAAGAGTAAACTTGTGTTCTTTGCACAAACACATTTTCATTGTAATCTCCACAAAAAAACAAAAGCTATTAAAACAAAAAAAATTATGGAAAAACATATCTCAAGCAGCAAATGTTCTTAATTTCCTAGGCAGCTGACTACAAGGTGTTAGAAATGATTGCTCATCCATTACGTAGGTTGGTTTTCACAGATCAGGATGTCATCACCATATGGGGCCACACTTTGGTAGAATTATTGTGTTGGCTAACAGGAAGCTAGTACACTGTAGTAGTGTGCAGCACAATTGCTTTCTTTCAGTGTGATTTTTTTCTGAACATTTGAGTCTAGCTGTTTACTAGCATGCACACCTTTTTTCCTTTTTTATTTTCATTACTTTCTTTCTATCAAGCTTAACATTGACCTGTGGGTTAAGAAATGAAGGGGTGTGCCTATTCTGTTACTGACCACAGTGTGTACGAAAGGGCTAAACACATGAAATGATTTGTGGGAACAACAAGTGTATGTAATGAACAAGGCATGGAACTAAACAAAGTTCTCCTTGTTTATTGGTTTTACAATGTTTCGCAATTTGTCAGAGGGACCAGTAGTTGTTGAGTCATGTACAAAGAAATAATCGCTGTCATTTTGGTGAATACTTTCAACATCTGCTGCACAGTAATGTCTCTTATGCTACAGCCTACCTGTATCTCAAATGGTTGAGATGGCTACACTTTTAGTGTAAAGCAGAGTGTATTTATTACTGTTGCTTATGTTGTGTTGCTAGTTTATTACACTATCAACACAAGCAATTAATGTATTACTTGACAGCTCAGTAAAAACTTCTATAAAGAGAGAAGGATGTGTTACTATAATTTTTGTTAAGACAAATCACTGATTTGCACTTTTCAGTGATTGCTGACGCATGTGGGTGATATTTAGTTGTTAAGTAAAATGAAACATAAGGGTGTAACTAGTAAGTCATTGCCATCATATTTGAAATACACACAGATATCCAAATGCATGAATGATTCAGGCCTGTGTGTGTGTGTGTGCATGAGAGAGAGAGAGAGATCTATGAAGTGTGTCATTCTTTCTTTGTGAAAAACAAGTTTTATTGTGTGTGCCTGCTCTGCTTCATATCTTGCTGACATTTATAGCTGTGTGATAGAGAGAGAAAAAAGAGAGTGTGCGTTCCAATAGCTTGTGAGCATATTTAGCTTCTTTATTTGCTTCCCAGTTAACAATTACAAGCAGAATAATATTCTGCAGATCATATTCTTTTTTTGACTAAAGAGCAAGTCTCTCTAAGGACCCCCTTCATTAAAGAGATCATAAAGGAATCAGCTAAGCATTTTTCTTGACAGCCTCTGCAATCTATATTCCTGGTGAAATTCTATTTTTCACAGTTTACTGAACCTTTTGCAGATCCTTGCATCATTGAGTTATATAATTTATGACAAAGTAAACTTTTGGTGGAAAGCACTGTATTGATTAAACCTTAGGTAGCATTTTTACAAGACTGTGGTATTGAGATATTTCCTTTCAGCTGGCTTGTGGAGCATTACATTCACCTGGCAAAGCTGCTATCGATTTTCCTTGTAGTTCACCCCTTTCCTCCTCCTTTCTGCACTCCCTCTTTATCCTCCTTTTATCTCCATGACAAATCCAATATTTTCAGGCTTGAAGGTTAAGTTAAACAATTCTCAGCCCTAGTTTTCAGCATGTCTTTCTCAGCTTGTGAGATTTCCCTGTTTCTTCCCTCAGTAGATGGGATAGCTCACTGTTCAGGACCTTTTTCAACTGGCTGGCCATTTTTTTTATTGATTTCTGCAACAGGCTCTGGGCAGCTGCTAGTGCAGGAATGTTTCCTTCTGGATGATGAGGGAGAATTTTGTAGGATGCCTTGATGAAGAAATGTCTTCCCAAACATGCCTCATTTTTTATTTCTAAGATTTAGAAGCAATTTTTTTCGAAGAGTGTGTGTGCATTTCATATTTATGCACAAGTGAGCATTCTTGTGTGTGTGTGTGTGTGTGTGTATGTATGCATGCACACACACACACACACACACACACACATGGTCCATGTATGTGTGCTGGTGTGCGAAGTTTTGTAATCCATTTTCTTGTGGCATTGTTGAATACAAAGTCTGTCTCTCTTATGACTATTGCATGGTCTACCCAACCACATAAGTCTAAGTTGCAAAGTGGGATCGCTTACTGTCTTAAATATACTATTTCTTTCGTTCTTGTATGATTCCTGGTAAAACATCACATTTAAACTGGCACATTGCACACCCATCATAATATGCTTGGATAATAAGCTCGCCTATTCTGTTCCTAAGCACGTAGAGCAATTAAAAATTAAATAAAATCAATATCTCTCTTGGGAATGGTTGGCTGTACTTGTATCTACTCATTGGGGTAAAGACACTTAGAGATGGTGCCAGTTTTATGTGGCATTAGTTTATGAAATATTCATTACATGATGGCTACTGTTGATGGGAAGAACATCAGTTTTAGGTTGTTGCACAGGCCCAATGCTTGTCACCAAGCAGGATAATGTGTGTAAAATTCTAATCTTGCTTCCAGCTTTTGCATGGTTGGTCTAGCATGCCATGGTTGGTCCAGCATGCCATGGTTGGTCTACCATTTTCATGATTGCTCTAGCATACCATGATTGATCTAGTATGCCATGATACATCCCTTGTTGCTGGTTTGGTATAAAGGGAGCCACTCCATCAGTTTAATGAACACAGACGCTGTAAAACCAAACACATTCTTACGGAATATTCATGTGATGACATTTCCTTTATCAATACAAATAGTATTGGTTACTGCTCTTTAGCCAAAAATCCGTTCTTACCTGCAATAAGCTTATTGAACATTTGATGGTTATTATGAAGTCTGTGGATCTTTGCACTCTTTATAGCCAGTTGATTAATGATGTGTGCAAACAAGAAAAAGTGTGGTCTTTCAATTATTTTATGACTAGACAGCCAATATAGCTCCTCTTTCCCAGTTGGCAATTCATGTAAATTGCTGTGCTCAGAAATTATAGTTTGTCTATCTGCGGCAAAGATTTCAGAGAAGTTACCCATTTTCTTGGCAAGACTAGGGCTTACTCTATCCAATAATGCAGCAGTAATCAGGGCCTGTACAGATGGTGCGGTCCAAATCTGGAGGTCATTAAATTGTAATATTTCATAGCTGTAGATCTCTGGGGTATGGTTTGATTTGCTTTGGTCAAACTGTCTTCTCTGACATGTCGTAATGTGCAAAGAATGGGTTGAAAATAGTGCAAACAGACAGCTGGGATCCCTTAGTAAGAAATGCCTGCACCAGAGAGATTTCAGGATGGTCCAATCCTGTTTACCAGAGCCTAATGGGAAGAAAATTTGCACTGATATATCCACACGCTGTGACATGGGGGTCATGCACACTTAAGATCATTTAAATAGTGGGATTATTAAATTAGCTGAGGTGAGCACCTTTGCTATTGCATTGCCAAAAAAGGTCAGACGTTGCAGTGGTAAATGAAGTCTTATGCTGCTTCACTTGCAAGCATCGCTTGCTGAAGCTACTTAGAGCCATCAAAACTGATTATCATTATAAATACAAAAGAAAAATATTTCTTTAATTCTACTGTACACTGTGAGCGAGCAAGCCGTTGTAATTGCTCTAGTAGATGAATAAAGTTGTACTGCATTGTATAGAACAAGTCCTAAAAGAAAAGACGATATGTTCAATCTGTTGCCAAGAAGAAGGGGTAGAACATGTTGATTTATTGCCTCTGATCCATTTCACGAATGATTACCACCATTACTATGCTTGGAAGTTAAAATATAAAATGAATTGCAAGATGGCGTATGAAATCCTACGTGTTGTGACACCCACGTAACCAATTCATCTTTCTGAGGCTTTTCCACATGCCATTCTGCCAATCTTTTATTCAATCTCTTCTCTGTTTCCATCCTCTAGCATAAAAAATGTGGGAAAATAAGTTTTTGTTTTAGGTGGGGGAGGCAGTGTTATGCAACAGACAGACCAGTGTTACATGAGATTATCAATCAAGTGATTTTGCTGTTAATGACTGTGTCAGTCCTGTTGTTTTGAACTTCAGAAGTCTTGTTGATTGTACTATGGTAGAAGAGAATACATAGAATCACTTAGTGATGTTTCATTCTTTCCTCTACTGTTGCAGAGACTTTTTGCCAAGAGGTACTGGAATAGTAACGAGGAGACCACTAGTTTTGCAGCTCTTCACCTCCAGAACTGGTGAGATATTTTGTTTTTTGCTCATTAAACAGTCATATTACATCATCAGTTACCTTTCAGTTTGGTTGCTAATTTGCAGTGCTACTTTTGGAAGAGCTTTCATCCCTACTCACTATATCTGTCTAGGTGTGAGGCATATTCTCTCTCTCACACTCACCCACACACACACATGGGCATGCACACACACACACACACACACACGAAAGAAAATAAAACTATTCACTTGAGCCTGATTCCTGTCAAGAATATATTTCATGGTTTTAAGCATGCTTTTTAAGTTAAATTTAACTGTGGAAGTCATATCTCAGTCAGTTAAATCTGTCTCATGCACAGGTTTAGCACATTTATATCCTTTTGCCATAAACCCATGCTGACCTAAGGTAATTAGACTTTCAATTCAGATGGTGCATTAGGACAAAGTGGGTTAGCCCAGTCTTTATTTCTAATCTTTCTAAGTCCAGTAAGTGCACTAAATGCCTGGAGCAAAGTCACATTTGAGATGCCAAATGCCTCAGTGACACATTATATCTTTAGTGTGTTTCTTTTTCTTGCCATTGAACATTTTTTTCATGAGTAATAAAACAGAAAGAAGGGATTTTGAAGAATACTTGTATGCCATATAGAGCTAAATATCTTTAATAACTGCACAAAATGTGTATATGAATCTAGAACACATTCAAAATAATGTTGGTAAATAGGTATACCAATGTCTTATGAAGCAGAAAGTTCTGCTCTGAAAAGTGAAACAAATTTTAAACTAGTTTATTGAGTATATGTGTGTCTTACAGTTAAAACTACTAATGTTAGGAAATGTCTGTTTATTATAGAATTGATTGAAAAATGAAACAAATTTAAAAATAGTTCATTGAGTGCAATGTCTGTCCTACAGTTAAAACTACTAATGTTAGCAAATGTCTGTTGATTAAAGAATGGATTGAGTGTTTCTATGTGATTGTGGCTTCCAAAATGAAAAGGCTGGAATTGTAGACTTTGGGTGATGTGAGTGAAAATAGAATGCATGCAATCAGGACGACTGTGGTAGACGTTTTATTCTTTTTTTAGGAGAACTAGTGACAGGTGAACAATTCAGACTTTTTTTACAGCACCTCTGTTCTCCATTTCAGAATACGTTTTTTTGATTTAAAAATTATGGTGATACTATAATCCTATTACAACATTAGAATGCTATGCACAGTAGTCTAATATCTAAAGAAGTGGGAAGCAAGTATAAGGGTAAACAGACTGTTTAAAGGTGTTTCTGTTTGGACTCCCCACTTTTTTGTTTACAGAACATGCAGAATTTGTGCACACCAAAGGTAAGAAGTTCACAGACTTCAATTTGGTTCGGAAGGAAATTGAAGATGAGACAGATCGTGCTACTGGCAACAACAAAGGCATTTCCAATATTCCTATCAACCTGAGAGTATACTCCCCTCATGGTAGGTTTACCTTTGTCTTAGTAAACATTTTGAGAGTTTGTTTTAGATTGATTGGGGGGCAGTATAAAAGTAAATGTTATTTGTACAAAATTATGTTGTGCCTGTCTGTTTATTATTCCCAACAAGTAACACCATTTCTGTATCTCTTTTAATACATTGTAGTACAAGGTATAAGTCTTTGCTAACTGTCGGCTTTCTTTCTTTAAACTTTTTCACTCAGAACTTTGTCACCATCTCTGCCAGTTTCGATTTTGGTTTGCGGGATATTTGGAGAACTTGAATTCGTCTTTTTTTCTGGTAATATATTTTATGCTTGAACTTATTATTTAGCTTATGTGAACATGTTTAGTTTTTTTAAAAGTTACTTTTGTTGTTTTTTTTTCAGTCTTGAATTTAACCTTGATTGACTTACCTGGAATGACCAAGGTACCAGTGGGTGATCAGCCACAGGACATTGAGCTCCAGATCCGTAGCATGCTGCTGGAGTTCATTTCAAAGGAAAACTGTCTTATCTTAGCTGTTACCCCAGCCAACACCGATCTTGCTAACTCCGATGCTCTGAAAATAGCCAAGGAAGTAGATCCACAAGGTAGAAAGCTAAATCTTGGAAAGTTAGTAGTGGTTTTCTGCTGTGGTTCTTAGGATTCAAACAGAAATTACATATCTGAAGGATGTGGAACTGAACATTTATATTAATTCTATTTATAAAATAAGTGTTATTACTAGGTGATATATGTATGTGCAGTGGAATGGGGTGTAATTTGTGTGTGTATATTGTGATAAAAGGGTAGATTTAAATTAATTTTAGTGCACCATTAAAAAAGAAACAATTAAAAATGTTGTAGAGGCTTCTGTGATCTATGCTGGAAATATTTCTTGCTTCAGGTCTTCGGACAATTGGTGTTATCACTAAGTTGGATTTAATGGATGAAGGGACAGATGCACGTGAAATCTTGGAAAATAAGACCTTACCACTCCGCAGAGGTGAATGGAATTTTTTTTTAACAGTTACAGTACAGTCTCTACATTCACTACAGTTAACATATTTTTGGTGTTTAATTTTGCTTCTTGATCTGTCAGGTAAATGTAACCATTGACTTAAGACATGTCAGATGTTTGTATTAATATTATATAGGTTTGTTAAAAAAAAATTCTTAAAGAGTTCCATAACTGATGAGATATGAGACTATAGTGAATCTACCCGATCAGAAAGTGTTAGCATAAAAATCATTCCATCCCTGACTGTTACCAACTTGTTCCTTTTAACATTTTAATTGTTCTGTTATGGCTTAAGGAGCAACTCCTGCCGCCACCCATATGTTGTACTTCTTGTCCTCTTTGCTGAACCGATTGGTCGTCCTCGAATGGTGACAGTCCACTGGTGCAACAGTTATTGCCTTTCACCAAGACTGTGAAGGTTGGCTGTCCTGGGTTCAGCTTTCATCTTGGACATGCTGTTTTTCTCTGCATGTGGCATCTGTTTACAGAACTAGCTGCCTTGCAGTGATATAGCCTTAGTTGCTGGCTCGGCAAAAATCACCAGTCTTCCCCCAACTCCCCAGTGAAAGGGACAAGGTGTGAGTTCACCTAAGGCCTTAAGTTAATGTTTTACCTGAGTTGTCTTCTGCTTTGCAGGGTATATAGGAGTAGTAAATCGAAGTCAGAAGGATATTGATGGTCGCAAGGACATCCGTGCTGCACTTGCTGCAGAGAGGAAGTTTTTCCTGTCTCATCCTGCCTACAGGTACTTGACAAACAAAGAAATATTGATATTTTGTTCCACGCCATTAGTGTTTAGCATAAATAACTTTTTATGATTTTGGGGGTTTTAGAGTATTATTATGGATTACATGTGTTTTCAGCTTAGCATAGAGTTTTTGCTGACAACTTTCTTTTTCAGACATATGGCTGACAAAATGGGGACCCCTTATCTGCAGAAGGTGTTGAACCAACAACTTACCAACCACATCCGTGACACGCTACCAGCTCTTCGCAACAGATTGCAGTCTCAGCTCTTGTCCATGGAAAAAGAAGTGGAGGAGTACAAGAATTTCCGGCCGGATGATCCAGCTCGCAAAACCAAGGCCATGATGCAGTGAGTTATTTTGTCCATAAAAAAAGACAAGATTGTCTTGCTTTTTTTTTTAGCAAAAGGAATAATCCAAATGTTTTGTCTTTCCTTTCGTTATCAAGATTAATAATTTCTTCAGAATTTAAAGCTTTATCACCATGTTTTTTTCATTCATACTCAAACGAGGTAAAGATTAAAGGTTTCACTTGACTGAAGGTCATGAGGGTCACATTGCTTTGGGTACACAATGGGAAGGCAAACCAAGCCCTCTCCTTCCACTAAATAATCTTCTGTGATGAATTGGGTTCCCATCTGCTGGGTGGATAGGGGATTTTTTTCCAGTCATGTACGACCTTCCTTTCCAAACTCACACCCACAAAGCCCTCAGACTACAACACCTTCTCTAGTTCCCACATTATCTGGCTAACAAAGTATGACCTGTTCATAAAATGCTAATGTATAAAGTGTGGTTAAGCTTTACCTGGGGCGGCTACCGTGGACAACAGCTTGTTCTCAAAATGCATCGCTACATACATCATCATCCACACAAAGAGGTCAAAATCATGACTTGACATTATGCTTCTTTGGGAGCTCTCTCATTTGTTGAGGCCTTCACAGCATTTGTGTTGTTGACCTCTTTCTCATCATGGTAATGTTTATGGACATATATCTTGAGAATGGATCGGAGGTATTCACTTAGATTTGGGGAAATAGTATCTTGCAGAAAAAAAATTGCCACCACCCACCCCCACTAGCACTTTGACACAAGCAGACAACGTATTTACGAACTCTTGGTGGAAGGAGATTTAGTGGAGGTTGACAACTCTACATGTTATGTTTATAACCATTTCTGCATTGAATCATGCTGTCATATTTGGATAGGCTAACCAGCATCTGTTCTTTTCCAATGTTAATGTTACAGGATGATCCAACAGTTTGGTGTAGACTTTGACCGGGATATTGAAGGCTTTGGGGCTCAGGTGTCCACAGAAGACCTATCTGGTGGTGCCAAGATCAACAGAATTTTTCATGAACGTTTTCCCTTTGAGCTTGTTAAGGTACTGTGGGCATGAAATAGGGATCTATTTCAAGAAGATTGTATTTGTTTCTGTGTTTGAACAGTTCCGCAGACAACTTGCTAAGCTAGAGATCTTGTAAAAGCTCTCTCTCTCTCTGCTGTTTGTACATCTCCAGCTGTATCCCTTCCCTCTTTTTTTTGTGTGTGTTTGGAATGGGGGATGGGTTTTTACAAATCTTTCTTTCAATGTTAACGTACTGTATTATTTGACAGAGTTGAGTAGATGGATCAGGCTATCACCTGACAAGTTCAGTGGTCTATTACCATCTGCATTCACTTAGACGAAGGTTAATATTTTAAGTTTCAACAAAAGAAAATGCTTGGTTCTATCTCTGTTTTGTATTTATTTTTCAGATGGAATTTGATGAACGAGAACTTCGGCGAGAAATAGGTATCACAATCAAGAACATTCATGGCATTAGGTAAACATTTAAGGATATTGTTTTTTCTGTCAAGTAATGATGAGCGAAATTTTATATTTGCTCCTTTTCACACAGTAGTGGTTTTTTTCCTTCATGCAGCTTATCAAAAAGATTATTTTAAAATTCCTCAGCCCTCATTTCTCACTTGAAATAGTTACTAAAGACACAACATCTTTGAAGATGGCAATAAGTTTTGAGAACCTTGTCACATGTAATATGCATTTTGTAGATTAACTTCATAAACAGATTGTAACTGTATCTGTTGGATGTTTACAAGACCTTAATGCTTTACAGTTTGCTCAAACACATAAAGTTAAAAAGAACTTCACTCATTGGGTCAGCATAAACTGCGAACCATAAGTATTAATGTACTGCTTCTTCTCCACAGGACTGGCCTTTTTACTCCAGATATGGCATTTGAAAGCATTGTTGTCAAACAGATCAAACGGTTAAAAGAGCCATCACTTCACTGTGTCGACTTGGTTGTCAATGAACTCTCTCAAGTGGTCAGAAAATGCGGAGAAAGGGTACAAACGTTTATTCTAATCTGTCTAATCTGCATGTATGATAATGCAGCATAGTAGGTCTTAGGTTTCAGATATGAAACAATCTTAAAGAACAATGAGCGAGGGAGGAATTGTAAGAAATAGTTACATCTGTAAACAGCTGAAATATCATGATAGTTAACACCTGTAAACAGCTGAATCATTGCAACAGTTGAGATCTGAAACAACTGAAACAGTAGCTAAGATTTGTAAACAGCTGGAACATGACAATAGTTAACAAGTTTTGTAGCTGAAATTTAATCTTAAACTTGTTAACCAGAGAGATCTATCCGAAAGACTTGTGTCAGCTGCATTAGGCAACAAAACATCATACAAGCGAAAGATTTAACCAAAAGGGCAGTCTAGATGTATAGTCATTCCTTGCTACGTCACTGTTCACTTATTGCAGCTTCACTGTATCGCGGTTTGAAAAAATATATATATATAATTCTGTATTGCGGACTTTTCAGTATGTCGTGGGATTTTGCAGTACATAGGTATTTATATAATATTTATGATTTTAATTTAATTGACTAACAAACTTAAAACAATATACAAAAGTACAAAAAAATAATTCAAACATATTAAAAGAATATTAAATCAAAATAAAATACAGTATGTACAGGTATTTCATCAGCAGATACATACCGTACTGTACAGAATGGAAACACAGTACTGTACATCACTAACATTTGCGCAAGTTTGCCAATGTGAGATTGTACACAGCGCACTGTTGGGTGATGAACCACAGCACTGTGTATCCACATAGAATTTAATATATTGTTAAAAATTATGTAGTTTTAAGAGTGTAGAAAGTGTTTAAGAGCATATGAAGTGTTTATGTGTGGGAAAGGTTAATAAGAAAGTCGGAAAGGTTTATAGGAGTGTTGCAAAGGTTTATAGGAATGTGGGAAGGGTTTATAAAGCCTTAATACATATATAATAAAATAAATATGCTGCTACTTAGTGGATTTTCACCACTCGCAGGGGTCTCTGGAACGTAACCCCCGTGGTAGGTGAGGGATCGCTATATTTCGTTAGTACATTTAAGAGTCATCTGGTGATAATAAAAAAAAAAACCCAGATTGTTTAGGAGTTTTTTTTTCTCAATGTTCATACAGATGAGCAGATATCCTCGACTTCGGGAAGAGACAGAAAGAATTGTGAACTCCCGAATTCGTGAGCAGGAACAGAAGACTAAGGACCAGATTCTGCTATTTATTGAAATACAGCTGGCCTACATGAACACAAATCATGAGGACTTCATTGGTTTTGCCAAGTGTGTTGCTTTGTCTTTAACGGTGACCTTTCAGCACTCACATGGCTGTGCTTGTTCACTCCACTCAGTCACTTTACCTTCTCTCTTTTCTGAATGAGTGAGTGAAAAAGAAGGAACACAAAAATGATGGAGTGAAGGAACCAAATATTTTGAAGTAGTTTTTAAAATAAGTGATAAGTTATAATACAGTAGGAATATAATCTTCCTCAGCACGCTCACTGAATCAATCGATCAGTCCATCATTCACTCTCTAGCAAAGTTTTTGGGTTTCACAATCCATGAAAAAAGCAGCATGTTATGTCAAATGTGTCTTGTCAACATTTTAACAGATGTCATGCTATTGTTTGCATGATACTGGAAGCTTTTTTTAACGCTGAGATGGACCATGAATCAGCATGACATACATTGTAAGAGAAGCATAAAACATACTTTCTTCTTCATACTGTCCCAGAATACAAGACTATATGGAGTTATCCCGGTTAGCTACAAAAATTCCAGGTGTAAACTCCCCATTGGTCAGGCCTGACCAATGAACAGGGAGAACACAAAATCGACCAACTCAACCCCTCCCCACCACAAATGGCTGCGTCTTCTTGGTCTTCTAAATGCAGCAGCAGACCTGCAGCTTTTGGGAAGGCTGCACCAGCGCCCCCTTCAGATGGCCCTTTTTATCTCATTGCCGTCTGGACGACCCAAGACCTTTCTTCATGCTGGCCAAGCTGCACTGGCAGACCTGGATCAACAGGGCCGGGCCTCTGAAAGAGGTTTCCTTTCAGGAGCCACTCTCCAAAGCTCTGTCTGCACAGATACTAGTCGAGTGGGCTGGGAGCTTTTCTCCTGCCCCAGTTTCTTGTGCAGCAGGGTCAGTGATCAGAAGCGGTAAAGCTGCTCCTCATCAATTACTTGGAGCTTCTGTCATTGTGGAGAGGGCTGCAAGCTTGGATGTGCTTCCTGAGACATGTCATGATTAAATCAGACAACAGTAGTGGCACCCTCTCCCCCTGTTTTGTGCCTCCTGGTGTGGGATCTCCTCAGGTGATGATGATGATGATGGGTTCCTGTGGAGAAAAGGATCGACCACAAATTGTTAACTCTGACATATGGCTGCCTTGCGCCTGCATATCTACAAGATCTTATTCACCGTCACCAACCTCAGCAGAACCTTCGTTCAGCAGCCAAATACAGACTAAGACCACCAAATGTTCAGACAGGGAACACAAACAAAAAGACATTGGGTTTTAGATCCTTTTCAAATGTAGCCCTGCTTCTGTGGAACTTGCTTCCCCTCACGACCAAGGAGTCTGAGAGTCTTGCAACTTTCAAGAAAAAACTGAAGACCCACTTGTTTCAAATGGACTAGTTTTTTTTTTTATCTTCTGCATTTTGTTATTGTTTGAACTTGATCATTTGACCTGCAGTCTGCTGGCTGTTAGGATCACTGTGCATTGAGCGTATCTCTTCATGCGGAAACTGGCGCGTTATAAAATGACATCATCATCATCAAAAACAGAGATGAGGGAGGATGCAGTACTGAGAATGCCAGAGCTCTGACCTGGTATCCCCATCCACGATGACCCTCCAAAACTGCCTTTATCACAGAATGTCTCAACCTTCATATCTGGGTGTTATTAGAAGCGCAGCAACTAGTAGTAAGTTCTCAGGTGAAGCAGCAATGCTATTCACTGCCCTAGAAGGCAGCCCCTCCCCAACAGTAGCTGTTTAAGAAGGTAAATGGGGGATTTTTGTCAATTGGCTCTCCTTGTAAATTATGGAGCCCCCTGAGGTTTCACCATTTCATGTTGGAGGTTCTCCCTTGGCTCTTCAATTTGAAAAAACTTGTGCCTATCCCAATAACAAGCTGTATGGCCATGCTCTTGGATACCTTTAGCCATTCGGGTCTTTAGGATGTGGGGGCACTAAGATCTGTCTGACTTGGGAATTGGGCCAGGGCAAGACCAGTAGGTCATGTCTTATTTCCGTCTTGTAATCGGGTGTGAGTTCTTACCCTCTGAACTCCTAGAGAATTGAGCCCTTGTCTCAAGCTATGTTACAAGGACTTGAAAGACCTGTTTTTTTTTTATAGCAGCAGCTTATGTGTTGGAGATTCATGCCTTGTCTACAAACCCTTCCTGTATGCAGTTAGGGCAGATGGCTAGGTAACACTGCTCATGTACCCAGTGTTCTTGGCTAAGAGTAGGTTGCCCTTATTGGGTCCTCAGGAGGTGATCTTGCTTTCATTGCCACAGGCAGGTCCCTATGACCCAGTTAGGCTACAGGACTCGGTCCAGGCCTTGCACGTTTACCTTAAAAGAACAGCTTCCTACAGGAAGGGCACATAGGGTTTTCTTCTTTCACAGAAGGTAGGGTAGACATTATGGCACTGATTTTGTAGCTGCTTAAGTCTGTCATTCATCCAGCTTATGTGGATCTCTCTCCCAGAGCAGATTCCTTGGTTCAGACTAGGACCCATGAGTTTCGAGCTGTGGCAACTAGCCTTGCATTCTCATGTAATGTATCCCTGTAAGACATTATTAAGATGGTAGGCTGGCGTTTGGATTTCGTTATCTAGGTTCTACTTGAGAGACCTGGCGCTCTATTCTTTTTCTCTGGACACAGTTGGCACTGTGTCTGTGGCACAGCATATTGCCCGCAGCATAGCTCGGCCACCCTGCCCTGCCTCCTTTCCTCGGTAACTCAGCTTGGTGGGGCCTTATGCTATCCTGCCCTGTTGGAATTGAGGTTGTTAAAATTTTTCATGTTGTTACCATGCCCCCCACCTTTTCGTTATTCTCCGTATAGTCATGTCATCTGGGACAGTATGAAGAAGAAATGCTATTTTTGATGGTAAAATTCCTTTCTTTGAGTACTTACCAATACCGGATGACATTACCTTTTAGTTCCGTCCCACCTCCCTGCTGTGGGTTTCTTTCCTGGAGAAGGAGAGCTTACTGGCTGGCAAGGGTGAGATAGGGGGGATGAGTTAATTTTGTGTTCTACCTATTCATTGGTCAGGCCTGACCAATTAGGAGTGGACAGCTGGAACTGAGTGAGTCAGGATAACTCCATATAGTCAAGTCATCTAGTAAGTACTTGAAGATAGGAATTTTACCATCAAAAATAACATAAAAGGTGTGGCAGAAAAGTAATGAGACTGATTAGGGGGGTTGGGGAACCACAGAGAATGCCTTTTGAGGTAAAAAATTCCGTGATGGAGAGGGCAGTGTGACATGTGGCGTTGTCATGATGGAGCATCCATTTGTCTGCAATGTCTGGTCTCATGCGACTGACCCTTTTTCTGAGCCTTTTAAGAAAGGCATCTTTATAAAAAACTTGGTTGACAGTTTGTCCTGGAGAAATATTCTTTGTGGACGATTCCCCTTCTGTGGTTCCCCAACCCCCCTATTCACCTGACCTCAGCCCCTGTGACTTTTTCCTTTTTCCTAAACTGAAAAATGTCCTCAAAGGACGTCATTTCAGGACTTTAGAAAACATCCAAAAGAGTGTAACGGACATGCTGAAGACCATACCGGTGGAAGACTTCCAGCGCTGCTACCAAAAGTGGGAACAACATCTCCATCGGTTTGTAGCTGCCCAAGGGAACTATTTTGAAGGGGATAACATTGATGTTTGAAAAAAATAAAAACTTTGGTAAATAAAAAATCAGTCTCATTACTTTTCTGGCACACCTCGTATTTAAGTTTAAATTCTAAGGGTTGTAAAAAATTTCGTTTTGTGTTTAAGCAGCTCATTTTGGCCGATTACTGAGAGTACATTTTCTATACTTTAGTGCTCAACAGAAATCTGAGGCAGCGACATCAAAGAGAAAGCTGGGAAACCAGGTGAGTTCGAAGTTAGACTTAAAAATGGGGAAGACTTAAACAGTAACTGAAACAATACTTTCATATATTCAAGAATAAGGAGCCAAAAAAAATTAATAATTCACATCCTGAGAGGTTGGGAAATACTAAAAGAGAGAAGCTGTCAACAGGATTTAAAAGGTTTATTGTGTTTTCTTATGCATTTTTTGTGTGTGCATATATTTTTGAGTGTTCAGATAGACGCATCTCTGCCTTCAGGTCATTCGGAAAGGGTGGCTGTCTTTGCATAATATCAGCTTTATTAAAGGTGGCTCTAAAGATTTCTGGTTTGTGCTCACATCAGAGAACCTGTCCTGGTACAAAGATGAAGAGGTATGTACTTAGCATATACATTGCTTTTTTAGTTCCTTGGAAGTTAATTTTTATCTTCAGAGCGTAAGACTGCATGAAAGATTTGGAAATTGAAATGGCATTTTGTTAATTCACAAAAAAGCATTTCCAGAAATGGTTTGACAAAATTCTCTAAAATTATAATCTCATCAATTGCTCTTGTATTGACATTTCTAAAGTTTGATGGTTCTGATGAATGTTGTTGCCTTGATGGTATTCATGATATATTCATTCAGTTCACGTTAGGTTTTCTTTCAAATCTTGTCCTTTAGTGTTTCAAAGAAATATTTTTTTCCAGGTGTGTCGTGGTCTTAAGTTTTAACTGTCCACAATCATTTCATCATTCTTATGGAGTGGTCATGCATGTTCTTTTTTACCTGTGCCTGATTCTGTTTAATCCTATTTATATCCAGTTTTAAAGTCAAATCTGTGAAAGGGGAATAACTTTCATGTTTACAATCCAATCCCACCAACCTGTAAAAGTAGGAACTCTCACATCTGCACTAAAAAGCTGGACTGTTAAAAACAGTGAAATAAATTAATCATTTAGCTCATCAAGTGGAATTTGAAAAGAAAAAGTCTCACCATATAAATCTTTCATTATTTCTTCCCACTTGTTAGTATTTTTCTTAGTAGCTTGCAGTCCTATGCTGCGCTAGATACTATTAATTTTATAAGAGATCATCAAAAACTTAAAACTGCTACCCCCCAAAAAATCCACTTGAAAAAATATTGAGTTATAGTACAGCTGTCCTCACTTAATGTGTTGTTTCGTTCAATGTTGTTTGCCATAACATTGATAAGGAAAGAACATTACCTATAGTCTGGAACCATCATCTGTTTGGAGTTTAAATGTCCTCATCTTGTCTGTGTAGGTTTTTCTCTGCATACTCCAGTTTTTTTCCACATGTTTTGGGTCCTTCTCTAAAAGTTTGGGGATTTTTTTGTGACATGAAATATACCACAGGAACTTAAGTTTTCTTCACATGTATATCAATTACCTTATGGTAAAATTGGATTCATCATACATCATTTAGTTCAAAGTTTCAGTTTCCCAGTAGCTTTCGTAGACATTTGGTATGGACATACTATACAGTTTCGGTCTTCTATTTCCTTAAGATCATTATTAAAATTGATTTGATTAAAGCATTATTTATGATATGTACAGTAGCAAATTTTCTCATGAGAGTTTGAGCAGACTGAATTTTAAATGATCTCCAGCTCTTTACCTTGGCATGGATATATGCTAATACTCACATAAACTTTGACACCTGTCACATGATTCTCCCCCCTTCTTTTCTGTTTCACCTTTCATCGGGCGGTCCGGTGGTGCAACGGTTAGCGCCTATCACCAATACAGTGAAGGTTGGCTGTCCAAGGTTCAGCTCTCGTCTTGGGCACGCTGTTCTCTCTCTGCATGTGGTATCTGTGTACAGGGCTTGCTGCCTTGCTGTGATATAGCCACATTTGCTGGCTTGGTGTAAAACAGCAATTTCCAATTTTCTTGACCATGTTTTCTCATAGTTAAGATCATTTCCCATAGACCTTTCTCTTTCGGTCGATATGGGGTCGGGCTGGGGAGCAAGGTGAGGAGATGGCAAGGCTGGCAACTCTGGTTAACTTGTTGACCCCAAGTGCTTAGTGAAGATACCTTTTGTCGTGCCATTTCAGGAATTTTTATTAGTACATGTATTCTATTCCGCATTCATTGTTTGGGCCTCCACATTTCTCCTTCCTGCACAAATGGGAATACTGGTCAACCTATCAGCTCGCTTGTTTTTGTTCCCATTTCTTCTCATTTCCTGTTCCTTCTTCTAGTTCTTACTTATCATTGTTTTAAAATATCTATTGACAGTTTAGCAAATGGGCTTAGTCTTTTATCAGGATAAAAATTTAGTTGAGTAGCTTCATCACTCTTAATAATTAACACAAGTTGATGAAAATAAATATGTTTTTATGGAAGTGGGTGAATAAGATAAAATAATATATATTGCTAAAAACACACCATAGGATGAATGCACAGGCTTTCAAAGAGATGGTCATTGGTGTTTTAGGATTTTATATGAGGTCTGGAGGAAATACATTACACAACTGAGCAGAGGCAATTTTTTCCTCTGGAACTACGGCTTCGATGTGTGTGTATTGAATTTATTTCTTAATTACTTTATCTAAAAAATAATAGATAGAAGAAAATTCTACTATTAAACAAAAGTCTGGTAAGTGGATTACTGATTGGTTAGAGCGCTGGTATCTGAACCTCCATCGCATACTGGTTCAAAACCTGTGTGGCACAGGAATAGGTATCTGACTCCATAGAGGGCTGGGGAAAGTAAAGCAAGTGAGAGAGAGAGAGGTGGGTGAGAGATGGGTACAATCTTTAGAAAGAAACCTGACCCCAAGAAAAGTGAGGTCTCTTAACACCTTACCCCCGCGGTTCTCAACCTGTGGGGCATGCCCCCCATGGGGGGTGCAACATGCTGACAAGGGGGGCACAAAGGTGGTCATTTTCTCATATCTCATAAAGGTATTAGTGGGTAAGTGGGGGGGGGGTGCGGAAGTACCTTTTTTCATCTGTGGGGGGGGGGGGACATCACAAGTAAAAGGTTAAGAAACGCTGCCTTACCCCCTCCCCCTCCCGATGGTCTCAATAACAGAGACAATTTTTTTCTTTACCTTTACTACCTTAAAAGAGAAGCAAATAAATAGCTTCAGGGTGTAGGCGATTCTCTCATGGGCCCAGACAAGCCTTTAGGGGAACATGAGTCACCACCACCTAGTTTTGGTATGGTGTTTCATCAATCATAAGTATATTTAATATTTGTTCCTCAGAACAAGAAACTTTTTTGCTTTCTGTATTCAGCTGCCGTTCTGAGCATGCTTTAGTACTGTGAGTAATGTGACAAATAGTATTCATACCTACGAAATTGAGGTCTGCATTTCTTTTGGAATGCTGAGAATATTTCATTGTCCACGTATGGAGTTCTCAGCATGACAAGTGAATTGAGTATGGTTCTTTTTTTAAATACAGCTTTTTTCACTAGTTTTCGGGGTTGTGTTAATTTTTCTTGTGGTTTTTCACATGCATGTGGATTAAAAAAAAATTAAAGAGCCCTATAGTTCTCTAATTGTCAAATATTTTTACTATGGAGGCCCTGCAAGAAGTTTCATCAACCTTTTAGATCTGGGGTTATACTTGTACCCCAAATTAAATGCATATATATATATATATATGGAATCTTTAAATGATGTAGATTGTTTAACTTTTATTCAGTAGCATACAGATTGATATAATCCTGTTAATTGTCTTCTGTAGTTTAAATATCCCCCCACCCCACCTTCCCATTTTCAGCAGACTGTTAGTTCACTCCCTTACTTTCCCTTCTCAGGAGAAAGACAAGAAATACATGCTTCCACTGGACAACCTGAAATTGCGCGATGTTGAATCAGGCATTTTCTCAAGACACCCTACTTTTGCTCTTTTCCATACAGAAAATAGGTACAAGTATTTATTGAAACCATGTGTATGGTTGAATACTTTTGCACAGGCAAATTAAGACTGTTTTGCATGCCTTTAACTAACAAGCTTGTATGGTGAATGGTTCTTCATTGTTGCCTTTTGTCGATTCATGTTTCCCCTCTCCCCTCCAATGTTCGCTGTACAAATTTCAGACTAAAATGTAAAAATATTACAAACTTTTACCTTGATAAAAGCAAAGTTTGCATGTCATGCTTTTATTATAAATTGCTCTACATCAGTGAGGTTATCACAATCTGCTTGGTCATTTTCTGTTTTATACTTATGCCACAAAATTTGTCCAGCTTTTAAAGTGGATGACGTCTGTGCTACCTGCCTCTTTTGCCTTTTAAGTATGCATGTTGTGCATGTTCTGTTAAGCTTGATAATTGCCACAGGATTGAAACTGTCATAGCAGTTGGAATGCTCATCAAATTTATAGTTTGTGTCAGATATGTCAGATACTTCCATTGCACCACACAATTTTAAAAACTCACGTCTTTTGTCCCTATAAATAGATGGCTATTAAAGGAAAAATAGTTTCGCTCTTACCATTGTTATTACAATCATTTTTTCCAGAATCATCAGTGTATATTTTCATCACTTTTGTGATTTTAACGAGGCTCATTATCACTTATTTTATGTTTTAAATTATCCAACATCTTATAAACCTGGAGTGATTAGTGGGAGTGTCAAGCATGCCAATGGTAGATGATGGCAACGTCAGCAGCAACATTAATCACGCTGCTTTCATGCTTATTCATGCGTTCTTGCTAGTCAGTAGCAGAGAGGAATATTTGTTTATGGATTTTGTTGTTGATTTCTGTCCATATTGCTCAATACTGACATCTTAACAATTGAGTTATGGTCAGAATTGTCCCTCATTAGATCCTTTCTTGTAGAGATTCAGGCAAAAGTTGAGTGCATGTACACACATATACACATATGCAACCACGCTTGCATAAAAACACACAGAAAAAGAGGCAGAGGTGAAATACAAGAAATTACAAAGAAAAAGAACAAATAAATTGTTTAGTAACTCTTTTTTTCTCAACCCGAGATAGGATTTATCTCCCTTCTCCCCTCCACTCAGAAGAAAACAAGTACCATTTTAAAAAAAAAGTCGCCCACCATTTTGACAAATACTCATGAAGTTTTTTCCGAATATTGCTTGTGTATATCGTTTCATTCATTTTTAACAGGAGAAGGACAAGAAGTATATGTTGCCTTTGGACAATCTGAAGTTACGTGATATAGAAGCTGGTTTTATGAGCAAGAAATGTGCATTTGCCCTTTTCAATGGTACAGAACCAAGGTAGATCGTTTTTGCTGCCCAAGAATCCAGGTCCTCCTGTTCCATTGATCTATTAACCCCTTGTATAATTGTCCTCACTTCATTTTGTGCTTTTCACACAGCTTTTGTTACAATTTCTGGCACAGCCTATTTATTTTCTGATGGCCTGTTTGATATGAGTGCGTGCGTAAATGCCATAGTATTAGACCAGAGAATAAAATGTGTTCTTTTGGATTGGGTAGCCGTCTGCCCATTAATAGTATTAGGAGTCTTTGCCTTGACTGTCAGAATGTTATTAAAACAAAAGCCAGGTAGTAACATCAAAAATCTATTTTTTTAAAAAGAAAGAAATGGAGATAATGTGAGACAATCTGGTCCTCCATAAGGAGGCAAGGAAGATGCTTTTTCCCTTTGCACTGTCCATTTAATATTCTTCTTCGTCTGTTTTGACTTCACCTATTCTCATCTGCTGTTGCAATTTACTCCCATGTGAAATTGTTCCATTTGTTGCACCCGAAACTGAGGATTTCCATTATCATTTCTCTGGGTGAAGACAAATTAAGACTAATATTTGATGACTCTCTTGTTGCTCAGATTTTGTTTTTTACCAGAAACACAGAGCCTGTTTCCCATCTATCCATCTGTCTTACCATAAATCATTGTTTCAAACAAATGTCTGTTAAGTGTTTGTAAGCAATCAGCAATGACATCAGAGCCGGGGGCAGTAATCTCCTGCCCTAAACCTCACCCACTCTAGAGAATAATGATGAAGTCACAACTCATTCATATCTTCACCATCTACTGATCAATAATCTACACAAGACATTCACTGTTGCTACTAAAATTTGCTGATTTCTGTCATTCCTGTAGGAAAAAGAAAAGCGATACATGTTACCTTTAGAAGGTTTACGAATACGGGATGTGGAGGGGGGGATATTCTCCTCTCGACACTTGTTTGCTCTATTCAACCCAGAGCAAAGGTACAGTATTGATCATAGTCTGAGCTTGTTTGAGTGTGCTTTCAAACGCAACGCTAGCTGGTTAGCTGGCCTGCTAAATGGCTCTGCCTGCTCTGCTTCACTGATAATACTGGCTTCCTATCACAATATCCTTCATGATCTCTTTATGTTTATTTTACAGGACCTGTTTTTCTTCTTTCATATTTTATCTTTAATTAAGTTTATTGAATCTTGTTTGAAAAATTGATCAGAGATTGATCCATTAATGATTTAGCAAAAATTGTACTTGGTCGGTGGCTTGAAGGAAATGTCATGAGAGATAAACCTTATTGAACCTTTAGGGATGTGAGAGATGTTCTCAGCAAATTGAAAAAAAAACTGGAAATAGAAGTAGCAGATGACACATGCTGATATCTGGCAAATAAGAAGAGATAATCCTTGGTAACAACACAAGGAAACAAATGACATTGAGAAATGGTTTGTTCTCATAAACTCGGATGATGAAACTAAACTGTGAGACTGAGATAATAAAACATAAATAAAGATACAGTCCAACTTTATTTATCCACAAAGGCATTTCCAGATAGTGCTCGTACTAGCAGATGTTGGCCTGGTGCTCAAGAACCTGAGTCAGCGTAACAATCGACTAAGTCAACGTAACTAGAGACCAAATCAACATTACAATAGACTGACAGCATAAGAATAGACTAGTTCAGCATAACAATAACCTCAAAGCTGCTGGCAAGTTTACAACACATAACGCTGTCATTAGTTTTATTTAATTAAAAAAAATCTGTTGGGAATTTTTATTTTACTTTTTAGAAACGCACGTAGATTGACTAAATTCTAACCACTGACATCAGCTTGAAGCATCTTCTAAGAAGGCGTTGCAACACCCCCAAGCCTGCTTTTGTGATGATACTGGAAATGAAGTCTGGACCTCTTCCAAAAACCCAGGAAAAAAGTTGAATGTTTTAAGCATAGTATTTCACTCGGATTTTCGGAATCAGCATCTTATAAAGGAAATTTAATCATTTGAAAACACACAAGGTAGCCTTTAATGCTAGGAAAATGCTGGCCACATGATGAAAAATCCCTTGCAACCTTTAAAAGTTCCTGTCTAAAAATGGCAGGAAGACATGGTTGTACTTTCCTTATTCAGAGAGATTTTTTTCCCCTGGGTAAAGGTAGTCTCTACAGCAAGTTGCTGTCTTCTGCTGTCGCCAACTTTGTTGTCTACAACTGTCATCAGCTTTGTTGTTGACATGCACCTTCTTGATCTTGTTAAATTTCTTTGGGCTGAACGCTGTCAGAATGCTGCTGGAAAATTTCTAAAGGTTTCCATCTACACTTTTTTGTGCTTGAGTTTACTTGTTGTTTTGTTGGGGTTTAAAAAAAATAAAATTGTTGGTGCTTTCATCACTCTGTGAATTATTTATTTATTTTGCATGTGTACTTGGTTTTCCAATCATTAAATCAGAATTTAAGAAACAATTTTTTTTAAATCTAGAAGTGAAGGATTGCTGTGGCAGGGACAGCTGTGGCCTGTTATTGTTCTGCATTTACATTTTTCTGTGCATGGGTTTTAGTATTTCATTTAATCTGTGTGTGTAATGGCATTAATTTTCTTTATAAAACAAAATTCTAATTGTTATATGTGTTTTTTATAACTACCTCAGAAGTGTGTAGTCAGAATACTGCTTGCAAATAATTATGAATCACAAATTGCACACCTAGTGAGAACTGCATATATTTAAAAAGAAATACAATTTAACCTTGTCATTACCTGCATCAGTAGAATTACTAATCTAGTTTTACTGTTTTCTTTCTTTTCTCATTTTTTTTATTTTCTCATATTAGCTATGGATTTTGATTAAACTTTGCATTTCAGTGTTGTGAAGATAAGGTAGTAAAATATGGTATGCTTCTCTTCTGTTTCAGTGTGCAGACATTTTAAAAATAATTGAGATTTTTATTTCAAGTATATTTATTTGGCCATGTTTGTAATGATACACTAAATTGTAAATTTGTTTACAGCTCATGTGTAAAGAGGTATAGAACATTGAATGGAGATATTTTCAACTATGATTTTGTATTTGGTAAAGCTTTCTTACATATATTGAATTTTCAGTAATTGTTAATGCTGTAGTAAAATGGGTAGGAAATGGAAAGTGATATGTTACATTTTTGGGGAATTAGTGCACTGATGTTGAGATATTAAGTTTACTCTTTGAAAGAAGACTTATTGTTGTTGACTTATTTTAATATTGCACAAAATGGTAAGTATTACAGCTCTGATGTTGGGCGCTGATAAGCACTGAAAACTGTAGTCCTAGTTACGGAAATTCAGTCTTTTATAATCAACAGCAAGATTATGATTTTCTAGAACATTATTAATTTATATATCCTCTAGAATTTTAAATGATAAAGATATAAAAGATATTTAAATCTTTCTATCCAAAAGTTAAAACTCAGTGCGGAATTAGCAGGTTTAGTATACAATGTTATGTAATAAGTTGAATCTTATAAAGCTGCTTATATTATTTTGCTACAGGCTTATAAAAGATGAAACAGTAAATTGTTTTAAGGCTTGAAGAATTTTAATTCATTGAATTATAAATCACAACAAAATGGTCTTATTGATAAAGGTAGCTTTATTGGTAAATTTTGGTTGTTTTTATTTACTAGATAGCATGTTTCTAGCTGCAGCTTTGCAAGTGATGTAGTGAAGGTGGCTGAATTTTGAGAATGGTCTTGTTTGTGGTCAAGTTTAGTAATTCCTGTAGCTGTTTTATTGAATGGGTTTTTTTCCTTCCCATCAGAAATGTCTACAAAGATTACAAACAGCTTGAGCTGTCAGCTGACTCCCAGGATGATGTGGACAGCTGGAAGGCCTCTTTCCTGCGAGCTGGAGTATATCCAGAAAGAAGTACAGAGGAAGGGGGAGGTTCTGTAAGTGTTAAGCATTTGGGGTTTTTTTAATTTCTTTATCTTTACATTATTATCAAAAAAGACTGAATTAGTTGCATGTTATTATTATCTGACTGTATCATCAACAGTGTTCAGTGTGACAAAATTTGATGCACTAAAATGCCAGGTAGAGTCTAAGTGCTTGCTGCTGACCCACAACTGGACTTGCAGTTATTTTGAAAATTTTCGCCTCCAAACGGATCTGCTACTCAAGGAAGGGAATTAATGTGGTTAAAAACAAAATAAAGGGAATAAATTTTCTATAGAGTTGCATACCTTGAATGATGTCAGGATTGCAAACACTCAGAAGTATGCTTGATGCAGTGAAGGGGAAGTTAATTTACTCAGCTGTGGTTTTATGTTCCTTGTGTAATCTGTATCAAGAGACCATGCTGTGAATGTGAAATTTATATCTTTTGTAGGCAAAGGATGATTACAGCTCTATGGATCCACAGCTGGAACGGCAAGTAGAGACTATCCGAAACTTGGTGGACTCCTACATGAAGATAGTCAACAAAACACAACGTGATCTTGTGCCCAAAACCATCATGCACATCGTTGTTACAAATGTAAGAATTTGCAGTTGTTTTAGTCTTGTCTTGCAGTACTATGAAATGAACAAGGATACAACAAGCAAAATGACCCTTAGTGCTCCAGTTCATCTTGTTGGCAGTTTTGAGCTCAGCTCTGGAAGCTTCGTTTACTGTGACATCATTTGCTTTTCCTTTTTTTTTTTTTTTGGTTTAATCCTGTCTTGGTTCAGACCTTAACCCTCTTGGTTCAACATAAAAATGTAACATTATAGTGACTGGCTTATAACTGAAGACTGCGAAGACGACAGTGGGTGAAGTTTGTTTTTTATTATTGCTGCTCTGAGATAAACATTAGACCAAGAAACCTATACATTTTTGGAAAAGAGAAAGCTTGAACTTTGCAATAAAAAGTAATGAAAATCGCCTTGCCTGTGCTGCCCGGCAAAGCCACATCGTGGCCTTTCGAACCAAGAGAGTTAATGCCAGTCTCTGCGATACAGTTTTCTAAGCCTCTTGATTATTGTAATGTATCTTTTAATGTTTTGAATGCTATCAGCTATAAACAAGTGCAAAATTGTACTTGATTCTAAAAACTTGATCTTTGATTAAAATCAAGTTAGCAGACTAAAATTGTGTTTAGAATATGAACGCTTGCAGAGTTTCATTACAGGTTAGCACATTATGCACATTAGGTTTATTTTTATTATTTTTAATTCATGCCTTTCTGACTGCAGATTTGATCTTTAGTGATACACCTATCAGCATCAACATCATCAAACCTACAGCTTAATGTAAACCCAATGCTTATGTTAACTTGCCCTTTTCAGGTAAAGAACTTCATTGGCAGTGACCTGCTAGCTCACCTGTATTCCACACCTGACCAGGTACTAGGTGGTAGTGGCAACATATTGGCTGCCTGCCTGCCTAAAGGCTGCATGCTAGATGTTGTCCTGTGTTTGTCATTGCTTAGTGCATCATCCCGTAGTTTTACCTTCGTTTTCAGATGAAAGAATTCCTTAAGGGTGATCTTTTGGCACATCTTTACTCCAGTGGGGACCAGGTTGGCTTAATTTTTTTTAAATTTTAATTAACAATTTTCTAATTTATGGAATTAACACAATCATTAGGGAAGAAGATGTTTTCTAGTTGACATATAAATGATTCTGTAATTTTTGAAAAATTAACTAGTGTTTTATGTATATATACAAAGCAATAAATGCTTACCAGCAAGCTGTCATAGAAGAAGAACTTAAATCAGTCAGTGATGACTTCCTCATAAAGGCTGTATAACAAGTCGGTTTAATATATTCCTAGATAATAAATGAGCGGTTCACAGGCTTTCTTACAAAAAAAATTACTTGTTTTAAAAATGCAGTTATAAAGCTTGTGCTTAAATTGTTAAATGCATCATATAAGTCACTTTGTAGTCATTAGTTCAAGACTGATGTACATAGTCATACATTATCAAAAATTAATTGAATAATGTAACCAGAGAACAAAAAACTGTAAGCTCCAAAATCCAGATAACATTTTGAGTATAAAATCCTGTATATTAAATATTTTTATCTTTCTCTCATTCAAGCCAGTGCATTTTCAGTTATCTCACATATATGTACACTGACATGTACATATGTATTCATAAGATGTTTGGAATGTGGTACATTGCTATTCCAACATCATTTTCATCTTTTAGTAAGGAGAAAAAAATTATTTAATCTTTCATTACCTGAGAAATTATTTCCTTTCGAAATTTTGAATGTTTTCAAATGTTTTCTATATTGAGTGAGAAATATTTAAAATATAATTTTCTGCATGACATAGATAGGATAGTCTGCTGTAAACACCATCCTAAATGCATATCATTTTAAGTTGTTAACACATTTTTGAGTTGTAGGTTATTTTGGCATACTTTACAATAAGAATAATACAGTGCATTTATATAGTGCCTTCTCCCAGCTGGGGTGAAAGTTCTTTACATATATGCACATGAGTAGATACCTTTTTAGGGTAGGCATCAAATGCACTTTTGTGAACATGTAAGCAATACATGCACATGTATAGACATACACATATAATGGTAGAGTAAATCATAGTACCTGGAGAAAACCACATATGGTCCGCCCTCACTTCTAGAGAGAGGGATGCCAAAAGCAACATACGAGCCTATGACACAGATTCTCACTGTCATGGTGACAGGCATTGTAGCAGTGGCACCACAAACCACCCCAATATACCCTTTTAAAGTAAATTAATGGGGAGGATAGGAAAAGGGATTTTTATACACCACCACCTCTGGACTCGAACATGGTGCATGAAGTTGTAACTGTCCAGGTATGTAAGCATTCAACTGCACTTTTTGTAGCCACAGTCTTTGAATTGTGTGTTCCATTTGCTGTAATGGAATGATCATGTAATTTATCTATGACTATGCATGTTCAAAACAAATGAGGCTGAGTAACACAGAAGGTCTCTCCCACTTCACTGTATCCTTTGTTGTCAGTGTACAGCGCATGCATCACATGGTTTTTGAAATGGCAGTTACTGGTGTGTAGATTACTTCTTTTGCATTTTAATACTTTTTTCAACATGAATTTTGCATGAATTTATAATTAACTATGCATGTGCATAATTTCTTGCTTATTTAATGACATCATTTATAATATTAAATATTAAACAGTGATAGCCTGGGACAAATTTATGTCTATCGAAATTTCAATTTTTTTAAATAACCATACAAAGTAATATTGACTAACAGCTTGAGTATACCTCTCTTCCTTTCCTCTCCATCCATGAGATACAAGGCTACAAATCATCATGCACAGAGGAAGTCGCAGATGTCCATGAATATGTCTAATTAACACAATCATGACGTTCTGACATCCCACTTTCAGGGAGGACAAACAGCATTTGCTGGTGTTTTCAGGCTGTGCTTAACAAAAATCTTGAATTTTGTTTATTGCTGAAGAAAGATCAATCAGTCAAGAGAACAAACTACTTCATTTTTTTTTTTTTTTGAAGTGGAATCAGTTTTCTGCAGACATACATTTTTTTAAATCATTATTCCAGTCCAGGTAAAACAAAACAAAACAAAAGAACAAGAACAATGCTAGCTTAAGTTTTCAGCCAAGATAAGGGAAAGATTTAAGTAAGCTTGATGCTGATGTAACATAATTTGGAGAGGAGTCTGGGTTTTGGGTTGTTTCTTTTTTAATCAGAAGCAGCAGTCATCTTGTAACTGATCCCATAAATATGCTTAGTGAGCAATGACTTTGATTTGAACTATGATATGTTCCTCCCTGGCAACATAACATTTTTAACATTAAATAGTAAATACTAAATAAATCTCAGATTTAAGGTAAGAACACCCTTTTCTGAAATTGTTTATAAATTCTCTCTAGGCAAGCACTAAAGCATAAAATCAGGCATAATCACAATCAGAATGGAATCTATGTTTGGTAGCAAACAGAGTGATTGAATATTCATAAAATAAATGTTGTTGACCTTTTAATTACTGCTTTTAGAAGTTATTTGTGATGTTACATCATTACTTAGAAGTGAAATGTTTGTTTGGGGAAAGGGGGTTATTTTGTTTGGCTTTTTTTTACTTATGCATTTAAGGTGTTGTAGTTTTTAATCCTTTTTGCAATTATTATTTTGAAAGAGTAATTTTATGTTTAAGTTCACTGTTGAAAAATTGTGCATGAGCAGTAAAAAAAAAAAGGCTATTTTACTTCCATCAATGTCCAGATCAAAGATTTTATTCAAACTTCATAAGTTTTTGAGGGGGAGCAGTATCAGTCTGTCTACCCTATGGCTTGACTGAATATTTTTAACAGTTGCATAGGCAGTTTTGCATGATCACTGTTGTAGCAGCTTATGTGAATATATGTGGACTTATTAAAATATACTTGTTATAGTGAGAGTCAAAAAGAGAACACAAATCTTACCAAAGAAATTATGATTCTTTGTCATAAGAAACATCTCAGGCTACAGTATCTTTATTTTAAAAACAGCCTATTTTAAAAACAGCCTGGTATCCATGTTTCATTTTTTTGCAAGTGCCGTCGTATAACAATGCCTTGATATAAAAAGTAATTACCACCAGTACAGTTGAGTTCCATGTATCTTTTCTAAGTTTTTATTTGTTGCATTATAACCAAACACAACTCTGTTTCAGTAGCTATGACACATGTCATGCAAAATATATACTACACAACTGCTTTTTGTAACTCAGTGATTAAATAATAATTACATCACAGTAAGAATGCCTTTTTAAAGAAAGTTAAAACTTAATGTTAAGACCAAGAATATTTGAATTATTAGGTTATTATGCATCGTCAAGTCTAGGGCTAAAGTATGGCTACTGGAAGAGTTCAATGCAAAAACAGATCACACTTGGATGTCAGAAATTCAGTATGAACATTTCGTTAGGACTGATAGGAATGCTGGCGCTTTGTCTGTTCATCAACATGCAGATTTAGACCTTACCTGTTGTTGTTGATGTAGTTATCTGCAAAAGTAAAAGTAAGCTCATGCTTGGTGGTCTTTTTCAGTCTTCGATGATGGAAGAGTCTGCAGAAGAGTCTCAGCGACGTGAAGAGATGCTGCGCATGTACCATGCCACACGCGAGGCTCTGTCTATCATTCAGGACATCTCCACTACCACAGTTACCACGCCAACCCCTCCTCCTGTCAAGGACGACTGGCTGGAGGCAGCCACTGGAGGGAGCTCGAATCCATACAACGGGTGAGGACTGCGTTATCACAACATTATGTTTGCATCTTTTCCTCCTGTATTCTTTTTTAGATATAACTTTGTAATTTAGCATTGTTGTAGATGACTGGAGAAGATGGTTTGTGAAAGAGTATTCTCCCAGTGTACAACACATGCATGTGTGCACATGCATGCACACACACAAACAGCATTTGAAAAGATAGTAGGGATTATTCAGTTGCTTACCCATTCAGTTTCTGATAGTAGATTCTTGTCGTCATGTTTCTTTCAAGAATCAACAGTTATATGCTCCGCCCGTTGTATTGATGTCATGACCAATCATATCGTGACTTTGGAGAATCCATTAGAGAAATTTTGCTGGGTAGAGTTACTTCGTCTATTCTGAGACAATCACCATGTCTAGTATTACTAGTACGTCCATTTATTTTAGGGGAACAGTCATGGTTAAAAAATGTGCCTGGGGTTTGTGCAACACCAATTCTAGTTACCTTAAAAGACTTGAAAACGGACAAGTGAAGTTCATGCCATTTCCTAGACCATATCGTGATAGGGAGAAATGTCTCAGATGGTTAAAACTTAATTGCAGTCGACCACATGGGCAGCTTAGAATAGAGCATCTGTTTAACATCTACACTTTTTTTCGTTTGCATCAAAGTAAGTCTAATAATTTAACACCAGTATGTAAAAAGTGTATTGAAAAAAGTGTCAAGACAAAAAACAAGCATACTTGACATGTAAATTTTTGTTTTAAAATGGTCAAATGACAAATACTGCCATGAAGGCAAGTGTTCGTTGTTTTTCAGTACTACATGGTTAGGTACACATATTACATGGATGCAGATTTTAAATCTATGCAATTGTACAAACAAAATTTTTGATTGTAGCATTTTGTCGATGGTGCACTTAGAGACAAGTAGAATGAGATTAATATGACTAAATATGACCACATCAGGCGAGTAAGAACACCAACTATTTTGTCAAGAACATTTGAAGCTATGAAGACTATTAAGAGCACTGCATTGTAGTTCAGGCCAGCATCAATGAGCTCCTATTCTTCACTATCGCAGCCTTTATTATTAATTAATTGTTTTCTGTTCGCATTTAACTAGCAAAAATTCCTTATTTACCCTGCCTTGCAATCACAACGGGCTTCCATAATCGCGGTGGCTTTAATGGTCATATGAATTTGATGTTGTACTGACCGAATGAGGCTTGCATAACATTTAGCATGAATGTCAATCTTGCCAGTTCTACAGCCTGCAGAAAGTTTGACATCATAAAGTTGCTTTCTTTTTAAAAAAAAAAAAAGAAAAGAGAGAGAGAGAAAGACTATGTGCCCTTTGGCGGAGTTGAAATGAATTTTTAAAGGGATGAAAATGCTCACCAATGTGTGGCAGAGACACAAAGTTTACTCAACACTTAGCCATGTTTGTCTCAGACCATGCTGCATGTACCACTCACCGTCAATGGGCGGAAAATGCGGTGGGGTTACTAGCGGTTAATACCTTCCACGTTAGGAATTCTTTCTTCTCTCCTATTTTCTGTCCTGATCCTGGTTTTTTGTGTGCTGTTTTAGTTTGTTCCTGTTTACTTTTTGCATTCTTGTTTCCATGCCTTAAAGTTCTTTGTCATTATTATCACTCTTGAAGCTTCAGTTTTGAGATGTTTAATTAATCATATCATCATCATCATCATCATTGTCATAATCATCATTTTCTTTTCTTCTTCGTCATCGTTTATTCTTTTTCTTCATCTTCTTCATAATCCTCTTTATCATTACCTTCATCATCATCATCTTCTTCTTCTTCTTCTTTTTCATGTTCTTCATATTTATTTTATCTTCAACTCTCTGTCAACATTGTTTTTGCAGGCTTCCACCATCACCAACCAGACCACGTAACCCACCTCCACTGCCCAACCGACCAGGTGATCAGCCAATGCAAGCACCCCTTCAGCCAACTCGCACAGCCCCTGGCATTCCCAACCGGCCTGCACCTGATGCTCCCAACAGACCTGCCCCCTCAATACCAGCGTGAGTAGAAGTGTTCATTGAGTTAATGACTTGACATATCTCAGTACTTGGCCCAATGCTGTTTATCCTGTACACTAAACCACTTTCATCGTGCATCCAGTCTCACCAGGTTTCTCATCAATCCTATGCTGATGACACGCAACTTTACTGTTCCACTCCACCGGCTGAGTCTCACTCTGCTATTAGTTCTCTAGAAGCTTGTATTAGCAACGTCAGGGCTGGATGGTAAAAAACAAGCTTAAACTAAACAATGATAAAACGGAAGCCCTCTTGTGCTATAGAAGAAGACATCCACCGTTGCTCGTCAGTCTTCCCAATCACATCAAGGTGGGCGAAACCAACATCACCTTCACGTCATCCGTTAGGAATCTGGGATTTATTGTCACTGATGACATGACACTCGATAGACAGGTAGCAGCTGTCTGTCAGTCTGCCTACTTTGAGCTCCGTAAGATCAGTGCCATCCGTCATTTTCTCTCTACACGCGCTACCAACACTCTTGTCTGTGCGTTTGTTCTTTCTCGACTTGACTACTCCAACTCCTTACTGGCAGGCTGCCCCTTATCCCTCATTCAGAGACTCCAGAAAGTACAGAGATCTCCGCTGCACGTCTGGTGCTTAGAGCCATGAAAAGGGACTATGTCGCTCCTCTCCTTCGTTTTCTACACTGGCTATCCGTCGGTTCTCACATCCAGTACAAACTGTCTGTGCTGTGTTTTAATTTCTTTGCAGGCTCCTGTCCTAATTATTTCTCTGAACTTCTCATCTCTTACGTTCCGACCAGACAACTACGCTCTTCCTCTGACGACCATATCCTAACTGTTTCTGTCACCAGATCAACAACATATGGTCACAGGATTTTTGGTTACTGTGCAGCAAAACAATGGAACTCTCTCCCTTTCCATATCCGCCACCTTCCTACTATTGAATCCTTCAAATCTACACTGAAAACGCACCTCTTCCTTGAGCATTACTCCTAACACAGTCCACAATGCTAGTCCTTCTTACTCTCCCCACTTCTGCTCATGCTAATTTTGTACCATCTTTCTCTGCAGAATCCCTTTATTTTCTATGTTCTGTTACTTGGTGTCTTTTTGTGTTTTCTATCTTTGTTTTCTGTTTGTCGTCAGTACTGTCATTTATTCTTACGCCCCTCGTGTTCTATCCATTTAGTCCATGTCTCTTCCTTGTTTTTAAGCACTAAGAGCATGCTCTCTATGAGTGTGAATATGCGCTATACAAATCTTCATTTATTATTATTATTATATCTGGACTGTTGAATGGATGTTTGTAATTTATTGAATAAAGCTTATTGAATAAATTTGTTCCTTGGTATATGGCTGCATGCCATATACTCTGTTGTTGATAGAGACAGAAGAGGATGAAAATAGATGGGTGTAACACTGGGTGCATGCATGTGTATGTTTGTTTTTATCATTGTACTGTTACTGACTGAGAGCTGAAAAGACATGTTTTTTGTAAGCAAGCAAGATATCCAAGACTTCTGTAGCTGTACAGGGATCTTTACAGTAACCTACGTTTTGGATAATCAGTGCTCAGTATCTCATTTTTCAATCCTGTTATCTTAGCCTATGATTTTTTTTTCAAAAGTTTTAAATTGATTCCTTATAACAAGAAATTGTTCTTTGTTTCAGACGCCCAAACAGTGCACTGGGTAATCCACGGCCCAAAATTCCAGATCGACCTTTAGTTCCCTCTCGACCCCAGTGAATTTTTTGTTGTTCTCATTGCCAGTTGGGTGGACTTCAATGAAAGAGACAGAATGTGACCATGGCGTGAAAATTTCACGGTTACAGTTATGCAGTTTCTGCTCTTACTAGACCCCCCCAAAAAAAGTGGATTTAAAAGCTGAAAAAGGGATTTTTTTGAAGTTGAGTGAAGCAGATAGAAGGTGAACATTCAGATACAATGTGCAATCATCTTAACAGTGGTCCTACAGATGAGCTTGGTTCATTCAAAAGAACTGTTCCAAATTGTTCTAGAACCTCTCTGTGAGCAGGCTGGTCATATGGTCCACAAGCATCAGTTGCGCTGAATTTTTTTTTTTCAATATACACAAAAGGTGGCACAAGCTTTCTGGTCAGATAAGGCTTACAAGTTTCAGGAACTGTATCTCTTAGAACAAAGACATAAACATTCAGCGGGCTAAAAGATAGTTTAGAATTTTTAGAATACTTTCTTCAGTTTTCACCTCATTTCTTCCCCCTTACCCTGCAAAACAATCACTTTATGTTGGTTTCTTTAAGTGTTAACATACTATTCTAGAGACTTACTGACTTTATAGAGGGGGTGTTTTTGACAATAAATCCTTTTTTTTTTTTTAATGCACCAGTGTTTTCTTTTTTCCATGAAAAACTAAAATGACATGTCAAGTTAACAAGCTAATGGTCTGGTAGTGCAGCAGCTAGCACCCGTGCTAATACAGTGAGGATTGACTGTCCTGTGTTAAGGATCTTCTCTCAGGTGTGCTGTTCTTTCTCTGCACGTGGCACCTATTTACAAGGCCAGCTGCTTTGCCATGATAAAACATCATTTGCTGGCTCAGCATAACACATTTATCTCCCCTGATTCCCTCAAGAAGCTGTCTACTCTGAGATAAATGCCCAGAAGGAAAATGTATGTCCATGTACATTGATTCAAGAATAAATTCTTCTTGTTATGAGAGCATTCAATCTTTCAAGTAAAATTTTACATGCTGCTGACATTTGATATTGCCTGTTTGGATACTATTAAGCATGACACCCCTAGAAGTGAAAAATGCAGCCGTCATTAGCTTAAGAATGAATGCTACATGAACGATGGTTTTTATCTTTGTAATTTTCCTATCAATACCTCATGCAACTCAAAACATTTAAGTTGCTTCATTTACAGCTTTGAAGGCATAACAACCTTGTTGTCTTCTACTAGCAAGAAAGCCTTGCAGGAGAAAGGTTGCATGCAGATTACTACTTGCAGTACAGTGATTGTTTCCAAATGTTCTCATTTTGAGGCTGCTACCCTTTGTTTTTCTTTCAATGGCTGTAATTAGAACTGGGCTAATTAAACTTCTCCTTGAATGGAAAGCAACAGAATGTCAAAAAAGACCTCAGCAAACTCTGTGCTTCACCTCAGTCATTTCATCATAAAATGCATAATTTTCTCTTTGTCATCTGCTTAAATGGTTTTATTCACTTTTTTTTAATACCATTTGCTTGGCTCATTACAGCATTGGAAGTAGACAGTGATACAACCATTGTCCCATTAGAATGTTGCTAAAGGCTAGCATGAAATAAACTGCAACAAAAGTGGTATTTTCTTTTGAGAAAGAATGACATATTTATTGAAAATGAAATCAGAGCTTTTGTGTAGAGACAGCAAGTACTTGAGGGATCCTGAAAATGTTTGTCTTGATTAAGGAACTTGTAAGTTTGCTTCCAGGTGATTTAGCAGGTTAGATTGTTCAATCAGGGGGAAAATTTATTCATGTAAAGTTAAAAAACAGACAGTAGGTGACGTAAAGCTTTTATTGGTTGTGATTTAGACACTTAAATGTTGCAGTAACTATCAGTTCTGTCACATTTCCTATGGTGACTTTATAAAGGACACATTAGCAACTTGTTGAGATTTCTCTTCCATCTTTTTTTTTTTGCTTTGTTTTTTGCTATGCCTCTTGTACACGAGGCTTGTGTGGCTAAACAAATGAGCATGATTATCATTACAAATAAATATCCTTAATTATTAGTATTATAGCACTGGATATTTGAATTTGAGCCACATGGTGTGTGCATGTCTCTTCCTGATCATAACATATGCAATAATAAATGGTGTGTGTCTGCTATAATAATCACTGTTCATTATATATCTGCACCATTCACTGTGTTTTGTAATGAAGACAAGGGTGTAACATTACTACTATTGTGTCAGTGTTGGTATTTCCAGGTATTAAGCTCTACTTTCTGATCAACAAATGGCATACATTATTTGGTTGATTTTTGGCTCAATCTGCTACATTGCTCTAACATCAAGTGCTGACTCTGTGGGATCTATGTCCAGGAATGTATCAGATACACGCAGGAAGTTTCAGAAAATGGTGTCAAGCAGCTGTTGTTCCAAAGTTTTCCATGGTTTTTCTTTTGCCCTTGCAGTTACCCCATGTCTTGGGTTTAGATTGTGGATGTTAGAAAATGCAACCCAACTGAGTCTCAATGTGCATTTGTATTATCAAAGTCTCTAGCTAGCTAGGTCGCATGCTAGCTAGAACCTGACCTCACAACATGCCTAGTCTGTGTGACTGTGAATATTGCTGCTGCAGATTATCACTTCATACTCCTCTTCAATATATAATGCATAATTTTTAAACAAAAAGGATGGGAAAATAGAGGATACTTTTGCTTACAACTTACAAGAGTTAGAAAGGCAGATATTGTTTATCATTTTTTTAAACTGTTTTTTTCTTTAAACATACAGCATAGATGCATAAAAGTGTAGAGACTGGTGGTAACAGACAAAAGGTACTTGCACACTTTTATTTACTATTGGTGAAATTATTGTGGGTATATTCATTTTATTATTATCAAATTTGTGTCAAATAGTCAAGCTGATATTTTATTTAGCTCAATGCCTTGTGTTTTGAGTAGTTTCAAATGTTCATGAATTAATGTTATCCGTTGCCAGTCCAGTTGTGAAATTGAACTCATGAGACAAGAATTAATTTTACTTTTACCATCTTTTATTTCGGTCAAGATATCAGTGTTAAACTAGCATCAGAGTAAACCAGTATGCTGAATGACCATTTGCTTCTGTACTTTTTATGCACTAAGGCTTCTAGTAAGAAGTATGCTATTTAAATAGGCTTGCCTGCGAAAGCTGATTCTTCGTTTCTCAAAAAATTGTTTGCATGGTTTGTCCAATGTTTCTACCATTAGAGACCACGTGATGTAGTATTCATTTTTCTGCTGTAATAGGATTCACGAGGCAATTAATTGCAACATAAAAGTAAGAACTGCCCTTTTTCAAAGCCCTTTGATGTAGATTCTGTGTATTTAATTGTCTAACCTGCAAAAGTTATTCTTGCATTTTTTACTGCTTAATTTGTAACAAGTAATGCCATGAAAAAGAATTTACCTACCTAAGTTGATCACTTTTGAACCCTAATTAAACATTGCAATGCGCACATTAATTTATGATTACTTAGAAGAGATGGGGTGTTGGAATTGTTCATAAAATCGTCAGAAGCAACTGTTGCAGTAGTTATTGTTGTGACATGAGTCAGCTAGACTTCTTTGCTCATTAAGGAGCATTACTTTTTGGCAGTGGAGTTCTTTCAGTAAATTTACCTTTAAATATAAAATGGTACAGGTTCAGTTTTCTGTGTTGTTATATTCACAAAAAATAGCTGACCGAAATGGCTTGTTTGAACAGAAACAAGTGCTTTGTCACAGCGGAAATTTCGTAGTTAAAGAGAGGAAGGGGCATAGCTGCAGCTGATAGCCTTCTGCTTTTTTTCATTTTGTCCAATGGGTTTGTGGGGTGTGCATATTCCAACTGTAGATACATAATGTATTATGCAGCTGCAGATGAGTTACTTTTTACAGGTAATTCAGTCATTGATGGCATAGCAGCATTTGCATACTTATATGCCTGTTCTATGGGAGCACTTGAATGAAATGGGCTTATCGTTTCCTTTCATTTTCATTAATTTTAGCAGTGAAACCAATCATTTTCTTATGGTATATATTATTTGTTGTTGAATATCTTTTCAAATATGGCATCCTCATTTATGGTGATTTGTGCTGATTTTGAATAACTGATCATTTTGGTTTTGTAAATTTTTTGGGGGGAGAAAAAGGTGAAGTGCATGTGTGGAGAAACAGGCATTGCATGCTTGATGCTACTAAGTGTGCATGTTTCTGACAGCTGCCTATATACACAGGACAATGTGAGACAGTGATATGAGAGTGATGGTGTGCAATTTTTTATGCAGTCTCAGTGACTGGTTTCTTACTTTTGTGTACATATTCTCTAGCCATCCAGGCTTTTTGTACATACATTTTTTTAAATTTGTTTGTTTGATTTTTTTTTGGTTTTTGTGTTGTGTGTGTGCAGCAGAATTTGTGGAACAGTAACACTTGTCATAAACACTTCAGGTAGCTCATCATTGCAGGATTCCCACTTTTATATGCATAGCTTGTCCATACCACTTATGCCATAGAATTAGAACAGCTGTTTCACACAGAGGCCAATCCCTGTAAGTAGCCAACTCTCATTGCAACTGTAGTTCTTAGCATGGTTTTAGTCTGTGCAGTTAGACTTATTGCAGTACTTGTCAAACAAGCTATCTTTCATGTCTCTGGTGTAGTATCTTTTGATGTGAAGTGTTTTTGCTGAATGATTTACACATTATTATATGCCTGATCAACAGGATATATAGGTATCTGTATAAAAAACAAAAGGGTTAGATTATGTGTCTTTATTCTGAAAAACAAAAATTTCTTCTATGTGTCATTCACAGTTAATGCAACATGTGTCAAGTACAAGTAGCATATGGACCTGGCAGATGACAGGGTTCACTCTAGTGCTCATTTTAGAAAATATGTGTTAATATAGTTCTATGCCACTTCTCATTTATGTATATTAAAATGTTATGGCTTAATGTCAGTGGAATTTGTAAAACATTTCTTCTCAGATTTGTGTCAGGACAGAGAATAACTAAAGTTGTCATGTGTACTGTTTTCACTGCTGCTTTCTCCTATCAAGTGTGAATAGAAAGAATGGTGGTCTTTCAGCTTACAGTGTACAAGTTTTATCAACACTAATTTTTTGGATTGGTAAATATTGTTCATAGCAACAGTTTCTTCAAGGCATTCAGCTCAGAAAGAAAAGTAATTTAATGATTGTAGAGGTGAGAAAGGTGAGAAGTTATTCCCAAACCTTTAGAGTAGAAACCCTGTGGATGAATATTTTTAGTTTGAAATTAATAAATAAATAATAGCATTAACTCTAGTCTCAACTTTCAAATCTTAAAATGTCTTTTTCCTATCAGTAGATAACCAAGTGTTGTCCTCACCCTGCACCAGCCTGTTTCTTGGTGAAAGAATCGCTTAATACAATACTTAATACAAGGCATTAATATAGTACTTTTCCCCAGCAACAGTTGGGCTAAAAGTGCTTTAAATACATAAAGGTGCACAAACCCACATTATTTTAGGGTTGGCACCAAATGCACCTTCATGAACATGCGAGCACACAACACACAAATACAGAGCATGGTACAATATACATTCACACAGAGGGTGGGGGTAATCAGAATACCTGGAGAAAATCACCAACGGTCAGAACTGTAAATGGACTTTACATCCAGAGAAAAGTAATTCAGAGCCAAGGTATGAACATATACCCCCTAATTCTCACTTTAGTGGTACAGGTGCTTTAGCTTTTGCACCACTAACCATCTCAGATGTATTTGCTAAAGGTTTGAAAAAATTAGAATTTCAGAATATAGCACTACTTACTAATTAAAGCATTGCATTGCCAGCAATAGCATTATAGACCTTTGGTTGGAATTCATTCCCAACATCATCATCTCACTTACGCCACCATCATCAGTCACAATGAGCTGTGTACAAATATAAAAAAATATTTGATTGGTGGAGTGCAGAATTTTACAGAGAACATGTGGCAACCAGATATTTAAATCAGATGTTGAAAACTGTGAAGAGCTTTAGTAGTATAGTATCGATGAACATCAAAAGCATTTCTTTGAAATGTTGGCCATTGTCTGGTGAAATTGTATTTGAAAAAGTTTGCTAAGTACGCAGCTTACATTCTCGTACTTCATAACTGATTTGAGTAGCTTGTTTTGTAAGATCAGGGATGGCAGGTTGATCGCCATTTTACTTGGATGTGATATAATTTTTACAAAGCAGCTGTTAATGAAAAGAAGATTGTTGTGTAATTTAGTCTTGTATCAGTTTGTACAGAGCATCTGTAAAATCCAGAAATAAATTAACAAGAAATCCTTGTACTGTTGTTTTTACTTTGTATGTTCACTGTTTATGTTGATGAACATTCTTGGCTCTGCTTCTGTTCATAAAATTGATAATAGGTATCATGGAATAATTTATTTCATTGAATAATTGTGAAAGTCTTCAGCCTATGGGTTTTCAGATAGTTTCAGAATTTTCAGGGTGCATTTAGGTAGAAAAATTAAAATTCTTTGTATTGTTTACTCTCTTTACATTTTTTTCTACTTGATAGTTGTAATACAATATTTTCATCCAAAGAGTAGAAATCGGTATGTTCTTGGACAAAGGTCTGAATCCAAGGCTTCTGTTATGTCTTCTTGTCGGTACATGGGTATGTTTTTGTTGTCAATCTACAGCTAGTGTGAGCACATGTATCATTTGCTTGTGTACCTTAAGGATTTGAACTCTTTTTGTGCACAAGTGACAGTATCGAAGGCTTTTATCTTGCAAACAGAAAGAGGTTCTTCAGAATGGTGGAAATTTTATTTAGTATTGTTTAAAATCAAGCTGATGGGAAAAAATCCTCGTTGGTTTTCAACATAAATCTTTATAAACACATTTTTTCATTTATTATATTTTATTTTCTGTTGTGTGTGCCATTATATTTTCTTGAAAGCTGACTCTTTAAAAACATGTACTACGCCTGCTTTACCCTGTTGCCAACATGTATCTTCTTTCACACTCACCATACAGTAAGGTTTATGGGTTGTCGGTTCAGATCTCACCATTGGCATGCCTAAAATCACTCCTGACATGGCACCTGTTTAAAGGGCTGGACTTGCTGTGTTATTAAACCTTGTGGCAGATCTGTTGCTGAGTGACTAAAAATACCAACTAGCCATCCTTTACTTACATGAAAACCTTCAATATACACATTTCACACAAGTACATGATTCTACACATATGCATGTCCTCTGTGCTACATTGACATTTATCACACTTGGAGTTGGTTCTCAACAGAATTTGTTTAAGACCAACATCCTTCGGAGTATATAACATGAAACGTTGCTGGCATCACAAGATATCACTCTGACTTGCCAGCATTAGCTTGTGACAAGCTACTAAGTAAAATTATTACTAGTTGGTTTACAGATGGGCAATGCAATAGAACACAGGTGTAGTATAATGATCAGCAAATATTCCCCGTTTAATGGACGACAAATCACACATTGTCTTGATTGCCAGAGATTAAAAAAATTATTCGTTGAGCTTTTTCTTTAATTATTGCTAGGTAACAAAATTATCTAAAGAATATGCATAGATTGTAAAACTTCCTACAATATTATATTTCACTTAAACTTTATTTTATTCTTTACTTACAGTCTGTTCGCGAACTTCCAGCGAAACAAGATCTTCAAGTACAGTACGTGAAGTACAGATCAGTGGTTGTGTGTGTCTGTGTGTGCTGTTATGTATCAAATGCTGATATTCAGACTGGTGGAAATTTTATTTAGTATTGTTTAAAATCAAGCTGATGGGAAAAAATCGCTCTCGTCTTCATGTTTTGCCTTCCATTAAAAAATTTGGCACAGCTTTGATATAGAGAAACTCATGGCTTTTGTCGTCTGCTTGGTCCACTCAATTGCCCAAATAAACCTAATAAACTAAACCTAACCCTACCCCAAACCTTAACTTTATTAATAACCCTAACCCCAAAACTCTGAAAAATAGCATAGACCGGCCTTATGACGTAGCGAGTTACTCTTTATCAAAGTTCTGCCAAAAATTGACACTTTGAAAGGGCAGACTTTAAATCGTGATCGAGAGCGACAACAACTACACACTATAAGTATAACACATTTTGACATCCAAACCGTCACTAATGAATGTGGTTCAGCGCATGACCATTGACCCAGAATTTTGGCGTCGTCTGCTGTAGCGTCTAGTGTTAAGGGAAAACTACTTCATTTAATTTGCATTTGTTAAAATATTCGAATAATAGTGGCATAAACTCTTATCAGAAAAATAAACATAGTTAATAATTTTATTGAAGGTGTTTTTTTCGGTCGCTCAATAGTTTTTATTAGAAAACTGATTTTCAGTAAGATTCTTAAATTCTTTCAATATATCTTTTGCATAGTCAATCGCTAATAATATATCAGAGGATGTTGATGTTACTTTTTTGTTAACATTTAAATGTTCGACTCGCTTTTTAGTCCAAATGCGGAAGATTCTTTTCAATCAACAGCCTGTCAGGGAATGCGTTCATGCTCAACGAAAAATCGAAAAGGATTCTGGGAGTGCATGACATCACTAATAGTCATTTACATATTGAATGTGCTCGCCATTTTGGTAGCACAAACTGAAATTTCTAACGCACAAAATCCAGAGCAATCGGCAGCCATCGGACTGCAACATTGATTTTGTTACACTTAATTTATAACAGCAATTCACCCACAGGAACGGACCGGCGTAAGTTTTATATTTTCTGATATGTTTTGTTTTTTTTCCTCCAACCAAAGCTGTGGTATATTTTATCTTTTGTTTCATAGGCTTCGTTGGTGGTTAGTCCCAGTATCTTATGTGCAAGTCGTTTTAAAACAGAAAAGAACATGCTGTGTATAGACAGGCACTAATTCAATTTGTGATATCCTTGATCATACGACATTTCACGACTTGTAAAATGATTTTGTAAATAATGAATTTGTCTAGTTAAGGAATCTCCAGCTTCCTCCTCGATTCGTTGCATATTTCTTTTCATTTATAACATTCACATCTTAAAAAGACTTCCGAAAGCTCTGTAATGTTTATTTAACTAACGTCTTAGTACAAAGAGCTCAAATGACTATAATGACATACAATTTGAGATCACACCCAGACGCAGACATGATCACAATCAACGAGTGAGTCTTTTCAGTTACCAAGTAAAACACGCATGTGCACGTACCTCATTCAGCAGTAACACGTATTTAGTAACACATTTCAGAATCGGTTCCGTCTAAAGTGGATTCACCGATAAAAAAAAGTGCACGCATTAAAATGTACCTTCAACGCAGTGGATTTATTTGTGTTCTTCTGGCCTTTCTTTCCATACTACTGCATAACAGCTATAAAGTTGAATTCAGTGAAATCTTCGCGTGTCAGAGATGTCACAGAAAGGAAAAACATAATACTAAAAAAAACCCCACACAATTCTTAGGAAAGTAGAAAAGTAGTAGCCATAATTTAATTTCTAAATTTATATGTAGAAAATACTTCACTTGATAATGCTGTCACTGAGGATCTAAATAGGATTAAAATTGCAATCATTATGATAATTACTGAGAGCAGCATGATCTTACAGAAATTATGACACCTAGGCATATATATGTGTGAGTAATGATAACAAACTCCTCATATTTTATCTGACCTCATATCTGTAATAAATCCATTTGTTATATGATTTATGACAGTAGTAAACACACGTGCATGTGTGTGTGCCTGATGCACTGAAAAAAAGTTATTTTTGTACAGTACAAAAGGGTGTTAGTGTTATTTGATTAAGTGGTTCAGCATATTATTTGTTTAGTTGTGAATGTCTGTTTAGCCTATATGATACGAATGCTTCAGACTTGGATGCCATCACCAATATCATATAAAGATAGGTTGGTGGCTACTTTTTAGCTTAAGATAAAATTTTGGCACTAGGTCGCTGTTGTGATATGTTAGTCACATTAGTCCTGGTTATGATCATTTTTTCCAGATGTGAAATAATTAGATAAGACTGAAATGTTTCTTTATGAATTGATATATTCATGGAAATGTATTCTTTTTCAGGTATTTGCGGTTCGTTCGGGGGGAAATAGAGACATCCCCTTCAATGTACGTTCTTCGCCAAAATGTCCACTATCTCGGGGCTTGGTAGTAAGGGGGAGAAGAGCAAAGGAAAGTTCAAGGCAATTGATATAAATAATTTATACAAGGGAAAAAGCGTTGAGACTCAAAAGTCAGCAGGTAAATTTGCTTTTTTTTAACATTATAAGTTATTCATGTGCAACTATAGCTTTGTTATCTAGGTTGAAAACTAGAATAGTATGTATCTGTTACTATTAGATGGTTTGAGTTTGAAATAGTGTAGATTTAGTTGAGATGCTGGGACAAGGGAAAGAAATTATGCCTTTCAAACGCTTTTGCTGCTACTCAAATGTTAGTAATAGGAAATCAGAAATGAGACCTTTTTCATTTTATATCAGAATGATCAAAAGGCTGATTGGTTTAGCAGCCAGCACACTGATCTTTAGGGTTTCATTCCATCTTCCTTTAACCTTATGGGCTTAGCAATGGATTTAAGTACTCCGAAGTTAATTCATACAGCATTCAAGGAATATAAGGAAATTTACTGTTTGTTTGTTGTTGTTTTTTGTAACTTTCCATAGTTCCCAGGCAACATGGGTTACAGAGCCTTGGCAAGGTATCGTCTGCAGCGCGGCGCATGCCGCCTCCGGCTAATTTGCCAAGTTTGAAAAGTGAGCACAGTGGGAACGACCCTTCCATAAGTCTTGTACCATCAGGTGGATCAGGTAATTAATGCAGACATTTAGTCTTTTCCATCCAGTGAAAGTTTGCATTGGACAAAGGTTATAAATTTGTGAATAATAAATGCTTCGCATTTTCTTGCTTCTCAAAAGATGGTGCCAGCACTTTTTAGTGGTTACACTCTAGCATGAGAAGTTCGACAGAAGGGAGAGTGCATGGGGAAAGTCATGATCCTACTATTGTGTGGGTACCTTTGCCCTTGTTCGTATCATAAATTATTAAACATTTATAAGCTGTTGGTTGTTGCTTAGGATGGGCATCGAAGGAGAAAGAGAAAGAAGCAACTGGCACTCAGCAGCCCGTATCGCAGCCGCAGCCGGTCGTGCCAGTGCAGTCTACACAATCCACTGCCAAGGTGCTTAAAAAACTCGGTCATTTTATTATCAATGGGACCTGATGCAGGTATTGTAGGAAGGAAATAGGTCATATCTATTTTTGTGACAAAAAAAAAAAGCTTTAAGAATTGTGTTGAAGTAAGAAAAGTATTTAAGCCATATAGATCTAACTGATGCTGGGACATCTTGTCTGAGTTGGTACTATATGCTTGGCACATTTAGAACAGGGTAAAGCAGGCACATAGATCGATTTTGCTAATTGTTGGTCTGATGACTAGTATTACATTTTTCTTACAGAACAGCACCCCCTCTGGGGGCACAGGAACGGGGGCCAGGTCTTGGAGCAGTGTTACTGGTGGCATTTCTCATGGTAGGCTTTTAAATGTATTCCCAGATATGCTTTACTATCGAAAGTTTATGTGAGCTGATTATAACTGGTTACAGTTCAATGTGTCTTGGTCACCCATCAAATAGACATAATTTGTTGAGGATATGTTTGAGGGATGTGTGAAGCTCAAGTGTTGCGTGTTTTGTTTATTGAACCATTGATCATCATTTTACCTGAATTTTAATGACTCTTTAAGAGCTCCACTTAAGAATTCCTGTGTGCATACTTACATGAACACATGTTGCTCGTTTTATAAAGAATTCCATTTTACTTTTGTTTGTTTTTGGTAGGGGGTCTTGTGAGTCATCAGTCTCCAGCATTTCAAGAGGAATTTCCGTTGTTGGCACCAGAGGAGAAAACAAAAGAAACAAAAAAAGAGGAGGAGAACAAGGATTTTCAATATGGACCAGGGCCAAGCTTGCGACCTCAAAGTCAGTTGGATTTTAGTTGAAGAAGATAAAAACATAGATGTAAAGTTAGTCATAAAGCAAACAGTTGTCGATGATATAATGGATTATATATTCCAATGATCATTTACAGAGGCTGACATTTAGACACTGCATTTCAGATGTCGCAAGTTGGCGAGAAGGTGGTGGTCGTGGCGTGCAGCAGCAGAATGTCAAGACAGAAGACGTGTCTCAGCCAGTTACATCCGCCCCAAGCCAAACAGACACACCACCCAGTGGCCCCCTGATTTCAGGTGGCAGTGGCGGCGGCGGAGGCGGCGCAGGGACTGGGGGCCCAGGGGTTGGGGGTGGTGACTCCTCCATGGGCCCTCATATGCCACCTAGGCCAGGCTCCGGCCAAGGGCCACCTCAAACTGGTATGCCCATGGGACCACCATTGGCAGTGCCACCATATCGCGGCATGATGCCTCACTATGTGAGTACATTTGAAATATAAACGTCATAAGAGGATTTTTGTCATCATTTTTTTTTTTAAGGTGATGATGATATTGACTGTAAAATTGATGTTTTTCAGTTTTATTTATATATATATAGCAGGTAAGTATTTGTTTAACTACTACTGTTCAGTCCAAAAACTTGTTAACCCTCTTTAGCGTGTCACAAAATAACTTAAAGTTTTGTAAAGGTGTCGTAATAATTTGATTCATAATTTATGACAGTGGGTGCAGATTTTTTCATTATTGCTTCTCTCCGGTAAATATTAAACCAAGAAACCTATACACTTTTGGAAAGAAAAAAGCTTGAACTTTGCAAAAAAAGAAATAAAATTTGTCTCTTTTACTCCGATGGCAGCAGCGATCCAAGAATAATCCCAGTTCACATGACGACCATATTCACGGAAAACAAAGTTTCACTTCAAAGTCCTGTCCATGTCCACATATGGTTGTTACTTGTCCAAAACACAATGCAAACTATTTTGCCAGCATATTTACACAAGGTGCTGGTCATCTGTGGTGCAGTGACAAAGCCACCAGGTCACAGTCCTACACCACAAAGCACGACCCTTGAATGACCCCTGAATATGAAACATTATACTGTTGTGTTTTTGCCGTGCAATTTTTTTCTCTTGCCTGCTGCCAGTTCGCATACTCCAACACCTTCAAAAGTTAGGCTAGGACCTACCCACAGCATGTTCAATTTCCAGAGACATGTCCGGCAGCATTTGGAGTAATTTGCAGCAAAAATAATCGAATAAATACATTAAATACATTGAAATTCACTGTCAGAATCGCCATCGACATATTACTCCCAACTGGTGGCGTGCACACTGTCTCACAGTGGCTCATTTTTAATTTTAGAAATGTGCAAAAAACTCATGAATAAATAAATACCTTTGAAAATTTCAAATGGCGCTCAGAAGACCACAGAAGAGAAACACTTTTTGATTGGTTGGCTTTTAACCAGATTGACCAATAGAAGAGCTTTTCTTGGAGTACTATGCTTCGCGTTTTTCAAACACAATGGCTGTGGCACTTTGCGCTAAGAGGGTTAAAATTGTTTACTCATTGGAGGAACAAGACACTGAGCAGAAACCATTTATACACTTTAAAATTGTGGCAGCATGTAAGGTACCAGTCATATGATGATTTTGGTAGTCAAAGCTTGTTATGGCAAGGCTGACACTGTCTACCACCCACCATTCTGATGACGGGCCTTGGTGTTTGTTTTGCATTAAATGCACTTTCATGTACGTATTATAGATGTATATATATAGTTTATTTGTGCTAGGCTTTCACAGTCTTGATGCAAAAGTCTTCGTGCTCTATTTCTTATCTGCCCCCAACTACCTTTTTTTTTTAATTACCAAAAAAAAGTTCTTTATTTTGCACTTGATATAGTTCCAAGGACCTGAAAGATGTGTGCTGAATAAATATTTTCAATATTGATGATAAACTAAAAGGGAAATGCACACAGCCTTACCAGGCAAAATTTTGTGAGCACCTAAGCAACACCAGCTCTCTCATAGCTAACCAAAAAAATAATAGATATCACTCATGATGTCCATTTTGCAAGGAAAAAGAGGGGGGAAAATAATGTCACTTTTTGTTTTGAAAATTTAATATTTATTTGTAACAGTGTGGGTTGTGGGCATTATTTTGGTGCCAGTCAAATGATGACTATAAGAGTCAGAGCTGTCTGTGGCAAGGCTGACAACTCTATCACCCACCGGTCTGATGACTGCATGTCTAACACACATTATCTTGTGTGACTAAACCTAAGCAGAACAAAATTCTAAGAAAATAGCTGAGGCAAAAATTTTGATGTTGGCATCATTTTTAAACTTTGCATGGTTATAGGTAAAATTGGTTGACTTAATCCATTGGCTGCAGATCTTGACATTTATTTTGATACCTAGGTATGTACTAATTTCAAGTGATATAGTCGTGGGTAGTAAATTCTAGTCAGTCGTCGCCATTATTTTTTAAATAAAGGTACATCTGGATAAATTAAAATCTTTCTTTCAACATGATACTAGTTTTGCTGAGAGGTTTAAATTCATTCAGAAATGGTTCATGTAGTGAAATGATCCATTTCCTTTTGTTTATATAGATATAGAAGGACTAGAGTAGAGAAAGTGAATTGAGTTATTTTTGTCATGCCTGCTGTCTGCATCACAATATTTACACGGAAACAAGAGCTAATCACATGTTTTGCCTGCTACCTTATTGTCAATAGCTTTTTGCTTTATTTCTGAAGAATTACAGCCAAATGATGAGGAAGAAGAAACCATAGCTTAATGCAAGGATGACATTTCTCTATCACCCACCTGACTGATGGCTTATTATAAAGGGCTTTTTTAACTGTTGTGGACTTCATAAAGATAAACATGGATGAAGTAAATATAAATACTTTTTTCAGATGTTTGGCCGTCTGCCTGGTGGGGGATATCCACCCAATTACCCTGGGTTCCCCCCAAGAGGTCCCTACCCACATGATGTGAGGTGAGTAACAGATTGCTTACAGACCTCAGCTTATAGCAGTAAGGTGCTTGGGTTGCTGTGTGATTGTAATTTACAACTCATAACTGTACTGGACCAAGGTAAATCAGGATGCTTGTTTCATGTTGAGATTTAATAGCTGTCCGCAGAGCTGCAACATACTGGATAATTTAAGGTCCGAGATGTACTAGTGAAAATCTTTGCTTCAAGTAGCATTTATATTTTAGTTTGATAAAATAAAATACAACTATTGCAGAAAGTTGTGTTTTGAGTGTGCAGAAGGAAAATATTGTTATCAAATTTATGTAGCACAAGCCTGACTTGAGAAATTTTGGTGTTCTGTATGGCCAGCCGCAACCAGAAATGGCATTTTGAAAAGTTTTTTTGATTAAAGGCATTTTTGCTATATCTCACTGTTACCTAAAAATATGTATTCTACAATTCTATTTACGCAAAATTTCATATTTCAAAGCAATAGATATAATAGTAATTATAATTTTCACCATTGCAAGACCCCCCACGACAAAATGAGTCTTTAACTTGGAAATTTAAGATTTTGCAAATTGCATATTTTTATAATGTACAGGTTCTGACCTTTCATTTCATACAGACATTCTTCTAGTCTTAAAAACTGAGGGAGTTATAAAGGTTTGAAGTGTGCAAGTATGGTGGCGACCTTTTTGAGAAAAACAGGTCCAAAGATTTTCTGCAATTCCACTAGATTTTTTCTTAGCAACTGGTACTTCTACTTGTTCAAGCTGTACTAAATTTTGCATGATGATGAAATGCATCATTCCAAGTAACAAAAAGTACATAGTCACTATTTCTGTGCCTTTTAGTGCCTTACCCTGTTAGTAAAATAAACGTAAATAGAAGAATACTGTTACTGGATTCTAATTAGCATGCACACTCACAGAAACAGCAGAATACTCAAAAATTACCTACTCGTGAAGCAAAAGTGACTAGAAAATAAAAGAAATTGAAGAAAACTGCTTGCTTTGGCATACCAGTTTATGCACATGTACTTTATTCATAAAAGGGACAAAAAAAGTTGCACTGGCTTCGAGCTAATAATGCTTTCTTACTCAGATACATTTTCGCTTTGCTTTTGCTTTACACAGCAAGTGCGGTCCAGAGATGCATCGGTTAACCCTCTTAGGCCAGGGTAAAAATAAAATGACGCAATAAAACAATGGCGTATAACAATGGTGAAGCCGTGGTGGATTGGTGGTTCTTTTAATTATTGCTGCTCTCGGGTAAACGGAAGACCAAGAAACCTACACAGTTTTTGAAAGAAAAAAAAAATAAACCGTGCAATAAAAATAATAAAAATTTCCTACTTTTACTATGATAATAATAATCTAAAAAATGCACAGTTTACTATTAAAAAAATTAATAAAATCAACTCATCTGCATGGAACACCTTTCATCAAAAACATCGGCAAAAATTATCAATTAGCAGCAGACAGAAAGGCTCAAATATCTTTTAAATCGTTGCTTAAAGCCGCTTTCAACCATATACTTTTCTCTAGTGTCACCAACAAAAGCATCCTCCGGGAAACTGTTCAATGAGCCACTCTTCTTTTTTTTTCAAGAAAAAATTCACAAAATCGCACCGAATAAATCCAAAATGGCTCCAAAACTGAGAGAAGACTACAATAGAAACAAACTTTCTGATTGGTTGGTTTTTAACCAGGTCAACCAATAGAAGAGCTTTTCTTGGACCCCTGTAGCAAAGCCTTAAAAAAAGGCTGTCACCTGTTGGCAGAGCCTAAAAATAGGCCCATTGTCCTAAGCGGGTTTTCTGTCTGGGTTCAGCTCCTAGGCATGCTGTTCTTTCTCTGCATGTGGCATCAGATTACAGAGCTGTCGCCTTGATATAGCCTTAGTTGCTGGCTCAGCCTAAGACACCAATTCCCCCCCTCCTCCATTACATATCACGTGTTAACAAAACCTGGTGAAAGGAACGAGATTCGTCCCCATCAGCCAATCGCTTCATTACTAAAGAAAGTTCAGTATCTGATTTTCCCATTGGATAGAGTCGTGATCAATGACCAGATTTGTTTACCCTCAAAGACAAATTGTCTGATTAGCTTATATTTGCATCAGACTGAAAATGCAGACTTCGGGCTTTCTGGCAAGGTATATAACTTGATGGGTTTCTTACAGGGAAATGGTACCAAAACACCTTTTGAATTTTGTCATTTTCCTGTGGAAGTTAGGACAGATCACAATGGAGAACCTTTCATGTGAACATAGCGGTATGTTTTCCTGTTAGTTGAATAATGAAGGAATCCATTTTTAAAGAAAAGTCAAACTGAACAAAAGAGCTCCAATCGCCTTTCGAGGCCTCGTGTACGAAACTGCTTTGTGCTGCAGACTCATTTCTTCATGGTGGGTCACATTTATTGAGGTATGCAAAAATGGGCATGGACGGCTTCACCTGTCACAACACCAGTGCAACATCCTTTAAATAAACTTAACTTAGAGATCCAGAATCCGACATTTTTGACTAGATCTGAAATTGAAATTTAAGAGCTGCTCTTATAGATGTTTTGAAAGCCAAAGACCTCGTGGTACTGAGTGTTATCTTCCTCTTTGTTTTACACACATACTATATTTTTTAATATTACTTGCTGCATATGGTTTTATCAGCTTTGAATCATTTTAAGCACTCCTAATATTACATGATGTTAAGTTTTAAAATAAATTGTTTTTCTGTAGTGGGCGCCATTCGATCTTGTGTTTTTGGAATCCTGAGCAACATATAGTGAGAGTTTAAGGGCTGAACTTTCACCATACAGCATTACAGAATGGATTCGATCTGGCAGAGGGAGGTGACGGTACTTGTTGGGCCGGATTGAAAAAAAAAAGCACAATTGGCGGTCTGGATGGCAGCACCGTGTTTGCTCCTCACCATCTTCCCACTAGTCAAACCGTTCTTTCCCCCCATAAGCTAAATATTCAGCTGTTAAGGTATAGTTTAGGGCAACCTGAATCTGCATTTAGATCTCACAACAGACCATTACCCTTTGTTGAATACACTTTTATGGTTTGGTGTAGAAGCTTATTTGACATGGCTGCATCAAGACATTGTATGTTAAGCGATAATTTTGTTGGATTGTGTCTGTGCGGACCACTTTTGTTAAGCCAGTCACGTGATGAATTTTGTTTCAGAGCTGTTTTATGCAGGGTTGACATAGTCTTTCACCCACCTGACTGATGACTGGCATATGCAACAACTAAATGTCATGCATTGACATCTTTAACCCATTATTAGACTTAAAGCTTAGAGTTTGCTAACAAGTTTAAAGGTTCATAGATTTTATTAAATTTTGTGTGCCTATAAGGATTTGTGAAGAATTTAAAAACTTATATTTTATTACCCATAGGTTTAGAGGACCCATGCCCGCTGTTCCTCAACATCGCCCACAAGAAGGGGATGATGAGGTGATGAAACGACCAGCCATTGTTTCTGAGAAGAGTCTAAAAGACTTTGACAAAATTCTCCGATCTGAGTCTGGCGATGGGGGATGGGCTGGTGCTCAAGGAGAAATTGACTACAAGTTAGTTTTATACTTTTCCATCTTTACGAAGAATACTCTTGTATATTTACCAGCATGGTAGTTGATGTTTGCTTGTTTAGAACATTCATTTAAAAGAGCTTGTCTCATCTGTGAAATTTCGATTTCAGTGCAACACTGGTTTTTAGTGACGATGAAGATGATGTAAAGGATGACAGGCGGTGAGTATTCAGGTCTCTTTTCACCCTTGGCAGCAAGAAATGTCATCGGTGACAACCATTCCAAAGCTGAATAAAGTTGATGTGTGCTTTAATCAGAAGTAGCACAAGAAATAATAATTGTTAATACAGTTAAAAGCAGATTTTGGTACTTTGACTTAATACATAAATAAGCTTTTGTTTAAAAAAATTTGTTTAGTCGCATTTGCCCTTTTTTAAAACATAGATACAGATTTGAATGTTTAAAAGAAATGTTTTTGATACAGAAGCTTAAGTGACCAGAACCGACGTAGCAGGAAAGTGCCATCCTCTCCAAAAGATGATGATAGGGATCAGGACCGAAAAGACGAAAAAAGTGACAAGAACAAGGTATAAGCTTAGCGGGAAGGGTTTCTTGTGCTCGTTAAACAAAGAAGTTTGCATATGTTACTGTCTGCAGCTTTTTACATTTATCATTTTCAGTTTATTGGGGTATCTGTCTTAAAGTCTACTCCAAAAATTAAAATCTTTGAATAAGTTCTGTCTTGCATTTTTAAGTTTGGAATGATCAAATCACATCTCATTAGGTCAATGCAGTAGTGCTAGAGTGAGGTCAATAGATATGTTAAAGATGGGGCTGTTTTTAGGAGGATATTGGACCACCTGTGGCAAGAGAGGCCTGGCCACCTGGTGTTCCACCCCAGCATTACAGAAGTGGACCAAGGCCACCCCATCCTGGAGGCATGGAAGGGGTATGTATGGAAAACAGACCTTACTCTTCAGGATCATCTTATTCTTATGGAGCTTGCAGTTTCTTCTGTCAATTTACCAGATGACCCAACTATAATTTTACCCCTTAAGCTCCTATAGTTGTGTTGTTTGGTAAATATTAAACAAAGACAATTTGCAAGTAATGTTTCATTTTAGCATCATAAATTAAAGATAATAATGGCTATAAAGCATTTACCTGCGAGCTCATTGTTCATTGGAGAATTTTTGAATGCAAGTTTGTAGTATTTTATTTTTGATCTTTTTGGCATATCAACTTTATGCTATAACATCTTGAATAAAAGCCACAATCTTTGTTTTCAGCGAGGCTGGCCTATGCCATATGATTTCATTGGCCACAGAACTCCTGGCTATGGACCTCAGTTTCGAATGCCTCCACCACACCCCAGTCAGGTGTGTAAAACACTGTTATGTCCTTTTAAATTGTCGGTCTTTTAATATTGTGTCATTGAGGTGATGTTTTTTTTACCCCTTGAATAGTGCCTGTTGTATGGTGCTTTACATTTTGCTTGTGTTTTCTGTCAGTGGTTGTCACTGTAGTCTAGATTCATAACCCCTTTTCCTTATAAAAACAAAAACAAAAAAATCTACCTTGCCGGTTTACCAGTGTGTAAATTTTTTTAATGCAATAGATTTGAAGGGTCATGTTGTGATCTGATCAAAATATGTCAACAGCAGTGTAGCCGTAAAATTCTAAAATTCACCATTTAAAGTAGTTAGTAGATTTTTGTTGACAGAGATGAACCACAATTAATGCTTTCAGCTTTTAATCTGTTTATTTGGGTTGCTTGCTCTTAGATGACACGTCCTTATGGACCACCACCACCGCCACCACCACAGATGGCTAGACCAGCACCTTCTGGGCCAAGTGCTTTAGGGCCTGAGGATGAAGATGAGAAATGGCGCCAGCGTCGGCGTCACGCAGGGGAGGAAGTTAGTGCTGCAGTGGAAAGAGCTCGCCAGCGACGAGAAGATGATGAAAGAAGAATTGAAGCTGAAAGAAAAGCAGCAGCTGCAGAAAAGTTAAGGCAGCTTGATGAACGAGTGAAGAAGAGAAGTGGAGATGAAAAGGTGAGAAGGGCTGCTGTTCATGAAATTTTCAAGCAGGTCTTAAGGTACAAAAATATTTGTTTGGTGCTTTCAGAAAGCCAGATGTAGGCTTTGAAATTGCAGGTGTAATGAAAAGGTGACACAGATGTAAACAGTTTTGCACCTTCTGATTCTAGGTTGTATGCACCTGTAGTTGTGTGTGGGTGAAACTGCAGAGTTGCATTTCTGTGTGCAGAACTTAGAAAAGGAATGTATAAGCAAAAGTATGTGCAATGGGGGTCTTTATTTTTGTCTGTCACAGGACATCAAGGAACCAGAGTCAGAAGGACGGTCCAGTCGTACTCCTAGTGAAAGTAGTGATAAGGACAGTTGGGACGGAAGATACAGAGAAAGTCAAAAATATGCCCAGGTTTGTGAGCATTTTATAGATTTCTGAGACTGTTTAAAAAAATAGGTATTTTAGTGGTTTAGGAATGCTTAAAAATAACTTAAAACTTATATAATTGGCATCTTTGGACAGTAATATCTATGATAAATGTGACTAAAATGTAGGAATAACTATGTTTCCTATAGACAACTGAATAGTCTTTAGCCTCTTGATGTTAAAAGTGTTTAGTTTAAGGTGAGGAGCGGCTCGGGAAAATATCGAGTTTTGAGTGCCATGGTCGATTTTGAGTTAACACCAAATTTGCATACTTTGATACATAAAAAAACAGATTCCGATGTGTTTTTGTTGAAAAGTGTGTGTTTTGATGCTGAATAAAATCGTTTTTCACACCTACCCTAACCGATTTTTTCTCCAAGCCTCGTCCCGATACCCAAAATCGCTCATGTTTGAGCCTTGGTTACGTGTATTTCGATTTTGCTAAGCCCGCCATGTTGTATACCGTTGTAAACGGCATTATCTCCCCTACACCATTGTCTGAATGATGCGGTCACTCTTTTTATAGTATCGTAGCTATTTTTATGTTCCTGCGTCACCCTTTAGTAGTTTATTTCCTTATATGGTAGTATCCGGTTGAAAAGTGTGTCGCGGTGCGATCTCATTGGCCTGCACCCTTAGAGTCGGCCACTTCCTGCCGATGCAAAATGGCTGAAAGTGACTCCGCTTTCCCTGTTGCTCGCAAGACTATGGCGAATTCTGACAAAGATTCAATGAATAAGAAAGTGAATAAATCACATTATGGTACAGGAAAGCTGTCTCGAAAGGAACAGTTGCGAAAAGCGCGTGCCGCACGAGGGAATAAAGGACGAACACCACATTGTGACGAGTCACATGGCGTCGATATCGTCGAGGCGGCAAGCACTTCTGCAACTGGTGTTTCTGACGAGTTTGTTGACGAACCTACGACGACGACTTCGAGTTCTAGACGAAAATTGACGCTTTTAAAACAGAAGATGAAAACGACTGACGAGATTAAGAACGGTAACACAAAAGAACGTTGTTTTGTTGAATTACAATCTTTGATCGATTTGTTCGCTTTCTTCACTTGCCCTGAATGTGGTGCTACAGACAATTTCGAAGTGTTTTTTGGAGATAGAATGGGCTATTCAAGACAAATTAACGTCAGATGTCGGAACTGCCCATTTATCGTCAAAAAATACTCCTGATCACGATTACAGGAAAGTGAAGAAGCTTCGGTAGGTTTTGATGTGAATAATTCTATGGTTCTTTGCTTTAATGAACTTGGTCTAGGTTATGCAGCTTTGAGCAAATTTTCATCACTTTTAAACATTCCTGGCATGCATCACAAAACATATGACAAATTAAGCAAGAAGGTTGGCACAGCTAACGTTGAAGTAAGTGAAACTGTGATGCGTGCATCTGCTGAAGCTGTTCGTGATGTTTATGCTGATTTGTGCAATGATGATAGTACTGGTAAGGAAAATGATGATACTACTGGTAAGAAAAATAATGATCCTGAAGAGGAAAATGATGATGCTACTGATGAGGAAAATGATGACGAGGTTGATGATATGGATGAGGAAAATGACCAGGTTGATGATACAGATGAGGAAAATGATGATGATAATGAAAATGTTTCCAGCAGTGAGTCTCCTCTTGATGTTATGGTTTCCTTTGATGGTACTTGGCACAAGAGGGGTTTTACTTCTAGTTATGGTGTAGGAATAGTTATTGAAGTTATGACAGGGCTAGTACTAGATTACGAAGTTTTGTCCAAGTATTGCGAAGGATGTGCCAACGCCAAAGCAAAGAACATGACTGATGATGAGAGAAAAGAATGGGAAGAACGGCACAAGTCTGCCTGTGTGCTAAATCATTATGGCTCTTCAAAGGCAATGGAGAAAGAGTCTGCTCTTATACTGTGGAGCAGGTCACTGGAAAAGCATAACTTGCGGTATACACGTATGCTTTCGGATGGAGACTCCACCGCCCACTCAGCAGTAGCAAATGCGAAGGTTTATGGTGACATCCCAATAGAAAAGTTAGAATGTGTCAACCACTGCCATAAAAGAATGGGGGCAGCTCTTAGGAGAAAATCAAAGGAAGCAAAGTTAGGTGGAAGGAAATATGGAGCCTTGACTGAAAATGCCTGCAAAGCTTTACAGAAGTACTACAAGATTGCCATTAAAAAACACTTAGGGAATCCTGAGGAGATGAGGAGAGCTGTATGGGCAGGATTGTTACACTGCATGTCAACAGACAAATATCCACATCATCTGAGATGCCCTGATGGACCCAAGTCTTGGTGTTTTTTTAAAAGAGCGATAGCCGAAGGCAAGGAACCAGAAAAGCATAAGAACAAAATACGCACTCCTCTGGCATATGAAGTTGCTCGTGCCATTTACCCTATTTACGAAAGGATGTCTGACCCCAATCTTCTTAAAAGAATGCAGCATGGTAGAACTCAAAATGCCAATGAAGCCCTAAATGCCACCATCTGGGCTAGATGTCCAAAGACAACCTTTGTGGGTGCTGCACGGGTTAAATCGGCAGTCGCATCAGCTGTTTCACAGTTTAATCAAGGCTCAGCTCACCTCTCCCAGGTGATGAAACATCTAGATATTATTCCATCCATCATTCTGAAAGCCTACCAAGAGAAGAAAGATGAAAAGAGATGTAGGCAAGCAGATCATGAGGCCATGCCTGCATCCAAGAGGCAGAGACAAGAAAATGTACAGACAAAAATGCTAACGGTTGCCAACCAAGAAAGCTGTGAGGGTGAAACATATGGTCCTGGTATACTAGAATTCACTTAAATTATATGGTAGGATGCCCAGTCTAGCATATAAACACTAAAAATTATTTTTTAAAGTGATCTGACAAAAGTTATGTACATCTTAAATCTTTAAACTTGAATTTTTTCAATTGCTGATTTTGACGTCGAGGCTTATTCGGAAAAAAATGTATCTCAAGATTGGCTTGTGGTACAGCATTAACATTTTGCAGTTTTATTTAGAAATGCATAAACTATGGGGTAACAAGGAGAAAATCCTGGTAGGAACATTATTTTGACTGAAATTGACACTTGAAGAGAAAAAAAAATCTATTTGCCGACTTTATGGGTGGGTACCATGTTTGACTGGTTATATCTTGTAGACCTTTTGAGATAACAAAAAATTGGCTTCTTACTCCCTAGATCACTGTCTCTAGTTTACAAAAACACCAAAACTTTTGGTATATGGCATATGGTATTGTGCAGAGGCATTTTTTAAATACTTATACGTTTTTAATGAAAAACGTTGATTAAAGTCCAAATTTTCATTGTAGGTTCCCAAAAACATTTTTTATGAGCTACAAATATGGTATTTTAACACTATATACTTAAAAACTTTTAAATATATTCAAAACAAAGATTTTAATTTTTGGAGTAGGTACCTGACCTTAAATGTATAAATTTTCTTTCAAAAGTATAATCATTTAGGCCCTTAGGTTGTGTAAAATGTCCTTACTTGACATTAGCCCTTTTCCGTGGGAACCCTTAATCTTATCACCAGTTTTGCACATCAGTAATTACAATATTGCCTGATATTTGTTGACAGAGTAACTATCAAGCTCCTACCAAGGGTTTTTCTAGAAATGTACCACCACGCTTTCAAAAACAGCAGCAAGACCAACCACCAGTGTCACAGATGCCACCGCCATCTCAGCCACCATCATCGTCGCCTTCAGTGACCACACCAACTCGACAACAGCCACCCTCACCTGCTAATGCTCACCCACCTATGGCCCATGGGTTCCGACCTGGTCAAATACCACCACCTCCCTGGGGACCAGACCCACGTGGTTGGCCAGGCATGCCTCCGCCTTACTTCATGGATCCACGCTATGGGCCACGACCCCCACTGGACATGCAGGGTGAGCAAAGGTGTAGAAAACTTGCCTATTAAGTGTGGCTTTATAAATCCTAACGGGATTATCATTCTTCTTGTCAGACTAAAATGGCTTGGTGCTCTTGTTTTTTATATTTATTAGTAGGTACTCCAACTTGACTTTGTCACAACTTTCTAAGAAACAGTCTTTGAATGTCTGTAATGAAACTAAAATATTTAAAAAATAACGTCCTAAGTCTTACAAATCTTTAAAAGGATGACATAATAGGTTTAATGATTCAGTTAATAATTCCGTTATTTAATAATTTGCTTAAATAGTATTTTAGGGTACCCTCTGTTAGATAAATGAGTTAACTGATGTCTCCAGAAATGGCTGATGTGTTTTCAAGCACATCCAATTATTGATAAAGAGATATAATCAAACATGGTAATTACCACCACCACTCTTCAACCATGCGGCGAACTCTACAAGTGAATAATTTATTTTTTAACTCATCTTTGACATGTCTGCTTAACATGGCAGACCAGAGAGGACAGACAAGTTCCTCCCTTCTTCTGCAAGCACTTCTGATTTTGCAGGCATGCCTATGTATCCACCACCCATGAGACGTCGAACCAATAGTCTTGGTTCAGGAAATGAAGGCCAGGATGAAGGTCGTCATCCAGAACCATTCGAGAGGGGTGACCCCAGGATGTGGATGGAACGTGGATACATGGCCGCTGGTTTACCACCAGGTGATTTGATGTAAATTGTCATGAAGACAACCTAGTAATTGTTGTTTTAGCATTTATTGTTCATATGTGCATCATTGTTCTTTTACTGTTGGTGCTAACATTATTATTTTTATATATGTTGTTCATACCCTTAATGTTTTGCTTTCTAGGTCCATATGAAGATTTACGTAGACATCCATACTATGAACGAATGTACCAAGACTACGACCGATATGATTATGATAGGAGGTGCGTATTTTTTTATTGCTAAAATCTGTAATTTTTTTCTGAACCAGACTTGTGTTAACTTTATTTCGCTATGGTAATGTCAGGTGGTAATAGGGCAGGATAAAATTTTAGCTTTCACTATAATGCTAAGCAATAGAGCTAATCAAATAATTCAGTATCAGTAAAATTGGACATCAAGGAGATAGAACTGAACAGATTGGTCAGATAAAGAATGCACCTTATTTCCAAGAAAGCAAACAGAATGCTCAAAAAGAAGAATGCACCTAGTTTCCAGGAAAGCAGAATGGTCAAATAAAGAATGGACTTAGTTTCCAAAGAATTTTGTTGCAGAGAGTATGAGCGTCAGGAGCACGCTGATGATGATAATGATGAACCACCTGAGTCTGAAAATGCCCCCAAGGAGGTTGAGAAAAGGTCCACTTCAACTAGAGAGCAGAGAGAGTCAAGAGATCTGTTTGATGATATTCCAGATAAAAAGGTTTCACGTGATTCTGGCTGGGATGAACCTGAACGGTGTGTTGCTTTTACCTTGGTGTTTCAGTCAGTGCTTGGTATTAAGAGGATGAGGATGTTTATAGCCAAAGCATTCATTTATTCTGCTGTCATCTAAATCTTTTTCTTTTTTAAGAAATATTAATAGCAAATTGATAAAGGTTGCTATACATATATATAAATATAGAGTATAACTTGGCGAGAATAAGTTACAACTGCTTTTTGCTTACTACTCTTATTCAATCTCCCTTTATATCTGATTAGGCCTTTGCTGATGACACTCAGCTGTATACTAGCTGTTCTTCTCATCCAAGATAGTATTTTTCATATTAAACTATGGATGACCTATAACAAGTTAAAAATAAAAGAAAGACAGAAGCTTATAGACGAGAGCCAAAGTTTACCCATAACTGCTTGTCACTGTTCGGGTAGGCGATGCCGATGTTCCTTTTGCTACTTCCAAGCTGTATGTTTCTTGATAAGCATGTTTCTAACATCTATCGTCCTGCATACTATGAGCTCCTGAAGATCAGCTCCATTCGCCATACTATGTCCATTCCCGCCACCAAAATTCTTATCTGCTCATTTGTTCTGGCTAAACTCGACTAGTGCAACCCTCTTCTTGCTGGGTGTCCACATTACCTCATTGATAAGCTTCAGAAAGTCCAGAACTCGGCTACCTGTTAAAGCTAGAATAGACTACAAGCTCTAGGCTCTGTGCTATGGATTCTTTGAAGGCTACTCCCCCTAAAACTATACTTAACCCTTTACTGGGCACAGCGGCCGATAGTCTTAACAGGCAAAACGTTCGAAAGCGTCCGTAACAGTCATTGCTTAAATTCTCACGTTCGCGAGACTTCCGGCAGTTCACTTCCGGTTTATTCGATTGTTTAGATCAGGGGTGGGCAAACTTTTTCGTTGCGAGGGCCGCATTGCTGGGTCATGACTAGTCCGAGGGCCGCACCTTGTAATTGATTACAAAAACGACGTAAAATCGCCAAATTGTAAACAAACGCATTTATTTAATACTGAGTACATGAAATATGTATTACTGTAGGAATAAATATAAAACCAGAATGAACAATTAAGCACACACAATTTAATGAGAAAAATGTTTTTGACTACAATTTTGCTGAACAATTCTTTTAAAATTTGGCTCAAAATTACTGGTAGATACTCTCATAACTGACTGCAAGTTTGCATCTGAAAGCAATGACCTGTTCTTTGACTTGTTTATATTCATGCAGGAAAAACTTTGCTCACAGATGTAGCTTGAACCAAATATTGAAAATAGCTGGGCAGCAAATACTCTTAAACAAGGAAATGATTTGTTGGAGAGGCATTTATAAAACACAACCAGTGACAGGGAATAAAATCTTTCCTTCAATGCATGATCTGATTGAAGGTGTATCAGTTCAAGTTGTAATTCATCAGGTGAATCATCAACATGAACAGAAAAAGGACATAATATGTTGAATTTTGATTCCATCTCCTTAAAATCCACAAATCTTCTTTGGAACTCTTCATTCAAACTGTCCAACTGTGCTCTAAATTTTACATGCATGTGAGCAGGTACTTTTGCCTTTGATAACAAAGAAAAATGTGTGAACTTCCCTTCACTTGCCTGCCTTGAAAATAAAGATAACATTCTTTGAAATGATTGTATCTCTTTATACATGTCATGAGCCAATAAATCTTTCCCCTTGCAGCGTGACATTTAACTGGTCTAACTTTTCAAAGACATCAATAGCAAACATCAATTCACATTGCCAAAAATCACTTTTCATTTTGGAAACAAAGTCAGTTTACTACCCCTTCCGCACCCTCACCCCACCCCCACCCCGCTTTTCGCTTTTTCCGGCGCTGTTTGTCGGTGACGACACCATGATCGGCATGCGTCCCGCTTTCGCTCCCGGCGTTTACAGCTCCCCTCCCGCACTGTCTGGTCATGACCTTCCTAAGTTGGTCAGGCCGCTTCGTAACTCAGGTGTAACAAAGGGTCCACTGGCTACCGGCGAGACAGCTCAAGGCCGGCCATTACGTACGCAGCAGGCGTGGGGAGGGACTAAGCGTAACTTTTTTTTCGGTAATATTTTTGTGTGTGTTGACAAAGGGCTTCTGCGGGCCGCTATTTGCCCACCCCTGGTTTAGATATTTGACTGCATTTCCACAAATTTTGGCATCAGTGTGTTCGTTTTTTCCTTTTTTTTGGATTTTTTTGTGTGAGTGTCAAAAATGGATATTTTGGATTCTTCTTCTGATGAAGGGGAGTTTACAGGCTTCCATTTATCGGACATTGACGTGAGAGAAGTGGACTATCAGTCGGAGGAAGAGATCGGTAGTGACATTAGCGTTAGTAGCGTGCACACATCCGATCTTTGTGTCAAATCAACTTGTAAATAGTGCTTCGTTTGACATTTTGTTTGCTTTATTTTTGTGGATACATGGAAAAGATATGAGAAAACTGGAATAAAAAGGTAATCACACAAAAGTGCATTCATTTCTGATCATTTGGCATTTTTTTTCATTTAAATATATGCACTAACACCCTAGATATGGCGTTTTTACTGATGTACCCCTAAATTTCTCTAAAGTCTTGAAAATTCTTGCCTGTTTAGGACTTAAAAATAGAAAAACATGTGTCCAGTAAAGGGTTAAATCTTAGCTCTCCTCACCTCTGCCTGAAACTTTCACTCCTCCTCAGACTTGCACTTAGTCACATACAGACAAAGGATGTTCTCTTTCTGCTGCTAAACAGTGGAACTCTCTTCTACATCACATTCGCTACTCTGTCTCAAAGGCTACATTCAAACACCATCTGAAATCATCTCTTTACACAAAGTACTATCCATGAATAACTATACTTAACTCCCTTGCAATGCTGTCTGTCATGTTAACCATCATGTAATGACTCCATCTCATACTGTTTACAGTACTTATATCCTTTCATAACTTCGTCCATTGGTCTATGTTTTATTCTTATACTTCATCTTTATGTTCAGTGTGCCAATACGTATCTCACCATCCACTGTGCTTCATAAGTTCACATTTTTATTATAAAATGTAAAGAAGGAAGATGTCCTGTCTAGTAAAACTAGCTATAAGAAAAGGTTTCAGCTGCGTGTGTAGACATAATTTACTTGGCTTTTTTTAAGGGTTACACAGTAGATTACTTGGTAAAATCATGTAGAGCTTGTCTTTCTAAGGTTAAACTGTCCCAAAAATTCAAACCAACCAAAATAAAAGGAAAAAAACAGCTGCAGAGTAAGAGATATCCTACTTAAGGGGAAGAGCGCCTCAAGAAAAATTGATTTTGGGGTACCATGGTGAATTTTGACTTGCACCAGATTTGCGTACTTTGACATATAATAAAACAGATTCCAATGTGTTTTTGTTAGAAAATGTATATTTTAATGCTAAATAAAATAATTTTTCACTCCTACCCTCACCAATTTTCTATCCAAGCCTCGCGCTGATTGCAATAATGGCTCTTTGAGGCTTGGTCACTTACACGAGGAGCATGCGAGGGCCAACGTGTTATATACCATTTGGACCGGCATTGTCTCCCCTAGCTCGCTTTACAGTAATCCCTTGCTACTTCGCCATTCATTTATCGCGGACTTGCTGTTTCATGGGTTTTCAAAAAATATTAATGTAAAATATTTATCGCGGTATCTTGGCTGTTTCGCGGGGTCTTACAGTACTCCATCTAATGGAGTAATGCTCTTCTTGGCATTCATCTCATCTTCATCACCATCGTCATCATTACTGTTCAGCTAATTAATCATTATCATTCTAGCTGTATGGCGCATCTTCAATGGTGACTACCCATGTCAATTTTTTTAAAATTACGTATCTAGGTTTTAGAGTTTAAAACATTTTTATTAACATTTAAGTGGAAGTTTTTGAAAAGGTACATGTACAGTTTGGGAAAAGTTATTAAGGGAATGGGAAAGGGTTATGTATAAGAGTTTGGAGAGAGTTTATAAAGACTTCGAATAATGTATAACTACTATAAACAGTATAGCATCCCTACTTCGCGGAAATTCACTTATCGCGGGTAGGCCTGGAACGGAACACCCGCGATAAGTGAGGGATTATTGTACAAGTGTAAGGCCTACGGTAACAATAGTTTCTAAGCTATTAACCAGGTCGCCCTTTTCTGTAATGTTTACGGCTATTGGCTTACATAAACCGCAATTGGAGAAATTCAAGTTTAATGATTTAAAATGAATATATCTTATATCAGATCATTTTTGAAAAATATATTTCAGTGTTTATATGCTACACATGGCATCATACTATGTAATTTAACGCTACCAGACCTGAGACCCTGACCCTAACTGTCCCCTATACCTTGGCTCCTGAGCGTTAAAAAGAAAAAAAACGTGGGTTAAGAAAATGTTAGTTACGACCAAACAAGTGGTTAGAATACGATGAAAGTTAGCGACAATGTGGAAAATAGGTCGAAGTTTCATCTAGCGCTAATATTCCACCATTGTATGCCAGTTCACCCAGCAGGATGAACCTTTTTTCACACATCAACAGTTTGAGCGACACCCACACCCCCTTCTCTTACTATCAATCGATAAGGTTCAGGATTCTCATCACTCGAGCTCTCACTGTGTGACTTGAACTAGAAATGTATAATTGGTGAAATTCTAATTCCTCAGACTCTGAATCACACAAAGTTTCGATCGCCTGTTACACTGTGAGAAGACTAGACCTAAATCGCTTTCATGCTGACGTGCTCAGTTGATAAGCCGCTCGTTTAATTGTGAAATTTCCGATTTTTTTCACTTCGAAACACAAACTTAATTCACACACATGGACGCAGCGATTTGCAGTGAGTAACCACGAGGTTTGCAGCAATTGGTTGGCTATTTTAAGTTTGTGGCGCATTTTTTTCCGTGTACTAGGCATAGTACCGGAAAACCGGTACAGCGGTCTAGCGGCAGTTTTGGAAATTACTGGAAAACTGGTACAGCGGTGTGGTAGGGTTAAGTCTATTCTAGTATGCCATGACTATAAATTGTACTCTAACAGCTTTCTTGCTCAGAAACAATTAGCTTTTTGGTGTTCTTTTATTGTTTTCTCAGTGTCTGGGTTTCAGGTATAGCCTTATGATCTGCTTGCCTGCAGTAGATTAAGCACTATTTTACTTAGATTCCATTCAAATCTGCTTATTTATTTTATTGGTTTATCGTTCATCATCACAATCTTAATGCGAGGTTGACATTTTTCATTACTGCATAGCTAAATTTATTAAAACTTCGACCTGAAAGTGACACTACTGTTATGTTTCATTTCTGTGCAATCAGGAACAAATGGTTATAGAAATGAAATGTCCACCGGAAAACTTGTATAATTTGTTATGCCACCAAGACAGGATAGCGAAAAAGCTCCAGAAATGTGTATTGTAAAACTAGTATACTCATTGTATGAGGGAGGAGGATAGGGGCCACACATAAAAGCATTTATGGACTTGATAAATAAATGTTACGGTATGTCGCATTGTTGCGTTTTAGTACTATAATAAAAACCTTTAAAAAATCATGGATTTTCAACCATATAAAAGATTTTACTATCGGAATTTTGTTAAATCGTCAGGGACAGTAGCTTCTTGCACATCATAGCGATGTTCTTTCAGCACATGCTTTTTTCCAACACTTCATTTATTTCACTCTGTAGTCGCTACATTTTGCTTCTGCAACTTTTAAGGTTTCACACCAAGATTTTTTTTTCCACTCATAAATCGGACAATATTTCACAAACTATGTGTTAATCATAACTGAGTTGGAATGAATCAACAAATGGTGGCCATTTTGTTGATTGACGGAAGTGCTCATTGTGAAGATAACGAACCAATCGGATCACGTCGTTTCAAATTTTCTACCGGAAACTATGATGTAAGCCAATAGCCCTGAATGGTACAGAAAAGGGTGACCTGCTTTAGTTAAAAATAGCTTAGAACCATTGTTGCCATACTTTCACTTGAACAGCAAGCTAGGGGAGAGAATGCCGGTTCAAACGGTATGTAACATGGCGGCCTTCGCGCGTTAGTGGCATTCGTAACCATTCGGTATCAGCACGAGACTTGGCGGCAAAATCGGTGAGGGTGGGTGTGAAAAATGATTTTATTCAGCATCAAAACACTTTTTTAACGAAAACACATCAGAATCTGTTTTATTGTATGTCAAAGTATGCAAATCTGCTGTTAACTAAAATTTACCATGTGCCCCAAAATTGGTATTTTTCCAACCCGATCCTGACCTAAACAGACATGTCTGGACTGTGGTTATCACTAACAGCTTTTATTCTTATCAGCTTTCAGGAGAAGGAGGATGAAGATGACAAAGAAAACGTAAAAGAAGAAAATGAAGAAGACCCTGGGAAATTGGAAGAGGAAAGCTGGGGTGGTGGCCGTAGTTACCGCCAAGGCATGAGAGATGGACGAAGTGGTCACACTCCAACTTTTCGTGCTTATTCATCAGAAGAGTATAAGCGTGATCGTAAGTTTATGTCACGTTATTTTCTACAAAAAGAATTGGTCACAAAGTGCCTCTTTACATTTGTACAGCTTTGTGGAACGTTTAGTTTAAAAAAAAAACATGCACACACCTTTACTCAGTAAATAAGCAAAACCACAAATTTAACATTTTGTTTTTTTCTTATATTTTTTTTAATTTCTTGTTGAGAGCATTTTTCATATAAAGTATTGCATTTCACATTTGATTTCTGTTGCAGGGCGAGATCATCCTAGCTGCCCACCTCCGATATCATATGAGCAGTCGAAACAGGCACTGCCACCCAAGAGTAATTTGACTTCATTGAAGCGCAGTGCCTCAAACATGTCCAGCAGCTCTGCAACATCCTCAGAGCGAGATAGAAAAAGCGATTCCCCAAAAGAGACAATCATTATTGAGCGTTCTGCGGGCACCAGAAAAGAAGTTAAAGTGAGGATTTTTTTTTACAGCTTGTTAATGAGTATGGTTCCCAAATAAATATTACCCTGACGTCTGCAAATTAGGCTGAACTTTTGAACTGATCCTGGCAAAATTTTAGCATTGAATGATTTTACAAGTAAATCACAAAGAAACCTGAATATTTTGCAGGAGGTGCCCAAAGAGAAACCTGTCCCACGAGATGAAAAACCAGAACAACCTCGGCAGAATCCGTGGGAAGCCAAAGAAGAAGCTAGGTAAGGTACTTAACATGTTTAAGGTTTTAATAGGTGTTTGATTTATTCTTGTGTATTCATCATAGCTGATTTAAGTTGGTTGGACAAACATAAATTCAGGATTTAAAAAAAAAATCAGAATATTATAGTTTAATAAAACCATTTTAACTTGTGAATTTGTGTTTCTCATCAGTACTTATCTAGTACTGTCATATAAATATCCATCTGCATGTCTAAAAGTTAAACCAGTGAGGGTTTCTTTTTATTGCAGGAAAGCAAAAGAAAGAGAAAAGCAACTGACTGCACAGGCATCCATGCCAGAACAGAAGGAGCTTGAGAAAGTGTTTCCAGAATCAACTCCAGAAGACAATGTTCATGACAAAACATACGAGAGGCAGGGAAACGGGAGCCGCCCGCCGGCGAAGAAAAAGCGCGACGAAGATACTATGGAGAAGGACGATCATTTTGCAGACCGGGACCGCCAGACTGGAGACAAGGACCGCGAGAGGGACAGACCTCGCAGCAACACAGGCCGCGGTGGTCGTGAATTTGTTCGTGGCCGTGGTCGCACAAGGGGTACCCGTGGAAGCAGCAGTGGTGGCCGTAGTGCTCCCTATACCTCCAGGGCTAGCCGTGGCCGTGACCATGCAGTTGGCTCAGGGTTTGAGCGAGGGGGTAGGTCACAGTCAGATCATAGTGCTGGAGTAGGGGTGAGCCGGTGGGCGGACAAATCGGAAGATGGGGAGCTTGGTATCGAGGAAGTTCATGACAACAAACGTCGGCGGGCACATGATGAAGAAAGTGATGTGTCAGTAGATGAAGCCAGTGGCTACAGTGAGAGCTCAAGTGAGAGAGCATCTGAAGCCAAAGAACTTGCTATATCTAAAGACAAAAATCAGGAAAAAGTGAAAGAAGAGCCAAGGTTGATTGAGAAACGAGAACCCAGTCGTAATGTTTGGGCTGAACGAAGTGCATCCTCTCAGCAGCACCTGAGGGGCAGTCCTGCTTGGTCCAAAGAAAAGGACACAAACAAGGAGGTAGTGGACACTAGTGAAACCCAGCAGGGTTCTGACAACCGCGACAGAAGGGAACCCCGTGATGCTCGAGAGAATCTTGGTGACAATCATGACAGCAGAGATGACCTTGAAGGCAGAGATGGACGTGACAATAAAGATCATCGTAATGGCAGAGGTGGTCGTGATAATAAAGACATGCGAGACAACCGTGACACCCGAGATCGTCGAGATAACAGAGAACGTCATCAGCGGCAAGAGCGAGATCATGATGGTGTCAGAGACCGTGGAGGTGATAGCCGCAATGGAGACCACTACGATAAACATGGGCATAACGATATGGCATTTGTGCCTAGAGGAGAACCCTCTAGAAGAGGCAGAGGTATGATGGATGTCTTAAGATTATAAATTTGAATTAACTTACAACTTTTGTGTTTAACTATGTAGAACTATTCAAGGTAATCAGCTTCAGCCTGGTAGATTTCTGTCACTCTTTTCCAGTGGGGTGTTTTTGTCCATCTGTGGTTTCATTTGAGTCAGGCTTATTCGAGCATAACATCCGTGTGCTAAAATTATGAACCATTTGTCCTATCCTTGATTTGATAGGTTGGCAACTCATGTTGTGGGAGGTAAAAGTTGCTGTGGTGACCTAAGTTGCTTTCTTCCCTCTCTCTCTTTGTGATGATATCACTAGTTTGCTTTTCTATCTCCCCCTCCCTCTTTCTCACTGTCTTACCTGTGCCATCACAAATTGAGGTGATCTTTGTTGCTTCTCCATGGGTGTGTCACAATGTCGTCATTCAGTGCTTAACTCTATTTATAGGGCAATCCAATAAGCAAGATGTAGAAGCTATTCAGAATGGGTTTAAAAGATTTTGACAGCACATTTTGTGCAGGTGGTGGCTCTGGACACCATGGTCGTGGAGGTGGACGGGGTATGTCTGCACCACCCAGAGGAGGAGGTTATGGCCGCCCTGTATCTGGTAGAGGAAATGGAAATGCATTTGGAGACCAACCTCCGCTGTTGGAAAACAATAATAGGTGTGCTTAATGGTTTTACTTTCAAGCTCAGTCACATTTGTGTATTTGGATCAGTGATTAGCTTGATCTATTTTTATAAAGGATAGTTATGTCAGTTTGTTTTTGATTTCTTATGGAATGTTGGATTGGAGAGAAAAAGAATGTTTTTATTTTGTTAAAGCATGGAGCACCGGCGTCGAGACAACCGCAGACAGGAGCGGAATCAGCCACCACCAAGGTTTCGCAGGGGTGGAATGAGTGAACGAGGACGTGGTTATGAAAGGGGATCATCAGGACGCGGAAGACCTTCCCGAGGAAGAGGAGGCAGTGCACCTGTGTCGAATATAAGCAAGAAGCCCCCACTTCAGAAACAGCCATCCAATGAAGGGGAAGAATGGGAAACTGCTTCGGAGAGCAGTGACTTCCTTGAGAAAGGTCGAGATTCAAAAAACGAGATGAGAGAAAATAGAGAGAATCAGCGTGACATGTCTAAGAAAGGCTTTTCAAACCAGCGCCCATACAACGATCGCCCAAACAGACGCAGCGGTGGGAGAAATAATTCTGAGTCAAGAAAGTCTGACAGTGTTGAGCGACGCAGCAACAAAGAAAAATCACCGAACCAAAAAAACGGGGTAGCGCCGCCGAAGACCTCGGCGGCGAATGGACCTGCACCTAAGACTAGAACAGTGGCAAACCATAAAGAGAATGTGAAAACTGTAATGCGTGTTGACTGCATCATTCCCAATGACCAGACTGCCATTAACAATGCAATCAACAGCATGCAGAATAAGTAAGTATTGTGAAGGTCCATTCAAAGATTAAAGAAACTTGCATGTTCTAGTTTGCATTGGTTGAAATGTTTGCAATGATGCTTTCAGAATCTGTCAATCCTATGAAACAATATGATTCAGATTCTATTTGTTTTTGTCTGAGCAAGCACGTAAGTACATGGCAAAAGATGATGGTGTTGGCAGTAAAGATATATTAAGGCCTTTGTATTGCAGAACTGCTTTTTTTGCAAGCACGAGGGAGAAACAATAGGTATTAAAAGAAGTGTTTCCCTATGCCTTTAGGGGTTGTTTGAGACGTGCTAGAAGAAAATTATGGTTTAAATTTTTACAGATAACCACATGCATATATGAACGTGATTTTTTTGTATTTTCCTGCAGGGGCAAGGCAGGAAGAAAATCGGATCTAACAGATGTGTCAAGGCCATTAAAACCAGAAAAAGAAAAAAAGGATGCTCTGGCTAACATAGACATCAATAATTTTGCAAGTAAGTGGTGCTTTATTTCTGTGCCATCTCACACTAAGCAAAACGACTTTGCAATCAATGATTGTTGCATGAGTTTTTTTCCCCACTTATATCTGAGAAAACAGTTTGACGAAACTGCAGTTAGGTCTTTCACCCTTTTTGTATAACATGGTTAAATTTAATGCAAAATACTGTTTCCTCCAAACCCATTATAATTCGAAAGTTTAAAGCCTACCAATGTTATGCACAGAGAAACATCAGAATCCCTACGTAAAGGAGAAAGTGTGTATCACGCTTGGATCAGGTGTTGAACATTTGGGATGTTCTAATGTGTCTTCTAAATGCTATTTGCATTTAATGTCCTCCCAAACTCCGTCAGAAAAAAAGTATGAATTATATTATGAATTAAACACATGAGTCCATACCTCACACATTTTCTCCAAACTATGCGCTGTTGGGATTTTTTTTTTTTTTTGCTATCCAGACACAAGCATGTGTGACACAGATTTTTTGTGGTTATAAATGGGCCATTTTCTTTTAGAGTTTCTCTGCCATTATGCTTCACTGCAAATACAACTTGGCTTTTTTGGTGTAGTGGGCAGACAATGCCAAGGGGTCTGTGCGACCATCTCACATGGACAGTTTTCAGTGTATGACACCCCCCGTGGGTACGTGTGTGTGCATTCAGCAGCATCCAGTACGCCTTCTACATCCCCAAGACTTGTCATTGTAGTTCATTTGCAGGAAGTAGCTTTACTTTGCTTTTCCCTGCTGTTCAGGTTTGCAGAGCAACCAGTCGCTGGGGTGGACTATGTTTAACCCACTTAACATTGTTTTTTCAAAACTGCTTCAAGATAAAACAAATTGACTAGAGCACCGCTGGGCCCTTGTCTCATATTTTATTTATATATATTTAAAAAGATGTGCTCTTTGCAGTGATGCTGTTCAAGAATCTGTCAATCCAATGATTGTTACATGATTTATTTTCCACTTGAGTCTGAGCAAACGAGTTTTGATAAGTATATTTCCCCAAAGCCTGGGCAAATAACACCCTTTCATTCTTGACATTTCCCTGTACAGACATAGTGCGTAGAAGAAAAAAAATTTAACCATTACATGGATGGGTAATATGACATTCAAACCGTGTGTTATTTAGACGAATCATTGAACAATTGAAATGTTCCTCACACCTTTCGTGGATGAATGGTAGTTTTGGAACTAGCATCTATTACTGAGAGTAGTGTAATAATAATAGTAATAATAGTGAAGATTTTTATAGCGCATATTCACACTCACAGAGAGCATGCTCTTAGCGCTTAAAACGGGGAAGAGACGTGGACTAAGTAGATACAGAAGTGGACGAAAGAAAGCGACAGTACTGACGAAGAAACAGAAAACAAAAGGCATCAAGTAACAGGAACAGAGAAATATAGTGATTCTGCCGAGAAAGATGGGTAAAGTAGCAAGAGGGAAGGGGGGGGTAAGAAGGACTAGCATTGTGGACTGTGTTAGGAGTAATGCTCACGGAAGAGATGCGTTTTCAGTGCAGATTTGAAAGATTCAATTGTAGAAAGGTGGCGGATATGGTAGTCAGTATTGTTTTTCAAACACTGATTCAAGACAAAACAAATTGATGACAGTACTTCTGGGCTCGTGCCTCATATACTTTTTTTTTTTTAAGCACTGTTTGGAATGATGCAGTTCAAGAATCTGTCAATCCAATGATTGTTGCATGATTAATTTTTTCCGCTTTAATCTGAGCAAATGTTTTATAAAACCACTTCTAAAAACCCAGTTACGCAGTTGTGATGGTCTCCCCCCACCCCCCACCCCTTTTTTTTTTATCTACCTAAGAGCAAATTCACTTAAAACAACTGGGCTTAGTTCTGTGTTAGATTTTAGTTTCCCTAAACCTGAGCAAATAACTCCCATTCTTAAGATTTCAACATTCACACAATTCGTAGAAAAAATTGAAATATCACATTTAAACCATGTGTTATGGAAAATCCTGAACATTTGTAATGTTCCATAGATGAAGAGGGGAGGGGGGGTTTGGAACTAGCATCTTGTACTGAGAGTAGTTTAGTCATTATCTTAGTGTTTTTCAAACGCTGCTTCAATACAAAATAAAAATGGACAAAATGTCACTGGACTGATGCCTCCTGTGCTTAATTTATGTATATAAAAAAAGTGCACCGTTTGCAGTGATGCTGTTCAAGAATCTGTCAATCCAATGATTGTTGCATGATTTATTTTTTTACTTGATTCTGAGCAAACGTGTTTTAATAAGCATAAAATATTTCAGTTAAACCTGAACAAATAACGCCACTCCATTCTTGAGATTTTTATGGACAGACATGGTGCATAGAAGAAAACAAATTCAGCCATTACATGGATGGGTAATATAACAAAAAGTATTAGTACCATATTTCTGCCACATGCTACTTAGACATATCCTTGAACGATTTAATGTTCCTTATGCCTTTTGTGGTTGAACAGTAGTTTTGGAACTAGCATCTTGTACTAGTAGTTTAGTCATTATCTTATTGTTTTTCAAACACTGCTTCAATACAAAACAGAAATGGACAAAATGACACTGGACTGATGCCTCCTATGCTTAATATATGTGTATAAAAAAGTGCACCGTTTGCAGTGATGCTGTTCAAGAATCTGTCAATCCAATGATTGTTGCATGATTTATTTTCTACTTGATTCTGAGCAAACGTGTTTTAACTCTTTCCTTACCGATCGCCCTCATAGTGGCGATCACGTGATTTTCGCCTGAACCCGGTTTGCACCCTATGGTGTGATGCAGTTTTTAAATGTTGTTACTCTTAAACATCAGGGTTTTTTTTGTTTGTTTGTTTGTTTTTTTAAGAAGAAAAACTTAATAATTAAGATAGCTTATTCATTTCTGAACACAATTGTCTTTCTTAAAAAATGTAGGAAGTAAGTTTTAACAGGAAGTCTTTGCATTTTCCCACGCTACCTGTCTTTCTGTTTGGAAAAATGGCTAGCAAATTCCCGGTATTGAAATTTCGACTGGCAGCTTTGAAAATTTATTTATTAACCTACAGTAAAGATAACCATCTGTAATACACTGTTTTAAAGAGCTTTTTTAAAACATTCAATTGGTGTAAATTTTAAGTTACATAGGTTTTGTCTTTGAGTACTAAAATCAAATGAACTGTACGTGTTTTAGAATACTTGAACGTAAATTTCAGAAATTAAAGTACCAAACGGACATATGTTTTATTAGAATTTAAATATTACTTACTATTTTGTTCTCCTTTGTGGTTGTTGAAGTACAAATCCATGTCAAATTGAGTAAACTGCAACGTACTTTTCGATAATTCAAAATGGTGCTCGACCATTTGTTTACATCTTTCCCTCTTACAAACGAAATTTTTTGATTGGCTGGACTAGTTTTTAAAGGGAGGGAATCATGGTGGACTATTACCTAACGGTTTCAGTAGTTTCTTCCCTTATGTTCATTTACGTTGCGGGAGTTTTTTTTAGTTCATTGTCATGGCATTTTCTGTTGGGAATACTATAAAAGTGTGTTTTCAAGCAAACACAAGGTTAGGCTGTTCCCTTTCTCTACATTTTGATCGATCATTATCAATTTGAGTTGTTCTTCTGCCTCCTTTAGTTAATTTTTTATGATTTTTTGAAAAAGGGGTAAATACATCCGTCCACGGGTTCGGAACCGCCGCTAAGACTTCCGTAGTGTTCAGTAAAGATTGAGTTAATAAGAATAAAATATTTCCCTTAAACCTGAGCAAATATCATTAGTACGATATTTCCACCATGTGCTACTTAGACATATCCTTGAATGATTGTAATGTTCCTTACGCCTTTTGTGGATGAGCGGTAGTTTTGGAATTTCGCATCTTGTTCTGAGAGTAGTTTAGTCGTTATCTTATTGTTTTTCGAACACTGCTTCAATACAAAACTGTCACTGGACTGATGCCTTCTATGCTTAATTTATGTATATTAAAAAGAGTGCACTGTTTGCAGTGATGCTGTTCAAGAATCTGTCAATCCAATGATTGTTCCATGATTACTTTTCCACTTGAATCTGAGCAAACATGTTTTTAAAAAAGCTCTATTAAAAACCCTCATTATGCAGTTGTAATGAGCTTCCCTGCAATTTATCTAAGCGCAAACTCTTTTAAAACAACTAGGCTGAATTCTGTGTAAGATTTTATTTTCCCTAAATTTAAGCAAATAACTCCCTTTCTTGATATTTCATTGTATAGACATAATGCATAAAAAATTGAAACCACCACATTTAAACCATGTTTTTTATGGATCCTTGAACGTTTGTAGGCTCCATACGCCTAAAGCAAAGGCCAAGTAGTCCTGTTTCATTTATATAAAAAAATTCGCTGTTTGCGGTGATGCATTTCAAGAATCTGTCAATCCAATGATTGTTGCATGATTTATTTTCCTCTTAAATCTGAGCAAACGGTTTTAGTAAAAAGCAGCTTCTTTAATTAGCACTTTTCCCTTTTTGTAACAAAAGCCTACATGTGCTTTTCCAAAAGAACTAAAATGCACAAGTCAAGTACAGCAATACAGGATCATATAGAGACACAATAAGCATGATATAAAACATGCTTTTTTTACTGCTCGAGTGCACCCTATTTGTCAATAAGAATTAGCTTGGTATACACAAAAATCATGTGATAGCAGCTCAAGTATATCCTAAAATAATAACTGGCTGATAAATCCTGGCAATCACAGAAGTCTATTCTGCCACAGGTGTGGTAGTGATTGACGACCAACCTGAAGTGACCATAGACGATCCAGCCTTCCTTTTTGAGAACAATGATGGATTTCAAGAAGTTACTTCAAAGAAGACCATGAGGATCAAATTGAAGGAGGAAGCTGAGCAGCAGAAAAAGACAGAGCAGCAACAGAAGAAACGAGACAGTTCAAATAAGGTAGTGTTGATGCACCACATTATTTAAGTGACAAGTTCCGTGCCAAAATTTCATATGCATTATCCTCGTATACTTACGAAATAAAAATATTAGTAGTAGTCTTAAACTATGCTTAAATTATTTTGATTCAGAGAGATAATTTTTGTCAATGTAGGTGATTGCCCGCCCCAAGGGTCTTTCGCCCAAGATTAGTCGCAGTAATTACAACAAATCCAACAAACTGCCTCCACGTTTGGCAAAGCAGAAAGAGCAGCGAGAAAAGGAAAAGGAGTTGAGCAAGAATATTATGTCCAATATCGAGCAGTGGGATAACGAGCTTGCAAGTAACATCCCTATTGGCAGTGCACCTGCAGGACTAGAAGAGAAAGGTATATCTTTTTTTTTTTTTTTGGTACTGTGAAGGATATCGTGAGAAAGGGAGATATCTTAGGTGGCATGTGCATAGGATGGATGCTATGCTCATTGCTAATTAAGATAAAAAAAGTGATTTTTCACTGTTGATAAATACACAAGGCAAGTACCACAATATATATATAAATATATATATATAGTCTCTGTGATTATTCACTCTTTATGAAATTTTTTATAATTTTTTACAGTGGGAAGCGAAGTTGCTGGCTCTTTGACAGCAACGAAGACAACAGTGCAAGTCCCTGCAGGCTCACAGGGGTCTCCTGTCAAACCCTCTGCTGTTACTGGACCACTGCCATGTTCAGCAGCACAGTCGGTCTCCATGACACCAGCTCCACCCCCTACTGTCAGTGCATGGACCAAACCCATCAGCTTTGCAGCCTCAGTGGGAACCATGGGTAACAATGTGGCCAGTACGTCTCCTACCATTGCAGCCACCATATCAGTCTCCAACCCTTTGACCATCACAAAGCCAGCAGTCAGTCTTAACTCCTTGTCATCAGTGTCTGTGTCCGTTGGGGACTGCAGCAAGTTTGACAAGGGAGACCAGCATGACAGTGGAGTAGATGTAAGTGATGGCCAGCCTAACTCTGCTGCTTCATCTACACGGAGTTCCCCCAGTGCTGATAACAAGCTCAAGGATTCTGAAACAAAGGTACTATTGGCTTGCTCCCTTTAAACACCCTGCCCGGTTTCTACGTTAAAAAGCAAACAGCAGAAGTTGTGAAATAAATGTTAATTTATGGTCAAACAAATCCAGAATATCAGCCAAATCACAAGGACTCTCGTAATTGTTCCATTTTATCTCACTGCTGCTAAATTATTGCAGGGAAAAGTCTGTTCAAGATTTCACTCACTCCAGCAGCAAAACAAGAGCAAAAAAAAAAGTTTGGATTCAATATTTTAGCGTGTCCATGAAAAAGCAAGCCTTGGTTCCAAAATTTATTTCAGAAATGTGATTTGTTCACTACCAATGATAAAAAGATGTTTGATTTGGAATCCTTAACGACTCGTGGGCTTTTGGCCAATGCTTTATTTGAATTCCTTTTGCTCTTTTTTTTCTGTGGTGTACAAAGCATAGTTCTAATAATTTACTTTTGGGGTCTGAGGTGCTTGCTTGGGTGCTGCTTTTAACCAGGAAAGTGAAGCTGTTTTGGGGGGGAACTTGACCATGCAAAATTCATTAATTTGGTATTATGAAAGAGCCCAATCCATCTGTTTCCCATTATAGCGGCAGCGGACAGTAGAAAAGCTTTTAAGGGGAATATAGATTTCATTTTTTTTAGAAATCTTTTCAAGATTAAGCAGCATTTTGACCAGGAGGGAAGGATGTACAGGTCATTGATTTTTGTTTTTCTTTAAAAAGCTTAGAAAGTTGTCTCATTGCAAACATTTGTTGAGAAATACAGTATCTAAAAGTAGTTTTTATTGCCTTTTTCACATTTATGCACATACCTGTGTGCAGTCACCAAATAGGGTGACATTTGAAATTTTTAAAATTAAATTGCATGAAGAGGTGCATAATGCTTGTCTATTCTCTCTGTAGCTTTATAATCTATGCTGTGATAACTTTTCTAGCTGTTGCCAAGCACACTGCTTTGCTATAAATGATGCTTATATCGCTTCCAACCAGAATTTGGAATAGGTAGCTTGGAGTGTCGCAGTAATAAGTGTTAGATCTTTATTTATTTACCTCCATGCAATTCATGACAGAAGTAATTGTGTTACTGCTGAATGTGCTACACAGACATTTGTCTGACAGACTGATAAAATGGGTTGTGTGATTTTTATAATGGCAGGAGGTTGCCATTGGCCACAGATGATTTACGAGCAAAATGTTTACTTAAAGAGAGAAATATTGTGTCTGATATGTGAAATGGAAAGAAAGACTTTCTTCTTTTTAATGGTTTTAGAATCTTTAGTGTGATTGATAGATACTGCCTTCTTAAACAGTTTGACTGTCAACCAAGTAATTGTTGGAAAAGTACTGCTAAGCATTTTTATGAGGCGACATTTTTTCTCGTATCTTTTAGGTTGGTGAACATTTGACAGAGAAACTGAAGGCAGCTGAAAGTGAGTCTACCACCTATGAAGCTCCAAAGCCACAAAGGCAGCCAAAGGTGAATACTGTTGCCGGATGCACGAACACACCCACTCGCTCTGCCAGAGGGTGGGGACACAACATACCTAGCAAACCTCTAAAGAGCGTAGACCACAACAAAGACAAAATGAACGTTACAAATAAAAACTTAACACGTAGATGAAATAAACCTGGAAAATGCATAGACACATAAGAGAAAACACACACAAAAAAACCTTCTTAATCCTCTTGGTTCAAGATAAAAATATAACATTACAATGACTGGCTTATAACTGAAGATTGCGAAGACGATAGTGGGTGAAGTTTGTTTTTTATTATTGCTTCTCTGAGATAAACATTAGACCAAGAAACCTATACATTTTTGGAAAAGAGAAAACTTGAACTTTGCAATAAAAAGTAATGAAAATCTCCTTGCCCGTGCTACCCGGCAAAGCCACGATCGTGGCTTGTCGAACCAAGAGGGTTAACAAGGGGAATAATTGCAAATAAAAAACAAACACCTGCACACGCTGCAACACAGTTCTTGCTCCTTAGGCCTTCAGGCCTAGCATTAGATCTAAACATTTAGTACCCTGTTCACACAGTTTTGTGGCCTTGCGCGACGTTCTTGCGTGACCACCACTTCACTGCCCGTCAGGCCTACTCAGTGACCCTCTGCTGGTCCAATGTCCGAGCTGCCTGGTTGACCGCATGCCACACAAAATAGGATGGCGACAGCAAGGGAATGAAGAAATCGAGACTCCGCAAACAGGGGCAGAAGATATGAGATGACGACATGAACAAGGGCAAGTTCAACAAGAGGATCACATGAAGATAAGTCCAAAGGAAGACGCAAAGAACAACGACGAACGAAGGAAGAACAAGAGGGTAAAAAAACAAGCAAGCAAGCCTGCGCAGCTTGTGAAGTGTCCGACGGTCACCCGCTTACACAGAACTGGAAACCCATTCGAATCTCACACGGACCCTGGTGGTCACCAACCGGTTACTGCATCCAGTCACATACACCATTGTCCAAGTATACGCTCCAACTTTCATACATGGAGACTTCTAGAGTTTGCGCAGAGCCAGAGACTCAGCCAACACCTTATATCCCCACAAGAAATCAAGGACGGCCACATGGCACTCACCAGACGGATTGGTCCATAATCAGATCGACTATATCCTACTGCCGAGACGCTTCAAATCCAGCATCAACGAGGCCAAGACAAGGATGTACCCAGGCGCTGACATAGGCAGCGACTATGACCCTTTTCTGATGAACCTGAAGCTGAGGCTGAAAGCGAAGCAACTCTCAAACACCCCCTGAATTCGCTTTTGATTTGGAGAAGCTGCAAGACCCAAAAGTTGCAGAAGTCTTCAAGAGCACGGTTGGCGGAAAATTTTGCGTGCTGAACCTGGTGGAGTGTGATGTACACACCCACGCTGGAAATATCAAAGAGGTGCTACTGTCGATAGCCGAGGAGGTTCTAGGGCGACATAAGAATAAAAAAACAGCCATGGGTCACGAACGACATCCTAGACATCTGTGACCAAAGGAGGGCCTTGAAGAGAGAAAAGAAAAGCAAACCAGAAGCAGCCACTAAATACAAAGAAGTGAACTGTGCCATTAAGAAAGGGATGAAGGCAGCTAGGGGGAGCTAGATCGAGAATCAGTGCCGGGACATAGACGATGGAATGGTATGAGGTGACAGCAAAAAGGCCTACCGACATCTAAATACCCTCACTAAGATAGACCAGCAGAAGAGCTCTGTCATCGAAGACAGCAGTGGTCACCTCACAGAAGGCAATGCTGTACTCGACCGATGGACAGAGTACTGCAAGGATCTATACAACTACCAGCTAAAGATGCCAACATTCTCCAAAACAACCAGGCTGGAGACAGTGAATCTGCAGATCTACCAGTCCTACAGGGAAAGGTCGAAAGAGCTGTACATAGTTTGAAGGGAAGAAAGTCACCTGGCGTTGATAACATACCAGCTGAGCTGCTCAAGCAGGGTGGGGAAGAAACCACAAAGGCCCTGACTGTCCTGTGCCAAAGAGCCTGGGAGTGCAAGGAATGGCCCAGAGAATGGACGCAGTCACTAATCATACCCCTCCGAAAGAAAGAAAACAGCAAACGGTGCCAGAAGTACAGAACCATAAGCCTTATCAGTCACCCAAGCAAAGTCATGCTGAAGGTCATACAGAACCACATGAGAACCACTGCAGAAAAACTTCTAGCAGAAGAACAGGCTGGCTTCAGACAACGTAGAAGCATAGTTGAGCAGATCTTCAACTGTCGTCTTCTTATAGAAAAGCATCTTAGCATCACCTGGACCTTTACCACAACTTCATTGACTTTTAAAAGGCATTTGGCATGGGGCTATGGCATGGGATGCGGAAATTCAATAGCGAAGAAGGCCTAGTCCAAGTTGTTAAAGCGCTGTATAACAGCTCAACGAGCACAGTACTGCGGAACAACCAAATAGAAGCTTACTTTCGCACCACAGTAGGGGTACATCAAGGATGTCCCCTATCACCCGTGCAACCTACGCTTCGCAGATGACAGATTTATTACCAGCCCCATGGTTATCCACTAGCTTTTGGTGGTCACTACTGGCTACTGTATCCACCAACAGTACCAGTCTCCCAGTTTACACCTAGCTTGCATGGTCACTCCTGACTGCTGGGCAGACACTTGGTAGTCTGCCTAGGCGGTCTCTCATCGCTGTTCACACAACCTGCTTCTCTTAGCGTCTAGGAAGAACTGCCTTGAGGAATGCTACGCTTTGGGGTTTGCTACATTGTCTCCAAGGGGCTTTAGCCAAAACTCTGGACAGGCTTGGGAGGGGCAGTGAACAGCGAACCCCTAATGCTAGAGAAATCCGCGAACTCGGCACTCCAGCAGACGACTGAACGTTGCAAGGACATGGCGTCAAACCTTGCTACACTTGGTGAAAAAAGGCCACGACCTTCCTTCATGCACCAGATAAAAATAGCCTTGAAATCGTCGTCTACTGTAAGCTTCCTCTCTAATAACGATGTGTCCCAAGCCTGAGAGAAACGCAGGCATAGGAAAAATGTCTGACACATTACAAATACTGCTGTCTTAAACTAATCCTACCCTGTTGTGTTTAGTTGGTTAAGTTGAATGTAATGGACAAAAAGCTAAAGGAATGTATGCCTTCTTTTTTTTTTTTTTTTTTTTTTTTTTTAAACCTTCCCAGCGAAGGTATACTTAGAAGTGTTTGTATGCAAGAACCAACCTGCATGCATAGTTTGCCTTTGAGAGAAAAATGCCTTATAACAGGAAAGTTGATAGTATATGTGTGCTTGTACTGTATGTTTGGTAAATATTTGGAAACGCAGTGATGTAAACTGAAAATAATACAGTTTGTGTTTGTACTGCTTGGAAAAGAAGTTCTCTGATGTAGCACAATAGATGTGCTGAATTAGAACATGCTTCTGTGTTGCATGAAGGCAGACACAGTGTTGAATGTCTTTATTTAGGCTTTCCCCTCATTTACCTCTTTTTCCCAAAGTGAACCTAAGGCAACAGTCACATATTGCCTTTGTGCCTCCTGCTGTATTAGACAAATAATTGTAACAAGGGACTATTCTGTATTTGCTCAATTTATTTTACTCTGTTCAGTTAGATTTGCTTTCAAAATTTTATACTTGTTAAAAAATGTATGTATAAATTTTTGTGATGACCATTTGCATGACATCTTGATACATTGACCAAAATGTAAGAAATTAAAAGCCTGTTTAACCACTCTCCACTCAAGTATTAGCATGTCCCTAACTAGTCCCTTCAAGGTCTCCACTTTTTTAAGACTTAAGTGTAATATATATTTTTATGTTCTTAAGCAGCAGATTGGCCGCAGTGGAGAAAAGACCATCACAAAGACTGCCGAGGCTAGTGCCAACATGAAGGTCATCCAAAAACCAGAATCTACGAAGGATAAGTCTGTCATAAGGGTGACTGACTTAGGCTCCAAACCTGAACCAATACAAATGCCACCTAGTTTCAAGGATCCCATTTTTGGCAAGGTATTTCAGATTTTTATGAAACTTTAGTTAAAATCTGAAAATGCATGCCTCTGATCTATTAGAAAAACTTTTATAAGGTGTAATTTCTGTTTTGCTGATGTAAAAAAAAAACAGCAGTTAATTTTTCATTTAAGTTTTTATATGTCGGTTTTTATTTCTGTCAAAAGGGTCAACTCTTTTGTCCGGAAAAATATAATCTAACAAGTGTATAACCCATGCACATCTTAGCTTACCACATTCATCCTAATAAAGTTCTATCCAAGGTTAAAGCTGCCTTCTTTTACAATCTGTGAAAAATGACTATTTTAGTAACAGAAATATATGTTGATAGCTACTGTACGGTTGACCTGCAGCTGTTTTTGTTTGCATCTTACAAGATGTGAGGTTAAAAGGTCCTTGTTCAGTGTGCTAAGACCTGTATAGACCCTATGTCAAGTCTCTGGTTAAAAGAATCACTGTAATGTTTGGGCTCAGTCTGTGCCTATGCACTAGAGCCTTCCCCACCTGACCTGCTGACTGTCCCTACAGTTTTCTTGCACTTGCCCCACCCATTCAAGCTTTTCATGATAAAATGTTAATCTTATCCTTCAGTGGTGTGCATGCGTGCAGGGTACAGAAATAGAGCTTGACTTTGGCTTTGACACCTCTTTGGAACCTATTGAGACACCCAAACCAAATTCCAGCACAGTGGAGAATGTTCACATTGACTGTACCCAGGAAGCCCCTGCAGCCCCAAGCCTGCCCCCAATCACTTCACCCACCTCCCCAGCCACCCAGGTCCTCTCCTGCAAGATTGCTTCTGTCAAAAATTTCTGGGACTTGCCGCCAGTCTTTGAAAAGTGAGTAGTAGTAGTAGTAGAAACTGTAGCCCATAAAACAAATCGCTGAGGTTCTAGTAAGCAGTAGTTATGGTGAGGAGCGTCACGAGAAAACAGTTTGTGATGATGTGATCAGATTTGAGAGAGCATAGAATTTTAATACATTATGCATAAGGTCTATATGTGTTGTTTACATATTGTTTTGATGTTTAACTTGTTTTTCACACCGAGCCTCATTGATGTTCATTCTTTCAAAGCCTGTCGGTGATACCAACAATGATGTGCTCATGTTCACACTTCAGCTGTGCAAAGCCTGACATGTTGCATATTGTTAGAATCATCAGCATTCTCTCTTTTACATCACTGAATAAAGAGCCGGTCTCAGAGCTACTTCTAAATTATTAGTTTTTAGTTTAATAATAAAAAAAAATACACCTGAACCTGTTCAAGCATGTTCAAATTATTTTCTTGAGTTGCTCCTCACCTTAAAATAATGTGAGCGTGTTAAATTATATCATCATGGTTTAGGATTGTAGGGAAAATGATTTGCAAAATTCCTTGAGTTCAGAATTTCATTTTAAGCTTTGATAATTATCCAAGTTTTTTGGATAGAAATTTCATGTAATGTATTTTAAAAAGTAGCCTTTTTTTCTCCCATTTTATTAGGCCTAGCGGCACCTCTATTGCATCATCACTTGCAGCAAGCTCTGCTGCATCCAGTGCTGATAGCACAACAGTGAGTTCTGCCACCTACACGACCTTCACCACAGCAACAGCAGATGTCACCATCTCACAGACTACCCCTAGCACCAGTATGCTGGGTGCAGTGGTGGTGGGACTGGAGAAGGCAGGGGTAGTGGGGACTGCTTTGTCCCCAGCACCTACAGAGCCCATGGTCTTCTCGTCCTCTGACATAAAGACTGATACACTGGACAATAAGCCTCACAGTCTAGAATCACACAGCTCTCACAGTATGGGAGAGCATTCCAATGTCTGCAAGGTAAATGCAGCACAGACTGCATTAACAGTTTAAACTAATAATTTTTTTATGCCTTTATTAGAATGTGTTAGAACCTTTAATTATCATCAGTTGTAAGTACATTGTAGGTTTCTATACATTAGTGTGCACAGAGATCCTTTTGATCACCAGATGAAAACTTGAGATCCAAATTATTTCTGGTGCAGGTGCGTCCACAACAGCTGCACCCAAGTGCCTCTGACAACTCCTTGAGTTCAGGGGGCATGGCAGGGTCACTCATGTCTGCCATGCCAGCTGTTCCTAGTCCTCCAATTGTGATGCAGGCTCAGCCCTTCCAGTCCTACCTTACCTCTCAGATTCTGACTCAAGAGACAAGAGTAAGTTTGACTGCATTGTCGGAGCTTACCTGTTGCAAGATCTCATTAAGCATTTCTCTGAATGCCTTAACTTATTTAACATGGACAAAAACCAAGTGATTCAACAATTATAATGGTAGTTGCAGCACAAAGCACATTGTGTTCAAATATTTTCACCTATTAACCTGCAACAAAGACAAACATCATTGACACACCATTTTAAGGTGCATTTTTTAAAACATTTAAGTGTTGTGATTTTTGCGAGAAATAAATTATTTGTTTTCTTGTACTAAATTCAAATGAAAGATGGTAACTGCATAGAACAGAAAGTGTGTTATAAGGTAGAAATGAACAAATAATTTACGCAATATATGTATTTAAAGTGCCAAAAAGGAAATATATAGAATATATATGTTTTATGACATTACCCAATTCACATAACTGTGTGTAAAACAGTCAAACTAGTTGTGAAGAGGTTCCCTTCTGTGGGAGCGACACATAAAGAAAGAGCTGGTGAACTGTACTCAGTCCCTTGTGTTATTTTTGTTTTTTTTATGAATGCCTGTGCTTTCTAATAAAACAGCAGTTTAGTTCTTTATCAGAGAAACTCAATGTGTTTTGTGTTCTTCTACTGTCACTCCTTTTGTTTTCAGTTTGCACAGCCTAGCTATGGCTTCAGTCTCTCTCAGCAAGCTCAGCCTCAGCCGCCTCTGGCGCAGCAGTCGCTTTCCCAGTCCTCGCTTTTCTTACCAGCACAGCAGGATCTGTTTGCGCCCTTTCAGAGCTCACATGGACCCCGGCCAGGACCTTCAGGGCCTGCACAGCAGCCAGGCTTGCCAGCACCTCAGCACCAGCCTTATGCCCAACAGAACAACTTGAACACTGTGATGGTCTCATCCACCAATTCTTCCCTCATGACAGCTTCCCTTAAAGGACCAAATCATAACTCTGCTGCTTTCAGTAAGTTTCTGTTGTATATCTTGTCAGAATACATTTTACGTTATTAGAAGGTGGTTCTTTTACACAAATGTCCTGTATAATTTTCCTCAACAAAAGCAGCTAATGATTACATTAACATTATGTGTTTTTATGTATAATGGAGTACATTGTTTTTTCTCTCTTTTTTGTCTTAGACTCCGTTGCCAAGAATTTAGGTCCTAACCAGCTGCCATTTAACCAGAGCCTGAGCAACACATCCCTGCCGCTGTCTCAAATCTTCTTGTACCCTGATCCAAGCCAGCTGTTCAGCACCAATCAATTACTGAGCACTGGGCAATCATCCCAGTCACTGTCTGCTTCTCAGATTTTGCCTTCACAGCTTGTGCAACAGTCCAGGTCAGTTAGGAAGGATGGATGCTGGCATGGGGCACCATGACTAATTGGGTCAAATAAATTTTTTGGGGGTGAAAGCTGAATTGGCAGGGTAATTTTGGTTGCAAAAATAATAAGATTGTGCTCACAAATGTTTTTTCACTTCCCTCGCCCATGATAAGAATTTATGCTGGCAAAAACAAATAGAAAAGTTACATGAGCACCTAGAGTGTTATATGTTTGAAGTAGTTGATCTAGATAAACATAGATGTTTGCTTGTATACTGTTAAGCTTCGCCTGTGCATGCTTGTGGTAGATTGTGGGGAAAGAGCACTTGAAGCACAAGCTGACTGCAACTCTGCAAGCAACACCGACAGTGAATTTTGTTAGTCATGAAGCCTCTGCTGGGGTAAAAAAAAGGCATGGCAGCATTAAGCGACGCTCTTTTTCTTTTGTTTGAATAAGGTCTGGCGTACAGAATGTGCCAGCAGTGCAACAGCCGTCACCTTTTTACCAGCAGCAGCAGCAGCAGCCCCTCACTCAGACCGGCTACTTCCCCAGCCAGCAACCATCATCTTCTTTACAGGTACTTTGCACTACAAGTGTAAGCATATAGTAGATATAGATTGGAGGATCCTTCATATGTCAGGGTCCTCAGTCATTTCTCTTCCAGGATATGAACGTTTTTTTTCACTGGCTTATGGGCTAGCATACTTTTTGTTTTAAGAGGCTGCAAATTCACGTTTATTTTAGAAATGGAACTGTGCATTTGTTTGTTTTTGTTTTGTTTTTTTTTTGTTTTGACAAAGTAAATTTTGGCAGGAAAACCTCATGAGTTGAATGTTTCAGGGCACACTGCAACCACCTGGTGGCACCCCACAGTTTTCTGTGCAGTCCTTCAGTACTCAGCCACATGGCCTTGGGCTAACCTTGCATTCTCCTGGGCCTGCCTCCTTGTCCCAACCTCTTGGGCTTGGTCCTCAGCCCCAGCCATCACATGCCCAACATCAACACCAGCACCAGCACCCACAGCACCAGACTGCCTCACAGTCACAGACCACTAAGGGCTCGCAGTTTGGGAACATAATGCAGCAGCAGCAACAATCACCACAGAATACACCAGTGAGCACTTTTTAGCATGATGATCTCAATTCAATTCAACTTTATTATCTCAACAGGGAGAAATTACAGTAATTGATTGGTGCTAATTTGGTTACAATATAAGCTTGCATTCACATGCTTTGCAAGCAACCATTTATTTTACCTTTTCATCACGTGAAAGAAGCTGTTTATATGCTATGCTTGACCCCAAGCAGTTTAGGGAGGTACTTTAAAAATGTAGAACAGTTATTGTTTTAGACCGCATTTGAGTTTTTTGGTGTTGGAATAGAGACTGTATCATTTTTGTTCAGATGAAGTCTCCCCCTCACAACCTCAGCATCACTGGGAATAACAACAATGCCATGACACAGCCTCAGCCCAATGCAGGCTCAAAGAATTTTAATGCCCAGATGAACAGTCGTAATGCAGCTCAGCGTTTTCCTCCACCGGGTCAGACCCCTAAGTTCACACCTGGTGCACCATTCATGCAGGCCACAGGTTAGTAATTGACAGTTGCAGGAATCTTATGGAAGATTTCTACCTATATAAGGGATCTTTGCTTTGGTGAGCCTGATGTTCTAAATAATGAAAAAGAATGGTGACAGATATGTGGAAGCTTAAAATTCCACGTTTATTGCCATTTTGACCTTAATTTCTAACTCTGTGTGGGATTTTTACTTACAGCTTAGGTTTTGCATAATTTAGCTCATGTTGGTCTTCAAAGCATTCTTCAAGTGCTGCAGTTCAGAAGTGTAATGGGTCATGTTGTTTGCACATGTTATCCTGTCTCAATGTATGTTTCAATAATCAGATCTTGCAGAAATATTTTGTTCTTACCTTATGGAAGTAGCGCTTTGTTTATTTTGTTCATGTTTTGTAAATATCAAATTACCCAAAACTGAAAATTTCCAGTGATTATACATGTAAACTGTAATCATCCTGATATGAATAAAGATTTTCAAAAATAAAGGGAATCACAAGATACCCAGTAATTCTGATGATTTTGCCACCAAAATGTATGAAGCATTGACTCGTCACATTTTGCTCACTTCACCACAAAGGAATTAAATTTGAAAAAGACAAAATGGTCCCTCATTGAAGACAAAGAAAGTATTTTTTTAGAGAAATGATTAAGCTTTTACATCTAATAATTATGTCATCTGTATTATTAGCCATTCATGAATGAAAAAAGAGCACATTAAAGCATCTGTAAGGTATAATTTATTGTATTCATTTGCAGCTTAGGTGCCACGATTTTATTGAGTTCAACACAGATTCTGTCACTTGAGTTGATATTACAGGACACACTTGTGTATCTTCAAGTTCCTGTCTTCCCCCAATACACTCTTATCTGGTTTTCTGTAGATTGAATTTAAAGGTGTTTAATAGCTGAAATGTGTTGAAGTTTCTTTTGTTTTGTTTTTTTTATAACCAAAACTGAAGTGAATATTACAGAGCAACTTATTGTTATCCTTTGCAGGCCCTGTTGTGAGACCCCAGATAGTAGTTGGGAACATACTTCGTGGAAATGCAGCACCTCCACCTCAACGACAAACCTACCCTAACCCTATACAACGACCTGGACTAGGGGCTTCTGCTACACCTACAGGTCCTGTCTCAGGTCTTCCAACACAGCAGATGCCACCAGGGTCTGGGTTAACACCTCTGGCCAATCAGTCCCGTGTTGCTGGTGCAACCAGTGCCACAAACATCAGCACAGGAGGATCACGGCCCCAGGCACAAATGGCCAGCAGCGGGCCATCCTCCTTCATCAAGGCCCAACAGGCTAAACACCGTCAAGACGTGCTGGCCCATGCTGCTAGCTTCCTGAACCCCTTCAACAAGCCAAGTGGTAGTCTCAAGACCTCTACATCCAGCAGTTCCCCAGCCATTGTAAACAGCACCTCTGCTGTCACAGCTCCAGCAGCCCCAAAAGCTGATGGCTCCGGGGATGGAAAGAATTCTCCTATGGCTGCTTCCCTGACCAAGCCACCGTCTACCTCTGGCACTGGTGCTACACCTGCTATTGCTCCAGCTCCTGCTGGGAGTGTCAGTGGCAAAGTGGATGAGAGCATTACAGCCAGTAATCTGAATGTGAAGAGCTCAAGTTAAAATATTGTGAGATGCAAATGCATCTAGGATGTAAGCTAGGCTCTTTGTGGATACCTGGAGAGGTCAGGATTTTGACTAGGTAGCTTCTGAAGCTGTCTCAAAAAGAAAAAGATGACAAAACAATAGTTGAAGTTGATTTCGACCAAAATTGGTGACAGTTTCTCCCCTTATGAAAAACTCCTGGGCATGACCTGCACTCTGATGATTACTTGATGGAGGCCAACTTGTAGATTCCATGTTTTCCCAGAGGTTTTTGTCCAGACTTAAGGACTAGAGGACATGACAATTGTATCTGTTGTAGACAACTTGGAAGTAAACTTTAAAAAGATTTTTTCTACACCTGTCTGAACTCTTCGTATATGCGATTAAGAAGTGTTGTGAAAACTTTTGTGACGTAATTCGTTCAGTCACGGAGAAATTATTTGCTAAAGCATCTAGTGGTACAAAGACCGAAAGCTGACCAGTTTAGAAAGTGTAGACTGTATTTGAGTACAGTTGCTTGCTGGCAGAACTCAGACACAGCAACAAAATAATTTAGTTGTCAGATTATTACAAAAAATTTCATTTAAAAGAATTAAAGACTGCATGAGAAGATCAGGTAAGTTTTAGAAGGAGGAAGTGTTCATGTTGTTGGCTGGCAAGTGTGATAAAAGACAGTGTCCCCCATATCATGCTGCCTTGGTCACTCCGTTTGTGTGCTTAAGCATCCTGATAGTCTTCAGAACTAAATTGGATTGAAAATTTTTTTCCAGCGAAGTTGGTGTCAGTGGCTGTACAGGCCTGCTGTGAGAGGTAGGTGTGTTGGCAAGTGTGCGTGTCTAGGTCTCAGCATGCTCATGTGAACTAAGACAATGCTTCTGTCCATGTCAGGCATGTGAGAGTGAGAGGTGGAGATTCTGTTCACTCTATGTCTCGTATACTCTGGTGTGTTTTTGCAAGAACTCACAACCTTAAATTAACTTGATAGCCATTTGCAAAAACCACTGAGTATTCTTAATCAAAGTTGCTTCTTTTTTTTTTTTTTTTTAGAAGATTGTGTGTAGCTAAGATATATATATATATACATTGTTGTAACTTCCCTTCCCTCCCCCCCCACCACCACTCCATCTTCCCTTTTCTTTGCTCCCAGCTGTCCTCGGTTTTTATTGCTGAAGTATGTTGTGATGGTTGCCTAACACACCTACTACCCCTTCTATATCCCCTATTTGGAAACAAAAAATGCAAGTGACTGATGATTATTAACATCAATGTTTTCCTTCTCTCTCTTTATTGGTAGTGTTCTTGACATTATGTGTAATTTTTTTTATTTTCGTTATTTGTGTTTTCTTTAAATGTTCATGGATCCATTAACTGATACCTGAAAATGCAGACTTGTGTAAGTTTGTATGTACCCTTGTGTAAGAATGCACAAGATTACTTTCAAGTCTTGCCTGCAGTTCTGTCAGTCTAAGCAAATGTGCAGGCCTTGGAGAGACCCCTGCAATTACTGTTTTGTGGTGGTCATTATTTTTTCAGCTCATTGTCAGTGTGTTTGTACTTAACTTTGTGGGGTTTTGCCTGATTATTCATTATGTTATGTTACATGTGCTAGCAAACTAGAGCAAGGTGTTAGTGCTGTACATGAACAATGGTTTGTAAGGGGGGGGGGCCATAGCAAGTTGTTAACCTTTGAGGTTTCTCATAGCACTTCCTTTATTTTATCCTTGCATTTTCCTGCTGTCAAGTCAGATGAATGAAGAAAGCATTAAACTTGTGAACATTGTCACAACAGGAGCACTTTCTCTATAGCCAGGAGCTCTCTGGCAGTTGCAGACCAATAACTGGGTTACATCCCCATTCCTCAGGTTTTACCGATATATTCATCTTTATTTTCCTCCACCCCTACTCCCTCACCCAACTTTATGTTTACCAACTAGTCTAGTTTTCAACATTCATATCCTTTAAAGCAATGGTGTCACTGGTTTACTAACTTACCCATCTCTTACCTCTTCCATTTAAAAGCATTTGCCTGGAGTGGAAGAGCTGAATCTGAATTGACTGCTATGTCTCTGTGAAACCCTCTGTACCAATATTATTGAGGAAATGGTTTGAATCTCTAAGAACAACAGTGTCTGTTCTCTAGAGAAAGTCAAATTGTTGAATAAAGCATGGTGCAAGTAGCCAAGAACTGAAGACATTCAAGGTGTGGATGGAAGATGCAGTGTCTGCATGCATTGTTTGCTGACAAGATGAAAGATTCTCACATTCATATCGAGGCTGATAACTGGTGCTTGTGCAGTTGCACAAAATGCATCTGTTTTTGTCAGTTTTTAGTGGTGGATGGATGCATGCAAACGTGGGTGGGTGTGCCCAGGTATGGTGTGCTTTTTATGACTTGTGGCTCATTAAAAATAGATTAAAGAATAATTATAATTATGGCACTGGGAGCGTTTAGCTACCAGTTGTGTTATTAGCAGCAAAAGGCCAACTGTCAATTGTAAAAAGTTTTATTCAAGAAAATCGGTAAAAAGCTGTGATCTGCAGGAAATATTTGCACCTCTGCTCTTGTTTTGATTTACCTTGCGTTGCTTTCACCACCCTATCTTACGCTTCCCCAACACTCTTTTCACCCCACAACCACTTAGAAAGAAATATGGCTGGGGTGTTTGCATTATTTGCTGATAACAAGTAAAGGACAAATAATGTTAATAGAACTAAATCTGCTATGCCCTGTGGCTCAGATGTGACCATGATTGGGATGTGGGAAACGACAAGAGTAATGCCTGTGTGCCAGTCGTCGCGTTAGGCAGACTGGGTCTGTTGGACTAATGAGAAGGATTTGTCTAAGGAAACTATCATAGAAGAAGTGCTGCTAAGAACCTCATGGATTTAGAAGAAAGACATTTGTAGTCAATGGGGGTAGTGGAGTTTGAAGTTATAATCTCATCATACGAGAAGTAGCTTGAGAAATATGAATGCTTCTTGAGGGTAAGTGGAGCATTCATATTAATTTTGGGAGGGGGGTTAAATAGGCATGCGAGCAAAGCCATCTTAGAAGAACAAGCTTCGTAGAGAGAACTTTTTTGAAGTATTGAAAGAAGGAAGAAACAAGCTTTGACACGTTTGTGTTAAGAGAAAGTGGGGGGAGAGGATAAGTATTATTGAAATAGTAGATGCTCACACCTTCACACTCTGCAAAGTTAAATGTTGGTGTACTTGAATATTGAGCATGTAGCGTCATGTAACAGTTACAAGTCTGGATATATAGTGGCTTAGAAAGCAGTACAGATAAAGTGATTGCTGAAAATGGAGGATGTGGTGTCCCAGCCTGCGTGTGTATGGCTGCCAGCATTGGAGAGACCCTAGAGATTTGTTGTTAACATAATTTTAGTAATTGACAGTTATTACATAAGCTGATCTACAGTCCCTGTCGCCGTGATATAGCCTTAGTTGCTGGCTCAGCTTAAAAACAACAAATCCCCCGCCCGTCAGCATAAAACACCAATTCCCCTCCACCCACGCAGCCCTTCAGTGTGCTATAGGTGGTGTGTAAAAAAAGCCAACGATGATTTTATATGGTGGTTTATGGATTCTGATGCTGTTGCTCCCTATTCAGCATGTTTTGTACTTTTTCACATCAGAATTATTCTTGTTTGTACTCAAATATAAAAAGGGCCCTGCCCCCTTGCAAGATTTTCTGCATTTTATGTGCGATTTTTGTTTGGTGCATATGATCTTTTGCACCTCTGCTCTGGCATACATGTGGCCACCTGTTGGTATCAGTGTCTTTATGTTGGTGCAGAACATAAACTTGAATATGGCAGATTTTTTTAAGTTAATGTAGAGTTCACTTTTTCTTTCGCATTAAGTTATTCATGTTGTGACCGCTAAGAAATTTCTTTTTGAATGAGATTTCACACTGTAGACCCAGTTTAGGGTACTTTATACATTTTTTTTCTTTTTTAGTCAAATTTCTTTGGAAGAAACAAAGTGAATTGCATGGCAAACTCGTGATCTTTTATTGTCACCCTTGTCTGTTTCCCAAAGGGTTAATGCCAGTTATCCGTGGTGCATTACTTCAGAGAACAGAGCATTCACACATGAACTCTGAAAGTTTATTTGTATGTTGAACAATGCTCCATGAAAAACTACACATTGCGGGAGAAGATGAATAAAGTATGATACTAGAGAATGTCGCTAATGGTGTACTTGAAAAACTTGCCTGAGTGAGTGAGCACTTGCCTGCAAGGAAGTGGCTTAGATGGATGCCTGGCACTGAATTAATATCAGCCACAAAATGGTAATTAGGTCATGGCATCTTGAACCTAAAGGTTTTATTCTTTTATCATAAAAATGTATCTTTAACATTATCCAAGAAAACTGTTCTTGCCATAAATTTGATTTGCCCAGTGCAAGAAAATGTTATGTGAGGGACAGAAACCTCTTGTCTCATCCACATGCCTAAGGTTGAAGGATTCAACTCATTGTAACTTGGCACATGCCATTTTGACTATCTGGTTCAATTTGATTATTACACATAGAAGTAATTAATGTTTCGGTCACTTTCATTTAAACGTTAGACTCTCATCTGATAACTATAACCCAGGTTTGCTTGCTTGATGTTACTGCTGATTTTTTTTTTCAGCAGAAAATAATTTAAGCGTAGACAATTTTGCTTTTGAATACATTTTCTTATAGATTAAAAATTCCATAAGGACAGCTACAGAGGGCCAGCAAACATTCTCTTTTCTGCTATGAATATTAAAAAACACAAACAGGTAGTGAAGTTCAAGATTGTTACCAAGAACATATTGATGTTAGTTATACATCACTCTCTTCATTCTGCTAAGTTATGCTTTTGTACTGATCATGGGTCAACATCCAATTACCTCCACAACAAAGTTAGACCAGTTCAGTACCTGCCTGTTGGAAGTAAATTTGTAATTTGTAGATCTTCACAAAGCAAAATACCCACCTCTCAATGCAGAAATATATCTTGCTTTGTGAAGTGAATCAAAGGGGAGTTTTCCCCTAGCTTTGTTCTCTCTATGCATCTATGCAAATTTTTTCCCGATGACTACCCATGCAGACAGTCAAAAAGCTAGCTCATGATCAGGCTTTTTTCCAGTTGTACCCTTTTATTATCTTGATTTTCTGCTTTGTAACAAAGAATTTTTAATCGTTTAAAGCCACATTGCAAAAAATGTTACAAAATCATTAGAAATGCTTATGTACACAAATATACAAGACCGAATTGCTAAACAGGGACAAATAAGGGCACAAGTGGATCAAGTACTGCTCAAAAGACAAAATCTTGCAAAGGATAAGAAAATAACAATAATTCCGATACTCAAAAGTACCAGGGTCTCTGGCATCACAGATCATAATACAATTTGAGCACCATCAATGGCTTTCAACAGAGAAAGTGGTTTACACAGATCTGACATGTTCTCCTCCCCCCCCCAAAAAAAAAATGCTTTGCAAACATGCAACATACGCCACTTATGTGTATGTGAAACATCAAATCAAAAAGCAATAATAGGTATGCAGTAGTCCAATGCATTCATCTCCAACATTTTCAAGCTATTTCACAAGCACTTTACTGCAATGCTAAAGCCATTTTCAAGACTATTTACCTCAGATTTCCCACATGCAAACCAAACCAAAGAACATGGTAAATCCAATCTAAACAGTCTTAATTTTTTTTTAAATATGAACATTGGCAGATATTTCTTTTTATGTCAGACACTTCCTACATCTCAATTTTCTGAAAGCATTGGTATATAAAGTATTAATTTCGTATTGTAGCTGCATTGACTAAATGACTAGTGCAAAATGGCTGGCTTAGATCCACAGTAAGGCACCTTGTAATGCTAGTTTCAACAAATCTAGTCAAATACAATGGAAATGCTTCATGACGCTGTCTTACAAATGCATCAGCTGAGGTCTATTCACAATGGTTTCAGCAATGGACAGTCGTGCAGCCAACCTACCAGCGGGTTGATTTCACCACCACTTGCTGGTTATCCCCTCCTGCCTGGGTTGCGCTGCTGTTAAAACATGACAGTCAAGAAAGCAATTTCCTACCTCATGTTATGCCTTTTTCCAGTCTTCAATACAATGGGCAATTTAATATTTTACACTTCACAAGGAAACATTTCCTCCCCCCTTTTATGCAACTGTATCAATTGTGTATCTTGTGTTGCCAGGCTTTGTTAAAGAATAAAAATATTAGAGCATTACTTCCCCTTTCCTTCCCCCTCTCCCAGAAAAAAATATTTACTTGCAAAAAATAATGTGCACACAGCTAAAGTGACCACATGAGAAGGGCATGAATTGCAAGGGTTATTTGCTTCTGTAAGCTTGTCACATCGTCATTAAATGAGTTAAGGGAATCTTATTCGACCTCTGCAGAGTTTAAAGATAAAAGGAGTGGAAAAAGGAATATCGGTGGAAAAAAAATGGGTCACCCTGCTGCACAGCGTATCAAAGAGATTCTCACATATACAAATTGACATTATGTTATGAAACAAATGTTCGTCCAGCATAAATGCATTAGCAATCCATCATTTAAAAATATTTCAAAAAGAAAAAACACTTAACCTCAGCTAACACCACACTATTCTCAAGATGCTGGCTGGCATCAACCTGTGGAAGTATTAGAACGACTGGCATAGGAAGATGCTCAGCTTTTGGGGGCAAACTCAACGCTGACAGTGAATGACACTAAAATTCTTGCCTGTATTTTTTAGAAGGGGTAGCTGTTCCCCTCGGCCCTCCTGATTCCTAAGCCACTGCCTTGTACTTACAGGCCGCAAAGCTTCTATGCAAGCAGTTGGCATCCCTTCCATCCACTCTTTTACAATCATCAGCTCAAAGGTTTAATAACATTTCAATTAGTTACTTCTTATACTCGTTTTTATCTGACATAGCACAACCATTTTATTTTGCAGATGGTTTCAAGCACCTGTCCCAGAATCAGTGAATCTTTTATTTCACACCTCTTGGAAAAACATCTAATGCTAAACATGATACCATATTGTTGGTAAGCAGCTTCAAGTACTTGGGAGCCACCCTCTCCTAGGACGGCAGCTCCACGCAAGATATCCGCATCAGAATCGCAACAGCAGCAATAGCTAGGCTAGATAGGATCTGGCATAGCAACAAGATAAGGTTCACTACCAAGTACAGGCTGTGCAAATCCCAGGTAGTGCCGATCCTGCTCTACGGATGCGACACGTGGACTCTGCTCGCCGAAACAGAAAGGAGAATCCAGGCATTCGAGAACAAGTGCCTGAGGAGGCTGCTCCGGATCTCATACAAAGAACATAAAACCAACGACTTTGTAAGGAACAAGATTGCACGCTTGTAGGACACCAGGAACCTCTACTATCAACAGTCAAGCGACGTAAGCTGGTCTTCTTTGGCCATGTAACCTGGCATGACACCTTGTTGAAGACTATCCTTCAAGGCACCTTGGAGGGTGGCCAACGCTGCAGAGGCTAGAGAAAGAACTGGCTTACGAACGTCAAAGACTGGACCGGTCATCCTGTACAGGACCTGCTGACTATCGCCCAAATAGGCGGGAGTGACTGGCCCTGTCAACTGCCACGTCTATCCATGTGCTCCCCCTAACGCCAGGTGCCAGGCAAGGGACGACTGACTGACTGACTGACTGCCCAACAGCCAATATTTTTGTCTTGACTTTGACATCTTGCGTTATTCTGACTCAGCTTTTTCCCACTTCTGCATAGTACTTGCTCTTTGTGAAAAAAATCTAAATCAGATATTGGGTAGGGAAAGGAAGATGATCGGTCTCAAACGCATTAGGTGGTGGCTACATGATTTTATTTTGCTCAACAAGCACAAATGTTGAAAATATGAGGTAGGAGATGGCCTAGAAATATATCACTACTAAATACAAAACAGAAAAATGTCCAGGTAATGACTTTGAGGAAGGATCACACTTTGATGGAAAATAAAACAGGAAGCTTAGTGACTCCAAGTCACCACAAAAGGACACTCACAATGCCCTCTATACAAAGTTTATTTAACTCCAGGAGGTGCTGTAAAGGACACAGTCCTGCAGTCCTTGCCTGTACGTGTGTTACTTTCGACACTCTGCTGCTCCCAGTCTTAGTTTTCACCTGCACACACACAATTTGGTCTGTTTGCATATCAGTGTTGCAGAATACAGACCGAAGTGCTTGTCAAAGCACTATGCCGTGGCTGCATGTTTCATCTGAAGAACAATGGTGGAGATGTGAAAAGAAAGTAAGTTCTTTCAATCCTAAAGGACAAAAGCTGCATTATGTTCCTTGAGAGCTGTGCATTTCATTAATCTGGTTTATGGCACACTCTATGGCTTCGGCAACATCTTCAAACTCTGGAACACCTTCACGGCTGGCCATGTCACTCAGGTATGCACGACCCCGGTTATAATCCTGAAGTGCGCAATGGGTTACCTGTAACAATGATCAGTCAATAAATACAATAATTTAAAAAAAGAATCTAAGAGACAATTAGGAGGGTCTTTTAACTGAGTACATTTACTGATGTGTGAAGCTAAAACTGTTGTGTGTGAATCATGATTTTTACATTTATCATTTATCAGTTTCTTTGCTGCCCCTTCAACAAAAGAAACAGAGAAATACTTGGGGGGGGGGGGAAAAAAAACTGGCTGAAGATCCACAGAACTAGATTTATCTGTACCCACCTCTTCACTGCTGATAGGAATATTAGGTTGTAGCTTCTGCAAGCACAAAACCACACGGCAGCCAAGACCAATATAATATGCAGCCTGAGAACGAGAGGAAAAAGAGGAGTAAAAATAAGAAAGATTGCCTCCACAGAAAATTTATTTGTAAAAAGCCAAAATAAATGCAAAAAAGTTCCATTCTACACAAATACAACACTGAAGGTCACACTAACAAAGAAAAAAAGAAGACAAAAGTCTTCCAGGTTCACCTCAACCATAGCTGCAACTGCTCGTGTTGTATTTGTGATGACATAGAGCATCAGACGGCACTTTTCTCTCTCTGCAACCTGCATGGGAATTAGAGAGTTGTACCATTCACTGACATGTGGGTTGTGGAAGGACACACCATGTCGCCTGAAAGAGAGAAAATAAGTTATCAACAGTTCCAAATATTGTAAATATTTCTTCTATAAATGCATCAATTAAGTTTAAAATAATTCAAAATAGAGATATGCGATAATTTTCTTTTCAGGTGCCTAGCACAAGACATAAGCCTCTTGAGTGTTATAGTGTCCTTCAAGCCACACTTTTTATTGGTCAGTGATACTAATTATAGTGAGACATTCATGCTCACACCATTAAAAAGGAAAAAAAACATAGGTACCAGCACACACACATTTAAATATGCACATGGCGAGCCTGCACACACACCCACACACCCCACCATTCTTTTCCAGTTCTATGAAGCAGCTTTCAAGAAATAAAGCATGTCAGGAATGATTACTTTAAGAGCGGAAGTGCGACTTCCTCCCTCCAATTCGTGTCCCCACAGCTTCCACCAAGGTAGATATCATGGACATCTGCACAGTCGGCATGTGTGACCTTCTGTGAGCCAAATCTCTCTGCAACCAACAAGCGTTAGCAATCAATCCTGTTGATGTTGCTGTGCCTGTCAAGAGTTTTCAATCCCTAAATCCTGCTGTTGTTTATTTTACTACTTTACAAAATTACACATACATTCAACAGGTCCACCCCTGTTGTAACCCTGCATTATCAAGGACTTTGAGGAATACAGACAGTTGTCAACAACGTGAGACACAGCAGATGATTATGCATGACATCGTCAAGTATTCAGACAAACCTGCAATCCATCGGAATGGGTTAAAGAATGCAGTACATAGTGAGGATACCACTGAAGGCCTCTGCAAGTAAAGAAAAAAGTAATTAAAAAAATTCTTTTCTAAGTTTGGGAACCTTGAAAATTATCACAGATATATATCAGACATTGTCAGACTCATAATCTGTAATAATTTTTCATGACAAGACAATCACAAAAATCAAGGGAAGATTTTCAAGTTTTCAGGTCGAAAATAGAAACTCATGTTTGTTACTTCAATGTACGGTGTAAAACACTAACAAACAAACATTGTTTCTTCAAACAAAAACAAACATATGCACTCATGCTTAAAAGCATGCACAAATATGCATGCATGCTCCCACACACCCATACACTAACACAAATATACAGACACATTCTTTCTTTAGATGTGTCACACACCCACCTGGCGCTTGCATTCAGTGACAATACAGCAAAACTCTTCAAATGAGAATGAAAGCTTGTCTGGTCTTCTCTGATGCAAATTTGATGCACTCAACTCACGGCCAGTAAAGCACCGGTACCCGAGCCGCAGCTGGAAATCATAAAATGTCACATGTATACCAAGCACTTCGGGAAAGAGACCATTGCTATGAAGATCATGCTTTTTTTATATTCCAACTCTGAACCCCTTCCCATCACACCTTCAGCATGTCAGTTTCCACTTGTTTGGACATTAAAACAAACTGTAGGATTGGACATGCCATTACTGTTTCTGTAAGCCCTACCTCATCTTTGGTGATTCGGCCCTCACTGTCACACGTAATCGAGTTGAAGGTTTCCCGGAGTTTACTGTGTGACATAACAGAAGACAGACGTTACTCTAACTCTAGACAATATTGTAGTGTGTCATTAAGTACACACCATCTTATAAAATATTTTGTCTGATTTTACACATAAAGTAAAAAAAATCCCCAAAATTTCGTTTTCTTATCAACATCAGCAACACATAACATGATGGTCATAATAAATAATGGATAACGTCATGTTCACGCACATGCATACAAAACACTCATGCAAGTGTGCATATCTACACACAGTCCTTAGTAACAATTACACACACTACTCTCTCATTGCACACATATCTACATGCATGAACACAAACATACCATTTACTGACACAATCTGCTTTTTGTACTTACAGCAGTGCCTCCCCTACGAGCATGTGACCATGTTTTACAGGCTGAGCACCATGCGAAAGCGTCAGGTCTTGTATCCGAACACCCTGATAATAGAAAGCATCATGATGAAACATACTGCGAAAAGATGGAAACATAGTATTATTCCGAAACATCTTTCACTAGCTAGCCATAACATTAGACCAAAAATTCAATCCGTATCAGAACAACAATAAATGTTTGCAAGATATCTACAATACACACATTTTTAGGAACAGCTGTAACATGCATGGATTTTGAAGCATATTTATGTTCTCATACTTACTGATTCAACAATGCTTACAGAGCAATAAAAACCTTTCAGAGACTTAAAATAATGGAATGTTATGTAGGTGCTTGTGGTGAATTCTTGTTTTCATCTTTTATATAATTTCTTGTCTGGAAGAAAACAATGTTCCTGCTGAAAAAGATATCTTTTTACTTGTGCAGATAGCCATAATTAAGCTGAATTTGGAAATACATAAACTGGCTATAGAAACTAATATAAGCAGATAAAACCAGACCCATATACTTCAATTTAAGGCCCTATTGACTACAGTTGACAAATAACTTTGCATTCCCCATGTGGACATAAAAGTGATCAGCATTATGGAGTAAATCAATGGATGCAGACATCTTCAATCACATCTAGCCATTTTTATTCCTTCTTGTGCCTAAGCTGTTTGGAGGGGCACAGTCTTGCCCATACCTGATGAATGTTGAGGGACAAGCAGTCCAAGGCTTTATTCATGTTGTCAAAGACTGGAATGCCATTTCGCTCTATTATGTCAATGAGCACCTGTCGCCCACGTCGCAAATCCTCCTTTTCTCTGGAAAAATTTAATTAATCTTGCATAACTTTTGTTTTAAGACCTCACTTCTTTTAAGTGCAATGTTCTCACATAAGCATTAAGCCATTTGCAGATAGGTTAATAATATTTTATATAAAACTAGGGTAAAATAAATATTAATTCAAAATTTTTCACATTGCATAGGGTAGCTGATTAACTGCACATATCAGAAGCTCAGCTGACCTTTCTGAAATGGTCTCATCACAGACAGAAAACACATCTCCTTTCAGATCTTTGAACATGACAATGATTTGCCGCTGGCAACCTGCAAAAGTATGTTTTTTGTCATTTTTATACTACTTTCTTGAAAATTCATGATATTATCTAAATTTTATGTACACTGATGACCATGATAATAAGAGAAAGACCATGCTTACCAACAAGATAGGCTATTTCACAAAGGGAGACAACAGCTCTTGTACTATTCTCAATGACAAAGAGCAGCAGGTCTGCCACCTATGATGACGCAAAACAATCAACAGGTTTGTCAAAAACATATGATCCACTATTTTTTTTTCTTTTTTGTCATTGTCAGCAATTAGAAACAATGTGTCAGTTGCGTCATGCTGGTAAGTGTCAACATGCAACCAGTTTGTGTATCAGTACATGCATACAGATGTGTGCAGACCAAGACTGTTGAACAAATATCTAAGACTTGCTGACAGGATATGAAAAAGACAATACCTGTTTTGCCCTGTCTTCTAGTTCTATTAGCTCTGGTCGCCAGGTGTTAACCTGCTGTAAAGCAAATAAAGGAAGGCCAATTATTATCAAAGCTTATTCTCCCTACCACAACTACCTCTACCACCACACACACACACACACACTAACATGGTAATGTTAGTTAACACAAACAATAAGCAATTAAATTTAAATTTACCCACTATGTACATCTGATGAAAAAAACACTGTTCTCTCCTGAAAGCCCTATTCTACAGACAGTTTGCCATAATATAAAGCAGCTTTGTTGGCTCACAAAAGAAAATAGCTACAAATTCATCTGTAAAAATTCCAAGTTTCCACAGTCATTATAAAAATCAGTTCTCTTCATCCTGAGTAGCCAACATATCAAAGAGTCAAAATCAATTATAAAAACCAACTTCTTAAAAAATAAACTTCCCTAAACTTGTGAACTGTTTTGTTATGTCTTACTGGATTGTAAAATGTAATATTATGCTGTTTGAGGTATGGGATTGCCTCTTCCTGTCGCCATAAGCTTGGTCCTTTGGGTGAACCACAAGATCCACCAAGGAACACTTAAATGAAAAAAAAACCCACAAAGAATACATTCCTGCACAAGAACACATTTAACATAAGATGATACAGATATATGCATACAAATGTTGATGTGGTGCACATCAATGCACAATTGACATGAAATGTAAAAATGCCTGTTTTTCCCCACTTTGTTTTCACCTATATCCAACCAACATAACATTTCAAATAAGTAGAAATTATATAGATGTGCTTACAGATGCAAGCTATGATTTTCTGTAATCTTGCCATTAACTTGTCAAGACTGTATTTTAATGAGATTCTCCAACAGAATCAAAATAAAGTTGTGCTTTCTGCTGATTTTTTGTTGTTTCCTATTTGTTATGCAAAAGAACATAATGAACAAGAACATCACAACAAGATGATCAATATTACAATATGTGCATGTAGGTTCCCATGTGTACAGACGCATTTATGCAGAAGTAAAAAGAGTGAGGATCTAGGAGAAAGGAGGGAAAGAAAGACAGAGAGACTGAGAGAAACAGATCATGCACTTTACTGGGTTCTGCATTCTCAAGTCAAAACAAGCTCACCTTGAAAATTGGATGAGCTATCTGAAACAGAAAGGAAGTATTTCACATTAAAGGCTTTCAACTACAAATGATGCACACATCTCAAGTCCTATGCCCACTGTGTTTATCAAAGCATCAAAGTTAAAACATTAAAGCAGGGCACAATTATTTTGTGCCTCAGTGGTCTGATCTCGTATTACCCAACCTTTACAAAAAATTTAAAAGTAATTAAAAAGAATACTGTGCCCTTCATTCATTCTCTTGACAGGTACTGGCTGACCTATGACTTTGGAGAAAAGACAAAGCTTAACCTCTAAACCCTTTCTGCAATCACTGCAACATGAAGGGAAATGAACATGACTTGCAAACCCAGGCAGTATTCTGAAGTAGACAGACCACTGCAAATTATACCCAGATCCCAACAAAACTGGATCCAAAAACCTGGTGTAGATACAACTGAGAGAGATGCAATCCAAAACCTTCCATCTAAGAACAAGTCACTGGAAACTGCTGTCAAATATGCCCTGCTTGAAGATGTCACATATTATATATGAACTAGAAAGAACAGCTCATTTCATCAAGGATATAAACTTTCAAGCGTGATACTCATGACCACACAAACATCTGAATGAGTGGCAGGTCCTGGACTGGTCAGGCATTCAAGTGCCAATGAAGTTTATGGCCCCTCTCACCTACTACCCCCCTAAAAAAAACAGAAAGCACTAAGCAAACCAGGAAGACTTTGTAATAGTAATATAATTCACCACCAGCTGCCCCTCTCCACTTTTATTTTTTAGAATCAATCAACTCCAGTATTTTGCTGTCTTTCAAAGGCTTCTTGCCTGACATAAAAAAAGAAGAAAAAAACAACAAACATAACTTAACCACTTCAAAAACAAAAACCTTTTCGTTTTCTTCTTCCTTCGGTGCCAGGTGCCTGTGCCTTGCTGGGCCGGATGGACTGTGGGAGTGGCTGGGAAGAGCATGTTTCATAATGGTGCCGCAGCTCATCCACCAGTACACAGAACTCCCCAAACGTCACATGATCGGCCATGCAAGGACTGCCATACTCCACAGCACAATGCACCATCTCTTGGACTGTTAGGAGTTACAAACATGACTGAGGTACTGCAGATTTACAACGGCTGGCAATATTTCAATTCAATTCAACTTTATTATCTCAACAGGGAGAAATTACGAGACGTAGTGAAACAACTGGCTTATACTAAAAACTTGACCACGCTCACAACAATAAGCAATCAATTTACACACACCCTAAAATTCACACATCACCAAAAACAGTCTTCACAAAATCACGCACACGCCCACACACTCACAGGCCCCTGCATCACTTGTTAAGAAGGGCAACAGACTTATTTATAAAACTATTCTTTGAGCAGGCAGTGGACACTCTTGGAACATATTTGTTCCAAAACAAGTCCTAAGCCTGTGTTTATAAATGATTTTGCTCTTTCCCCCCTCGCATTGCCTAAAAAGTTTGCATTTGGCGACTACAAAATTAATAAGACATGCATGACATAATTGGCTAGAATAGGAAGGTGCAATGAGAGAATAGCAAAAATAGCTGCATAAAAGATATGCTTATGAATTTTAAGATGTTTATCATTATTATTATTACAACTGAATTAAAGTAGAGTTTAAAGCTTATTATGCCTGATGCTCAATTTTGAATATGATGCACAAATTGAGCCTCCCATCAACATGGCCCTGGCTACATATTTTGTTTTCATTTGTTGTAGGTTGTACCCCAGGGTCTGTAGTTATGAAGCGAATGGCAAAATGGGGAACTCAAGGAAAAGCATCTTGTTTCTTAAGTTATAACACTATGTCCAGACCCTGCGGCATTTCTTCATGTTTCTTTACCCCAGGGCACACTTGCCACCGCTTTATAACTACAGATCCAGGGGTAAACAAGATGCTTGTCCTTGAGTTCCTCATGTTGCCCCAGGGCAAATGCTTACCCTCGTTTCATAAGTACTGCCCCATGAGTGCTACTCACTCCTTTCCTCCCACATTGTAAAAACTGTTTGACTTGTGCAAAGAGTCAAAAGACACCAGTTCATCTTCTACAAAATCCAGTGTTCACTCTTTACATGTTCATCTCCCAGTCAAAAGCCAGCTTTCTTTCTGCCCCAATATTCATTATTGTGTGTGGTTTGATCTGTCAGCCAGTCGCACAGCACTGACACAAGTGTTTCACACTCTGGGCCATCTTCATGACATGGACATGTCTGTGTTTCATGATGACTTGAGAACTGAACTAGCCCTCCGCCCCATAACCTCTGCTGACAGACATGGCCATTTTCTGCTCCATGCTGGAAGCCTATGCTCCCTCTGTGCATACCCAAATTCACCCCAACAAACACGCGTCGTGGTACTCCAGCATTTGCGCTGAGCTGCAAAGAGCTTTGGCAGAGGTCAATGAGCTGAGAGGTTGTGGCGTAGGTCTGGGTTGACTGTCCATAAACAGATGCTAAATGCTGCCAAGCAAGCAGCCATCCACCTTGTTTATTTGGCCAAAACTGCATTCCTCCTTGCTTAGGTCAGTACTTGTTCATCGAGTAAAAGCCTATTTAGGACATGCAACCACATGTTGGGCTGCACAAACAGGCCACAACTGCCCACAGTCATTACACCTGCTTTACTGCCCCAGGACTTCAGTGAGTTTTAGTCCATAAGATTCTTGACATCTGGGCTAAACGTGATCAACTGCCTGTTCACCCTTCAGTTATTGTTAACCACATCGACAATCTGGCAAAGCCAGTGTTCCTTTGCTTTCTTTCAGCCAATCTTGGAAAGTGAGTTTAGGACCATTATACTCCAGTCAAAACCCACAACTTGTCCACTGGACCCAGTTTCCACCCCACAACTGGTAGATTGTCTTGACGTCCTACTCCCTGCCATCACAAAGATAGTAAATGATAGCTTGTCCTCTGGCATCCTCCCATCTATGTTCAAAATGGCCTTAGTGAAACCATTGTTAAAAAACCCTACCCTTGACATCAGCGTGCTAAACAATTACCACCCAGTCTCATACTTGCCATTTTATCCTATCTTAACTCTGAAAATTTGATTTCTCCATCACAGTCTGCTTATCACCCTTTTCATAGCACTGAGACTGCCCTGCTAAAGGTGACAAATGACATTCTGTTTGCTCTGGATAGAAGTGACATCTCAGTTCTCACCATGTTAGATCTGCCTGCTGCCTTTGATACTATAGATCACACTACTCTCATTCATAGACTCAGTACTCTCTATGGCATCTCAGGCTCCACACTAAACTGGTTTCAGTTATATCTCTCAGACAGGACTCTGTCAGTTATAGTGGATGGCTGCATGTCTCCACCAGTATATTTGCTCAGGAGCCCGCCAAGGTTCTGTACTTGGTCCCATTCTATTTATCATGTACATGAAGCCACTTACTACTCTAATTCAATCTCACTCTATATCTGATCAATCTTTTGCTGATGACACTCAGCTGTATACCAGCTGTTCTCCTTCTCAGGCACACACTGCTATCCAGAGCACCCCCTACCCCACTACTTTACTGAAATCTTGTCTGTCCACACCTCTGCTCTGAAACTTTCGCTCCTCATCAAAGTCCCGCATTCTATCCCTCCCTCCCACAAAGACAGTCACATATGGACAACAGACCTTCTCCCTCTGTGCTGCTAAGCAGTTGAACTCTCTTCTACATCACATTCGCCCCTCTGATTTGAAGGCTACATTCAAACGCTCTCTGAAAACATATTTGTTCACTAAGTACTATCCCTGAAATACTATTCTTAACTCCCTTGCAATACTGTCATGGTAATCATCATGTAATGACTCCATCTCACACTGTTTACAGTACCTATATCCCTTCATACCAAATCCATTGCTTTATGTTTTACTCTTGTACCTCATCTTTATGTTGTTCAGTGTGCCTATACATATCTCACCATCCACTGTCTGTTATCTTTCATTTATCATGATTGGTCGGCACAGAGAGTGTGATCTATCTTGGTTGTGATGCTGCGCATTTTAAGTTCACATTATTATTATTATTCAAAACAAACAAAGAAGCTTTAATCCATTTCATCAACCATTTCATGTGCACGACTCACTCTGAGAGTATGAAGGGAAAAGGTTGAGGTCATTGAAAGCTGAACGGATGTTGGAGATCTTCAGTTTACCATCATCATCATATTTCTTGAAAATTGTCCACAACTCTCTGAGGAAAAAAAAAAAAAAAAGAATGAAACCAACATTTTATTTTCCTTATTATGAAATTTAAGTCTTAGTGCAATAGCTTACAACTTTTTATCTGCAGCTAGTACAGTCTGCTCTAGTTATTAGACAGTCCATTTATAAGCATGTCTAGTTTCCAGTCTTACTTGAATTCAACTGCTAGTATTAAGCTTCTGATATGTCAATTATCAGCTCTTACCTTCTGGTCAGGAAGATGTGCTTATAAATGAAAACCACTTTATTATTGTTATATTGCTAATCAAATGTTCTGCTAATGTTCAAATCATAAACATAAGCTCCCTACAAAAGATTCCTTCATATACACCCTCCAATGATATGTTACTAATATGTACACTCGTGGTACCTAAAATGCACCCTAAAGTGGGAATTCTCTTCTGTGTAAGCCATGTACTCATTCACATGCAATGGACATCATCCACAAACAGGGTGACGCAGTAAGTTGTGCAAATGGAGAGATGAACATACTTAAAAACACATGGGAAAACTGAACAAAGGACAGCAACAGTGGCCACCTTACCCACCCAAAACTGTCCTCTCTCTCAATTGATGACTGTACTTATCACTTGCATCATGTTTAATTCTCATACTTCTCCCCTCTTTTTTTAATGCAACATGAGTAAACAACACAAAGCATTTGGAATAAGGTGCACTGGTGGACATATCAACCCCTTGACTAACCGAATCATTGTGGATTGTACTAGGCTATTTTATGAAACATGGGAATTTACAAAGAGCATTAAGCAAAGGAACACAAACTAAAAAAGATGGTACACTTTAATGCAACCGTAGAAGTTAAAAAAACTAAGTTATGATTCATCATGAAAACACACACCTATTCAGTATTTTCTCATCTCATCATTTTGAGAAAAAAGTAGAATGGTGACTTCGAATGAGCAACTAACATTAACAATACTAAACTAAATGTCACTAAACATAAATCTATCTCAAACTTACAAAACAAAACCAATACTGCTTATAAGAATTCTCATATGAAAGTAAATATAAACTTTGGGCTCACTTTTCAAAAGGAACAAAGCTTTCCAGAACCAGCTTCAACATTTTTGAATGTTTTGAAGTCCACTCAACATTAAAGCACTCACACCACAACAACTCCTAGACTCAACTTCACTGATAAAGAAATATGATTACACACCAGGCTAAATATAGCCAGAAAAATAATCATTGCTTGTGAAGATCAGTAGTACAGCAAAATACAAGTCTGCATAATACTGTACTAATAGTAATACAGTCCACAGGCTGGCTTTCTGCATGAGTCATTTATAGTATTGGCTCTTCTTTGTCACAATTTAGCAAGATTTATAATTATATAAGATATAATCATAAAAAAGTTTGACATTAACAGAGCTACCATTTTGATCTGCACTATCTCAGGAAAATAAAGCATTCTCAGAATTTTAGATTATGTGAATGCATGGAAAAGCCAAATCAAAATTTCATGTGTGTGCTTATATATTATCAATGCATGCACATGCACACATATGGGGTGGGGGTGGTGGTGTTTATACTTTTGCTCCACATGCTAATACAGATGCTGATAATATACACTGCACACTTGTCTGATCTAATTAACTTGCATACCTCTGGGTGAACTGCTGCTGTCACATAACACTGGCCCAATGGAGTTTTTATCTTTGAATCTTCTTTGTAAACATCACAATCTCTTTATGGTGACAGTAATCAACATGGATGGGGTGAACTAGAGGGGTGAACCTACCCCCCATCCTTTACACACACATACATATGCCCCACATATGCACGCACACACACACACATGGTATGGATTAAAAATTATGCATATAGAAGGACTAGAACTCATGTTTACGAGCTTATGACTTCTGTAATCTTACTGGGGAAAAATTGGTTGAAGGACATGTATCTGAGCCTGGAGAATCTGCTATTTTGATACATATGAAACAGCCCAGCTGTTAAATAGGTACCTGACTCCTCAGAGGATTAGGGGAGGAAGCCTACAGTTAAATGGGTACCATCCTCACCTAAAAGCTGACCCCAAGCTGTGAGGTCTCTAACACCTCACACATTAAATAATGAAAGATTAAACATCTGATTTTACCCTTTTCATAACTGTTATTTCATTTATGATTACTGCTATGCATATGAAAATATTCCTGTTTTCATAAATGTTTCGTATATTACAGCAAGTAAAATCTTTTGGTTTGGAAATGTAGTTGCTCACATATGCATAGTGTAGTTTGCAGTGCTTGGCATATCCACTGTAAAGAATGAGGTCAACAACATATAGGTCAGGATTATATACTGACATGCTTACATCATGAAGCGGGTTCTTAGCCAATGGGAGAACTGAGATAACAGGTTATCAGGTGCATCTGTGATGTCCTGATCTTGACCTTCTGTGCATGGCAATATTTGTAGGCATGTATCCTCTTGGGAACAAAAGGGTTCAGGGGGTTATTCACCTTGATTTTGGGAATAGTATCTCGGTTGTACTGAGCTTTACACAGTCATTAGAATGGTAACTCAGTTGTACTGAGCTTTACACAGTCATTAGAAAGAAAATGTGGAGCACTAGACCTCTGAGGCATAAAGAAGTCAGCATAAACAATAATTAACAAGAAAAATATAGCAAAGTGGGTGAGTGGATTAAAAGGACAGAAGAGAGACGTTGATAAGAAACAGGATCCAAGAACTGTAATCTGAGGGAAAAAGAAGGAGTAACAGTGTTCCATGTGTCTTGCATATGTGTATGACTGGGTGCATGCAAGTGTGTGTGTGTGTGTTTGAGAGAGTGTGTGTAAGCATGCACGTGAGAGTGTGTGCATGCTCAGATATGTAGGTATGTGGAATCAAAAGTCCCTTGAGTGCATATATTTATATACACATACATGTATTAGATATTGTATAAAAATTAAATTGCATGTTACTGGAAAAATGGACTGACATAGACCAGTTCATGTCAGACCCAAACTTGACATGTTATAAGCTTCCCTAAATAAGCATGGAAGGACTGTACTACCAAAGATGGGTACAAAAGGTTAAAAAGAGCATTATCAGACTCTGTGACCAGTGTATTCACTAAGCACTGGGGTGGGAAAAATCTCTGTACTGTAAGCACATGGAGGTTCATTGTTGTGCCTGTAAGACATGTACAACTGCAGCCTCTGAATCATGCCTGTCCTAGAAAGCATTTTGTACTACTTAGGTGCAAACATTTTATTTCTAGAGAACACATGCACATGTGTGTGCATATAGACATCCATGTGTATCACACATTACACAAAAAGAGGAGACAAACAGCAGTGGTGAAATCAAAAATACAGTATATGGGAGCCATGTGTTTCTGGCATTCAGTGGTACTCAGGATTACATCCTATTGTGTATCATAGTGTTCATACTCTTATAATTCTTAACCACTGCGAAATGGCATAATGATGAAAATAAATAAGAAGTTGGTATAACTGCATACACAGTTACATGTATTCTATGTAAGTGAGTGATCTGGTATGCAGTGGCGCACTGCTAATGCACTGCACGTGCAAACATTTCTCTGTGTATATGACCTTGTGTCACACGGTTTCGATATTTGAATATGATCTTTCAAACCAACTGCTGCATCTCTCCTCAAAAATAAATAGGGGCCTATCAAAATTTCAAGTAACACAAATGAAGATTAAGAGATCTTAAATACTGAAAGACGTTTAAGCAAGCATTGTTAGTACTAATACCTGTCATATTTACATAAATAGAAAACCTTGCGAAATCCCCCCCTCGGCCTATTTTTTTATTATTATTATTATTTTCTGCCAGTCATTAGGAATAGGAGAGTCCAAAATATGGCTTCAGCAAATTTGATACTTTTCCCGCGTTATTACTATTAACCATTATAAGGGCAGAAAAACTGATTATTCTTCTAGAAAGAAAGACTTCATATTTTAATTATTTTTTTTAAAGAAACATGAGATAACATGGTGAGCACAACAAGAACACTGATAGCCTAAAATATAGAAAGTCAAAATCGAAGAAATTACTAGTTTAAGGGACGTACCTGGTAAAACTGCCAAATATTCGCCTCTCGTTTTCATTTTCGACGTATTGTGCCATAGTTCCATAAACACTAAGAAAGTTTATTGTCTCATCAGAGCTTGACTCTTCCTGGTTTTCCGAAGCTCAAACTTCGATCCATTCTCATACGAGTAATTCTATTTTTGTCTTTAAGACTCGGTTCGCGGCAATGGCAAACCCAAGCAATAACTTACGGTTACGATCTCCCCGAGAGAGAAGGTAACAAAGGGAGCCTAGAACTCCTCTGGGAACTCTCTGCATTGTATAAATTTAAATTATTGTTTATATGATCACTGTGGCATTAAATAAACATTCTTAGAAAATATCCGTTTTATGTTTGAAAATAAGTCCAAAGGAAATCAACTATCAAATGGTTGGAACACTGACTTACTGGGTTGGAATTTACTCAAGGGCAGACAACTATCGGACATCTATGGTGAATTAGAGCGACTGAGAAATTAGTGAGATAACGCAAATTGAAGATGGTTGGTAGCTTGAACGCAATTGTTAATAACCATATATTGTTAAAATTATGATTTTCGTATTATTTTTAAAGAAGAAAATGTAGGTTGATATGTTTTAAACAACTGAATATGAATCAAAACAGTTGTATTTCTGTATTTCCTTGTACGTGTAGTAGGGCTGTCTTCATGGTTCTGATGTATCGTCGTAGTTACTCGATTGATAAAGCTTCTGCCCACATTTCTGATGCAAATACATTTTAAAAACGCATTTTAGTAATGAAATCACAATTTATATTTTGCATACTGGCATGCATACATACACAACTTTTTACTGGTACACAAAACTGCACACGCAGCTCGTCTTCTGCATTTAGGCGACCCAAAATGTTAATAAATAGGCCCACATATTTGTCTTCTTTTAGATAAAACGTCTCATAATACTTTCAGCTAAACGATAAGAGCCATTTTTGAGCTCATGCAGACAATATTCACAAGTTGGTGTTGTATTAGTTCTGAGTCTTGTTTTTAATCGGTGGGAGGGTTTTTGCCAAAAGAAAAAAGTTCCAAATCATGTTACAGCCTACCTCTACTATAACCGAAGATACAGTTTACAGCAGATTTGATAGGCATAGCTGCTACAAAATATCATTAAATTAGTGTTTTGAAGAATTCCCTCAAAGGAATACAAATTACACAAAATGTTTGGTTAATAATTTTTATAGCAGTCAACCCTTTTTATGAAATCTTTATGGCACATATCAACCATTCACAATCCAGAGTTCTTTGCTCTTTCATTTCTTCATAATGTGTGAATGCATTCTTTTGATTTCATTACATTTATCCTATCCCCAATAAACTGGCCTAATGTCTTATTTAAAACTTTTTACTCATCACTTTCATCATAACTGATTTGTGTTATATAACCCTAATTTAACTTTATAATTATTTAATAAAAATATGCATGACAGATAATGGGGATAAACTTTTTTATAACCTCCCTTCCACTCTCAAGATACATGCCAAAAACATCACCATACATAGAGGTCAAAATCATGTCATGTTATACACAGATATTCTATATTAACATATGGTCCCAGCACTCCCATTGGCTGAGGCCTTCAAAGCGCAAATATACTCATGTACAATCCTGACATCTTATGTTGTTGACAAGATTGTGTTGTTGATCTCTTTCTGTGCATGGTGATGTTTGTAAGGATGTATCTTGATAATGGAAGTGAGGTATTCAATGAGATTTGAGGAAATAATATCCTGCTCTTTGCTTTACCCAATTAGTAGAAACAAATTTTGCACTCTAGAACTTTAAAAACTAAAATGATTGTATGATAACAAATCTTTAGCAGCATATCATGTTATCTCTGACTGACTGGCTGACTTCAACCTGTCATGTTTGTTTTAATTAGAAGCCTGTATAAATCCAAAATTGAATGATGATAACTGTTTTGCGTTACAAACATTATGTGGAAAAGTTTTATTCTATGATGAGCTTTTTTAATTTTGGGATGATTGCCTATTTAAATGAACATTCTCTTAAATCACACTTTGTACTTCTCTCTGTTGTCAGCCAACAGGACATGACCAGCTTGCTGGATGGGGGATGGTCAGCTTTGCCTCATTCATCTTTATCTACTATACTGTCTGGGTCATTGTGCTGGTCAGTTTTGATTCAAAAAATGACCAATATGCTGTTTGCTCTGATTCGTGATCCTGTAGGTGCTAGTGTAACAGGGTGACATACCACACGGCACACAACACTCAAACGCGTAACCGTAGGTTTAGACCTTTTTATTTTGGTGACCACTTGCTGGTCAGCTGCACAGTATAAGCTTAAGAGTGTAACTTAAACAACCAGGCTGCTGGTTGGCATCCTTCTTGCAGGTTGCTCTCTCGCCTTCTTCCTCTCGTCTCCTTGTCACACTTCTCTCTTCCCTTTTAAATCCCCTGGGAGAGCTAAAGTGCCATGGGTGCCCAGCTGTGAAGGATGGCAGCACTGGCTGTGTCCACCTGGGGAAGGGGGGTTTGAGGGGTGTCGCTCCTTCCTTCTCTCGCAGGCCCCCTCTGCCATCCCAGACCCAAAACAAACCCGCACGCCAATCAGCGCTAATTCCCCGTGCTACTGACCAGTCAGCCTTCAGCTGGCCTCTTAGCCAGCCTCTACCACACTACCTTATCTATAATGATTTGATCTCTGGACAAGAACTATTTCCAATTATATCTTGATCTGCTTTTATCACAGATTAATAATGACTTTGTAGATCTGAACTATGGCCTATAGATTTGTAACTCTTGCACATCTTAATCTGTGAAAAAAAATTTACACTATTGCATTTGACATTTTTGACTATTATTGAATTGATTTGGTGCTGTTGCATATGTGAAGTAGACATCTATCTCCCGTTATATCATTTTCTCCTGAAGATTATCGCAGTGTTTCGACAATTTTGCACCTCATGAAAGATGACAAATAGTTGAACATTTTGAAACTATTACATTTGCTGAATTTTTACTGCTTACCTTCCAACAGCTTGTAAACTCATTTTGGATTTTCAAATCGGCATTATTCAGGCAATCCAACTAATAGCAACAACAAAAAAGGGCTTCTACCTATTAGATCCAGTCTTTGACCAGACCTGTGGTGTGGAAAGGAGCATTTGCAGCCTGAATTTCAGTTTTTCTCATGAATTGTGCATGCTCTGTTATTATTATTGTAGGATTTACATGTTTAGCCACTATTGTTTTTTGTTGGTTTTTTTTTTCAGTCTTGCACAGGTGAGTTTCAGGCATGAGTATTGTATTAGGAGTGAGACTAAATTTGCATTGGTCTTTACATCAATGCAGATAAGCTGCCGGTAGCAGTTACTTTTCTTTTTTAGCCAGAATTCTGAATTGTATGAAACTGAAGCATTGTTATAAGTTTCTTTTGTCTTTTCTCATTTATTCAGCCCTTTGTGGAACCAGGCATTTTCATTCATAAGCTCTTTCCACCACGGATCTATGCCATTGCTGGTCCCCTTGTTGCAGGAGTAGTTGCCCTTGTATTGCTTGGTAAGTACCTTAGTGATAATGGCTTAGAATTGTGACATTGTGTTAGACATGCATGTGTTTACTACTTCATCTTCTAGGCAAAGACTTGTACATAAGGCTTAGGAGGACTCTTGAACTAACTCATATTTTTAGCTTGCTTCAGAAATCACAGATGGCATGCATTGCAGATAATTAAACGACCAAACCTTTGTCATTATCATTAAAGAAAACTGACATCTTGACTTTGCCTCACCCACTTTTTTATTTTGCCTGACTCTGAATTCTGCCCATTGATTGTCCTTACTATCAAATTTTAGAAATTCAATGCAGTGATTTGAGTGATTTTTTTATATATCTCTTTTTCAGGTTCTTTTGTGTCGTATGTGACATTCAAATCAAAGATGAAGAAAAGCTGATTTTCTTGTGCAGTGTGCAATAAAATTTTTACTTTTCTTCTCCTTTGAAAATTACTTGTTTCAGAATTGTTCATATATTCAATGTGTTAGAGAGAGTGTGTGTGCACACATATGCATTTGCGCACAGGTCTTTACAAATTGATTAGTAAGATATACAAAATCCTAAAGATTTATCTAAAAAAGAAACTACAAGTGTTGTAGTTTCTTTACTATCACTCCCTTCTGTCCTTCAAATGCTTTGAAACAGTTGTACATCTGCTTGCACTTACAGTTTGATGAGTACATAACTACACTGCTTTAAAAAAAAATTACAAACCGATATAGTCTTTAAATTTAAATAAACCAATACGCCACAAAAATATTTGTATATATTTCACAACAATTCATCAAAAATTCAAATCAAATTCATCAAAATGCTACAGAACTCCTTCACTTGATGCACTTCCAGCACATCACCTCACTTTGATACAAAGTTTGTATGATTGATTTTGATAAGAAATGTTATTAATGTAGAAATATGGTAGCTGTCGCCTGAGCAGGACGAGTTTGTCGCTGAAAAATAAATTGGTGGAGCTGCTGTCAGTTGAAGGTAGTGAGTTCTCTCCCCCACTCCAACTCACCTTTTTGCTGAACTTTCTTAACTACCCTTTGACCCCTTTCTGCTGAGGCGGTACCTGTAGACGTTCTTCAGGCCACGCAGGGTCATCAGCTTGAAGCGCGGCTGTCTGCTGCCGCAGGCCCCGTCTACAGAAAGATCCTCTCCTTGGCCTTTACTTTGGGTGAGGAGCCCTGCCTGGATACCCTTCTCCAGCTGCCGCTGCAGGCCCTCCAGGGAGCGGTGCACGGTCGTGACTCCGAGGTCGCGGGTCAGCACGTCCCGGATGGAAGACAAGGTAGAGCCGCGAGATTCTCCTAGCAGCGCCACGGCCCGCACCACGAGCTGGAACGTCAGCCGCTTCTGACGCCGACGAGCCTGTCGGACGCCACTTTTTTCCTCCGCGTGGCTGCTGCTGCAGGTGCTGCGCATCTCGGTGACGCAAAGGGAGCTGCTACTCCCGTTGGGCATCTTGCTATGACTGTCGCTGGTAGTGGGGGCTTGGTTGTCGGTTTGGCTGCTGGTCGGGGACAGCGTCCCCCACCTATACTGCTTGTCCTGCCCGATGGAAGGCGGGGCGACGAACCTCCCGCGCACGGAATTTCCCGTCAGAGACCGCACTAACTCCGGCACTGTTAAGGCGTGCTCCATGAGACCTTCGACCGTTGACCTGCTGAGCAAAGGGATGAATCTTTTACACCCCCCCCCCAAAAAAAAAAATCCCTGCGTTTTCCCGCGATCATCAGTATGGAAGCTCTACAGTTAGTTGATCAATAAACTAATCCTGTAACAGATGGTTTGTAGGTCCGTCTTTTTAAAAATTTTATGCTGACAAAAACGAAAATTGACCTATCCTGTAGTTCCGCTGGTCAACTCATGTAAGAAGTCTTAAAAGGTTACTTCCCCTCCCATCCCCCATTCCAGTAGGAATAAATCTATAAAAGACTTTTTGTTTTCAACAGAGACTAAAGAGTCAATATACTGTAACGTTACGTGTTGGGGCAGATGCGTCGTTACTAGTCGTTGTCGATGGCTGCGACCAAGTCCCCTAAGATCAGTTTTCGGGTAAGCGAGTCTGGGGGGGGGGGGCAACCGTTCTGTTCACTAGCAGGAAGTGGTTTAGCGAGAGTCTCTTTCTCTCTCAAACATCTGGTATCGGTGGCTGACGTAAACCTTTGCGTAGCCCGTAAAATCATGACGTCATGAGAAATCATGGCGTTATCCATTATGATGTCTCCGCGATAAAGTGGAGGGAAATGGCTGATAAGATACATAACAAATCAGGGCCAATTCGTGAAAACTGAGCACGCCACATTCAGTTGTATAATAATAAATCCAAACTGTTTATAGCGTACTCGCACTCATAAGGAGTATGCTTTTAGCGCTTAAGAACTATAATGAGACACGGCCAATACAACAGACAGAAAAGCAAACAACACACGAACGACGGAAAAATAAACAATAGTACCGATGGTGAATAAAGACAAACACAAAAATCGTAAAGAGGATCCAAGTAATAATGACTGAGAGTATCATGATTTTGCAAAAAGGAAGACGAGCAGGGAAATAGCAATAAGCGGAAAAGGGTGGAAGGGTGTGACAAAAGACTAGCATTGTGTGGACAGGTTTTAGGAATAATGTTTAAGGAAGAGGTGCGTTGTCAGTGCACATTTAAAGGATTCAATAGTGAGTAGGTGGCGATATGGCAAGGGAGAGAGTTTCGCTGCACAATAACCAAAAATCCTGCGACCATTATGTTGTTCTGATGACAGGAATAGGAGGCGGTCGTCAGACGAGGAGCGGAGTTGTCTAGCTGGGACGTAAGGGAAGAGATGTTCAGAGAAGTAGGGCAGGAGCCAGAAAAAAATTTAAAACATAGAACGGACAGTTTGCACTGAATGGGAGAAATTTGCTTAATATTCTCCCACGTTTCACAATTGCTACAACTCCTTTATCATTAAGTTGATTAATATCCATTTTGAAAGGGGGGAGGATATCAGCTTTTTTTTTAAAGAACGGTAGTTAAAACAGACATGATGACATATACATCTATAGAAACATAGATGTAGAGTTGTGTGGTAGATGATCTCTATACCCGGTAGTTGTAGGTCATGTGTGACCCATGTCGGCATCTAGTCCTCTTGAGGACGTATGCAAGTCCGTGATTCTCTTGTCCTTGCCTCTGCTACACAAACGGAAGTATGGTGTTATTTCCGTTTGTGATTTCTCAAGAAAATAATCACACGGGTTGGGAAAAAACCCTCTGAGTCATCATTTATTTCAATCTCTTTTGCCACGCCTTGGCAGTTTAAGCGTTTGGGGTGAGAGGAAGTCAAAACTTTTGTACATAACGGATGGCTGTAGCATCTATGTAAAGAAACCGGAGAGTTGTGCCCATTTTAAATTCCGATTTCAGTTTTTAAATAGAAGACATCAATTGCGTGGGTACAAAACGTTTAAAGGCTCCCTTATAGGATACACGTTTAAACAAAATTTCAAGTTATTCATTGACCTGTAAAAAAGAAATATAGATTATGGTTGACTTGGGATTACTCGCTTCTGTTGGCATGATGTTTAAATTAAGTTAAAGTGAACAATCTTTTCCTCCTCGTCCTTCTGCTCTCTCTCTTTCTAAAGATTCAAAGCAATAAAGCTTTCTAGATACATCCCGACTCCAGGATCCCTGTATACTTAAGCTTGTACAGTGGCGAACACCTATATCTATCGTCCCCCTCCACTTTCTTTTGATGTCATATCTTATTATTATACTAGTTTAGTAACTTTTTTCCTTTACTCTGTATAGAGCAAGGATTAGGTGAAAAAAACATGCTTTGCTTAGGCTACCACCCTAGTTAATAAAGCATTGTCACTGTCATTCTCTTTTTCTCTCTCATATGTTTCTCAGTCTGATTTCCTCCCCTTTAAATCACTTCTTTGTGTTTACGCTAATAATGTGCGAGACAAACCACAAACCCAGATATCATATCACTTCATGTTTGCTTTAGTTAAAGCTTTCTCGTGTTGAAGAGTTATTCAATGTTTATGGTATCGCTTTCGCTTCTCTGTCTCCCAATGCCTTTCATTATCACTCCTCATGACTGCTTATGGTTTTTTCTTCTTCTATTAACCTTGATCTAATTGCTAGCCCACAAAACATTGACGGGCAGTTTTGTAGCTTTCGGTGTGATATTGTGACTGGAGTCTGGACAAAAAAAAGGACGCTTTTTCAGCTGGACTCTGTTTCTTACCCCATCCTCATCCGCACCCGGTAGGACGGACTGCAGCTCGGCGCCGATGGTTTTTATTTAAGAACTTCGATCTTTGGATGCCTAATCACGAAGTTATATAACTCTGTTGCCTAATTAAATCGTGTCGGATCGACGAGACACTGTAAATAGAACCAACCTTTTACAGCCAGCCCCTTCCCTCCCCTTACCTCCCGCCTAGCCACAACAATTAAGTTCCGACGCCATCGGCAGGGAAAGGCGGCGAAAGAGAACGACAACCCTTCTCCCGGTCCCTTCCTTCCTTACCACCATCACCTCCAGCTTCCCCCTCTGCTCCCCCCTTGCCCCCCCCCCTCCACAGTGCGAAATCGCCTTTCGGTGGAAGCACTTTCCCTTTCAAAGACAACAACAACAACAACAACAACAAGGGAACTGTTGAGCCATCACTTTTCAACAAAGAACTAGCCTACTTTCCCCGACTTTTTGACGCTCTCCCACCCCTCTTCAATCCTCCACCGACCTATTCGATCTCCTCTCAATTTACTGTGTCAGGTGTCGTCTGCTTTGTCGACATGTTCGCGCTTGACGGAGTCGCGGCTGGAGGAGGAGGAGGAGACCGCAAGGAAACGTGCAGCCCATGCGGGTTACGTGGCTTAGCGCGTGGCATACTTTGGAGGTCACTTAGAACACGATGCAACCGGAAAGAGCCGGTCACAACCGATCGTGTGTGGCCTGACCCGTTGGGGCAATACTACCACAGGTAACCGAGTGTATTACTTCACTGCAGCAGAGATAGAGAGGACTAGCACCTCAAGCGCGGGAACAGGTTACTTACGATGCGCATGCGCAGGACTAAGTCATTGCCTCGTTTTTTCCGGTTTCACTTTACACAGTGTGTCACAGAGCTACTGTCGTAGCTATTTTTAGATACCACTATCATACCAGGCACTAGATGTGCGATTCCAGGCTGTCCTTCAGGCAAAAGTCGACACAAAGGTTTATCATTTTTCATAGGAAGACTGGGCAATCAAGACTGGGAAAAAGCTATTGTGAGAGCTGTGAATCGTGTTTCTAGTTTTAACATCGAAAGAGCGACTATTTGCTCCAGACACTTCAAACCTAAATGTAACATTGAAGATAAGTCACCTGGCAAGAGAAATATAACTTTTTATATTTTAGAATAATTCAACTTTCCATTGGTTATAAGTATTGCTGCGCCAGATAAAAAGATTCATAGAAGTAAAAATAATTGAACTATTTATCCAACCCTGGTGTCTTGAAACTGTTCGTATTATCGAGTGAGAGAGCGCGCGTGGGCACGTGTGTTTGTGTGTGAAGATAATAAGTAATCTATTATAATATGAAATCTGCTATAATATGTTAAATAATTTGATAACACAATGCACGATGTGAATGTGTTCAAAGCAACATGTTAAAAATCAATAAATAAGGATTTAAATGTGTTACAGAATAAATGGAGTTTAATGTACTTTCCTTGGAGCCTTAGTCTGAATTAATCCTGAATTAAATTCATTAAGAAACGATAAACTCGCTACAAACCACTTTCTGTAACCACTCAGAAAGACGATGATCGAGAGAGCTTGCTATCATAAGCATCTTTTGACTTTGAAATAAATATACTACGATACAACGCTCTGTCTGAGCAAAGATATTTCACATTATGATTTATATATTATATATCAAAGCATACTTTCTAAGAAGATTTCTTCAGTATCAAAGGATTCTATTATGCTCGCGGGTACAAGACAAAGAGACCGGAAGCTGCCTGTCAATAAGTTCAGCTTGTATACAGCTGGACGCGAGCTGAGTCAGCGCTGTACGCGCGCGTAGTGACGGCTGTCCTTTCCTTCAGTGTCTCTGAGTGCAGAGACACTATGATTGTATATCTATATACACACCTTTATCCTTATTCATGTTTCACAGTCTTTGGGAGGTAGTCACCTCGGAGGCTAAGGGTACTTTGAACCCAGTTCTCGGGATTCCTGTTTTGTACTTTCCTGCCCTCTGGAGCTGTTTAGTTTTTCGTTGTTGGTATATAGTTTATCTTCTATATGTGTGTGCTAAGGCAGGCGCTCTTGTGGTTATGTGAGGAGAGATTGATCTGCAGCTGTGCATTCCATAAAATCGTTTTTCTCGTCTGTTACTCCTTAAAAAAAAATATAGCGTAGCCTGCAGCGTGGGCAACGACGGTACAACTCTTTTGAATTTTTTTAAAGAATAGAATTTAAAAGGCACACTGACTTAGACACCACCAAGAGCAAGAAAGTGGAAAGCACGAAGAATCTTAAAAAACCCCGAGGTTTATTCTCCCAGGGAGCTTATTGATGTCTGTTTTTTGTACCCCTTTCCTATTTAAACATTTTTAAATGCGAAACGACGAGGACCATTTCTTTATTGGGAAAAAGTTCTTGTGCACCCACAACTAAGGACGTCTCACGTAAAGTGGAAAAAAAATAGGCGAAGAAAGATTTGGGAATACTAATGAGTCGCTAGCATACCAAGCTAGCAAATTCACTTTAGTTTACCTGAGTTTTTGAAAATGTAGGCGGCAACAGAGGTAGATACTGCATTTAATAATAATAATAATAATAATAATAATAATGTTGGCTTGTATAGCGCCAAATCGTGGCCTGTGGACAGCTCAAGGCGCTGACGTCAAAAAATAAGATGACGACAAAATTTGGGTGTGTAGCGGCCCATCTCCTCCACGTCACAGGGCAGCGTCCACACACAGCAAGAACACAGTCCTAAGCACAAATATCCAACATGTCATACAAACCGGAATAATTATTTGCATTTGCTAAATCACGTACCTTTGATTGCATAAAAGTGGTTATAATTATCGTGTACTTTACATTTTTTTTTCTTTATTGTGGATTACTTTTTGTGGACTGTGAGTTGGCGTGGGCGGTCGTTAAGCCCTGCTGTGACAAGCGATTCGATAATTAAGCTGTGACGTGTTGATTTTCGGAGAAGTAGCTTCACGACTAGTCACGATCTTCCCGCCGCGAGATATATCGATACAGCAGACGACATCTGACACGAAAATAATATCAGCACTTTGCTGTGGCTTGTGGTGGAACGACAAACCACTTTCAACCCCCCCCCCCCCAATACATTAAAGTGCCCATATATGTTTCAGATTTACAGTTATCAAAACAATTAATTAGTGTTTTAATGGTATTTATTATTGTTGGTCAGCTCAAAGAGTGCGACCTGCTACGGTTGTGATGTCGCGCATAAAAAAAATGTTCTATTATTATTGACTTTGTCGATGCAAAGATGAGTTTCATCATGTCATGTGCTGTACAGCTTGGTCGGTGTTTGATCTCGGCTGAGGGGGCTTCCATGCTGATATTAAACCATCGACTTGTGTAGTTTTGGGGAGTGGAGGGGAAGGATTGTGTTATTAAATGAGGCTATATCAAGCGCGTGCAACACAGGATTAACATTGTTATAACTATGTTTATGAAACAAACCCCTTTCAAATTACGTTACAAGATCGAGCGGGGAGGAGAAATAGAGAGAGATTATAACCATGTGGGGGGAGGGGAATTGTTGTTTTACACCGAGCCAGCAGCAGGCTATATATCACGGCAAGGCAGCTATCCAACCCTGTAAATAGATGCAACATGCAGAGAAAGAACAGCGTGCCCGAGGCGAGAGATGAACCCAGAACAGCCAACCCGAGAGAACCGTGGAAAGCGAGAGGATGAAAAGAGAAAATAAATAAATATAAGAGGAGAAATAGAGGGAGCAAGAGCTAGAGGAGGAACCAAAAAATACTTTTTCTTTCCTTTAATCTTATGGGAAAGTGAATGGCAGCCGCGGGCTTTTTCCACTCCTCTCCAAGCTAGTGTACCGCGAAAAGCTGGATGATGGTGCACGTGACCGAGTTCTGCCTCGTACGTTTTGCGTTGTTACCTTGAACTTATAATCGTGTACCCGACACACAAATCTCATTATTGGATGAATGCGTTACCAGTGATATTCCCCCTCCCCACCCCGTGTACCCCAAACCAAGATCGACGTGGATGCACCCAGCACGAAGCAAATTTGCTCTCACGTTTCGGTCAACAAAAATGCCGATGGATTGGTAGTACACCGATGTTTCGAATTTTCCTAGTTTTAATAAACTCCATACGAATAAATAAGAACGGTAACCATTTTTGTTTCAAACATCAAAGTGCCTGTAATTTTCAGCAAATAATTAAGCAGGCTCTTAGGGCATTTAGAAATATATGTATTAAAGAAAAGATTGTTAGGTGTGCGCCTGCTTGCAAACACAGTTCCGGATCACAAACTTGAGATTGCCGGAATTGTCGTTATGAAAGTAAATTGTGCACTTGTTTTAAGTAATGGCACTTGCGATGTGTGTGTGGATGTGCGTGTACTGATCTGTGCGACTCGCGCATGATGGTTCATCAAGGGCAGACTACTTGAATAGTTGAACTGTGTCAGTAGGATTCTGAACCTTGACCGGTTTACAAAGTGTAATGTGTACTTAGACCTCATCATCCTCACCACTGTACAACATCTGCTTCAACTGTTTTTAAATATATGTACCGCGCGCCCACGCACACACACACACACACACGCACATTTATCCCGTTAATTCATGTTCCGCACACAACCATCCTGTTAGGGCAACTTTTGAGGACATCCCATCTGTACCGGTGGTGACGTGAAAGTGGTTAGAAAAAAAAAAGAGAGGAGTATTTCAACGGACACCTGCGAGCGCCGCACACACACACGACTGGGAGAAAAAAGACTAGTAACTAAGAGCATGCTCTCTATGAGTGTGAATATGCGCTATAAAAATCTTCATTTATTATTATTATTAATCCACTGCGTTCGGATCGAGAGAGGAAGAGAGATACACACAGTGAGTAAGAAAAAAGAAATTATTAATCTTGACTGATCGAGTTATCTAATCCATTGCCTTGGGACTGAGAGAAAAAGAGTGAGGCTGTTATATAGTAACCGAGTAAGAGAGAGAGAGAGACATAGCAGAGGCAGAGAAGTGGGGTTTACTGAAGTCCATTTCCGAAAAAGAAACATTTTTCATTTATAAGAATAAGTTGCAGCCTCGGGCATAGAACAGAACTTTTAAGAATGAAGCTAGACACAAGAGATCGATGGGGTCAACTAGTGGGTCTCATGTAAGTGTGTGCGAACGCCCACGCCATACTGTAAATCTTACTGCACCTAAGTAAACAACGTCGACCTGCAAGATTGCAAGTTTCAGGAAATGTCAGACTGCACACCGTGACCTGACATGACACTTCGTGGCGTGAAACGATATGATGGCACGAACACAGAGTGTTCAATGACGAACTTTTATTACTATACACGTCCGAGGTTAAATTTGAAAGATTAATTGGAACAGTTTTCTTATAGGGGGTGGGGGGAAACATGACGGCCATAACAAAATGACTCGCGGCATTATCGTCTGCTCGCTCCACTCAATTGCCCAATTGTACCTAATAAACTAAACCTAACCCTAACCCTACCCCAAACCCTAACCCAAAACCTCTGACAAAATAACATAGACCAGCCTCTGACGTCACATTGCAGCCCTATAAGAAAGTTCTGCCGATTAATTACGTGAGCACTCCACACGATGATTACCCTTAAGCTTCTTGTTAGTTTTGACACTATAATCTGGAAATGACTGACAGCTTCAAAGCTAACATCAGCCAGAACAATTCAGTCTATTAACAGACTGCAGCAAAGACTACTCATGTAACTGTGGACTGTGGTGGTTACGTGGATGTAGCAGAGGCTCAATTTTCTGAGACAGACGAAGCTGATAAGAGGATTGCCATTTTTTTTCATAAAACTGTCAGGTTTTCATATAGCTTGAGAAAAAAAGGCGGGTTTGTGCCATAGATCCCCTCTGATTTCTGTCATCACCGGAAATAACGAGACCAAAAAACAAAACAAAACAAGGGCCTAATAATAAAATAGACTGGCAGGCAGGCACAGGCTGGAGTTTGGGGGGGGCAGTCTAGCGGGGGGTTAGTCAGACAGAGGCCATCTCCATTAGCTAGACAGCCTCACCCTTCTCCCCAGGACACTCGCGTGCTTACGAGCGTTGCATTGCACCTATCGTATAGGCCTATATATATATATACGTCTGTGCCACGAGCTGTCTGCATGGCTATGTTTTGTCATTGGTTTAACCTCGGGGTTAAGATGCGAACGAGGAAGTCGTGAGGGAAGGGTACGTGTAATCTACCCGTTTACATTTCAGAGGCGCGTACGCTCAGCCATGCCAACACACCCTCGTCAAACAGTGACGTTTATACCATTTATCACAATGATTGTACACTTTAACCAAATAACAGTAATAAATTGGGTCGCCTGCTTAATCTGCTTCCAGAGCACTCGGCGCCCAATATTCTTTTACCATGTTTCGCTGTTACACGATTCTCTTTAGACGTGTAGTACGTTTTGACAAGTTCTCATCATCATCGTCGTCGTCGTCATCATCATCATCATCATCACTACGACACCACCACCAACACCGTTACCATCATCATTGTACAACATTTGGTTTAATTGCAAAAGCAAGAACACAGAATTATTCAGCATCTTTTGATTGGCTAATTTTTCTCATCCATCTAAATTTTTTTTTCACAAAATATTTACCTTTCAATTTATTCTTTATGCGTTCCTTCGACATTCTTCTTCCTTGCACGAATGAGTATACATTTTCTCCACTCCACTCAAAACTGCAAACGATCATAAGAAACCAGTAGCTCATCCACGCATCAGACAGAAGTGAGGTAACATCACCATGCAGTTACTCGATCACGCGCTTCTCAGACAACAGATGATAATATTAAGTAAATAAATCGAAATAAAGAAGAGGGGACAATACAGGGTATCACAGAAACGTATTTATTTAACAGTGGATGCACATATACTGCTAAGCCTGACTGCTGCAGGAATAAGGATATATTTCTGCTTTGGGGGCAGATAAACATGTGACGGAAGAGTGAACAAGAAGAAGTAAGGAACTTTTTTTTTTTAATACTGATTTGCTCTCAGCCATAGCGTCTAGCCCTAAGAATCGACATATAAGTAACCGCAGTACCAATGAACTACTGACACCTTTCTGAGCTGGAATGCAAAATGAAATGGTCGACTTCTTTTAGGTTCGAAATCAAGCTGGGCCGAGTACCAAGGTCGATGTTCTCTGCTGAACTCATGACCTCTGCTGAAGTCGTAAAGTAGTGCACGTCCTTGACTGCAAGTCACAGTTTCCAGACTAACATGTAGGGCAGAGAGGTCTTTGGCATCTCTGTAACATCAGTCGGGAGAGCGTCGCGCTAGATGTTCGTTATGGTTGACAGCTCGACGTAACGACATTGCAAATGATAATAGCAGAGACTCTCCGACTGTCAGCATAGGATTTTTGTTAAACCTACCTGTAACGTGAAACTATCGCGGAAAACATTGCTGAACACTAGTGAAAACAATGCTGGGCCAGAAACTAACATACTATTGCTGGAAAACGGAACCTTACTGCAACAATTAATAATAAGTGAGAGGTGATCGAAAACGCTACAACTGAAAACTTTTTTAAAAGTCAAAAACGAAAAAAAAAAAAACCGTGAAAAATCCTTGTTTCTACCCTTGCATGCATGACAGCCTGGAAAAGCACAATTAGTGCACGGCAGCTAATAATAATAATGACTGTAGCTCTGTGACGCACACTCACTGACATAAGGAAAACCGGAAAATACGCGAGGTTACCTCATTCCACCGCGTTCGCGTCGCCAGTAATCTGTTTCTGCGCGAGAGATGGTGGTCGTTGTAACTGTAGATTATGTGTGAGACTACAAAATTTCATGACTGTAACTTTAACCTGTCCTGAGAATTTTCAATCATTAATCTATGAGTTTGGGTACTGCCTGAAAGTTGTTTTTTTTTAAATAGTACATTTTTCACCTTAAGCAGAAACCCAGAATCGCGTTACAAAATAAAGAGATAGACAATTATTTTTAATCTTCTATCTTCTTTCATTCTCCCCCTCACTGTGACCAAAAAGAAAAGTAAAAAATATTAGTGTAGTCCAGTATCGTCGCCAGACCCCCAACACGCCGCTGGTCACCACCAGTTAAAATGCTTGGTTAATTTGTGGAAGACTGTCACGTGCAATCTACAGTGACTTTCAGACGAGATCATAACACAACAACAGTTAAATTAAAGATAAATATAATTGGAAAGAAGAAATAATAATTAACAACAACAACAAAAAACTAAAATCTAAATTCAAGGTAAACACCCAAACTCAGTTCCTTTTCCAGTCAGGAATTCAATATGTTCATGTACAGTTCCATCTCCAGTCAAATCCAATGTTCCTTCACTCCTGAAGGCGAAGTCCTCCCAAAACCAGTCTCTCCAGAAGAAATCACAACACGAAGCACATACCACAGTCTCTATGGTCCTGGCGCTGTCCTTTCCGAATTTAGATACTTCCCAATCCCGACTGCTGATGGACACGCAGTTGATATCCAGAAGAACGAATAAAAAGAAAGTCAAAAAACCTAGACAGAAAATAACCATCTTTAACCCACAATATATCAATGTCTAAACATTCCACCCCACAACAATAACATACCTTCAACTATTTATCTCATGCAAAAAATTATATAATCACTCTCTCAAACTCCACCATTTAAAGGCAAAAATTGACATAGACATACACTCAACTCAACAGGTCCAACATGACAAATTTTACTCTTAAGTCTGGTCAGGACTTGTTACACAAACCAAGTCTGGTCAAGACTTTCCAACACGCCGAGGAGACCGTCATGTTTCCCCGCTCCCGTCAAGGAGGAGACCAGCGCACGAATAAAAACAAAAGTACACAAAACGCTCTTTTCATTGTTCTCGATTCTTTCCATCCCATCCTTTTAACAGCCCTTAATTAAACTGTCAGCCATCACAGGACTCGCACGCCGACACACATGCCTTCCGCACCTTCCCCCTCCTTCCCCATTTCCCATCCCTTACTCAGTTAAAAAAAAAGGTTTGTGACAAAGACATTACTGAAGATTAAAGGACTAATTATAAGCCAAAAATTAAATATAAGCGCTAGGGATTTCTTTAAAATATAAAGATTTATAAATATATTTAGTAAACATTTCATGAATACTAAAATAGGGAAAAACAAAATTACGTAAACATATCCTGATTGCGCCTTTTCTTTTCGGCACACAACTGGTGTCTTCAAAAAGTCGTCAAAAACACGTTATTAAGAAACTGATGAAATTTAGATATAGTCCCAGAAGCCTTAAACTGAACACATTCGAATCTGAAAGTGAGCTTACGGAGAAAACCATCTCCGAAACATGAAAATATATTTTACAATTTTGAGACAACAACAATCTCAGTGTATGAAGAGGCTAATTTGAAACTTTTCTGATTCCTCTCTATTAAAATAAGTAGATGCATCAAAGCATAATTAAGGGGTGATCATTTCTTCGATATCAAGAATGTTAATTCATGCTTCCGTATATCACAACAGAGTAATCGGAAGCTGTTTGTGCACAGTTCAAAACTTCCACTTAGCAGACGAGACACCTGTCAGCGATAATCCACTGCACGTGCGCGTGAAATCGGCTGTGTCTACAGTCTCTGGCTGAGTTTTGCACAAGACAACATTTGACAGAATCGGACTGAACAATATTCTCGCCCCCTCTCGAGGTAGGTCGTTAGGTAGTGAAATGTTCGAGACCTCACTTTTCTTGATGCCAGATTTACGCGAGGGCGGTGCCCATCTCATCTCCCTCGACGTTGTCTTACCTTTCCCAGAGAGTATATAGATACTCTCTGCCCTTCCCCAGCCCTTTATAGAGTCGGGTGATGAAGTCTGTGCGGGTACCCGGCCATTCCCGCCAGCTGGGTCGACTGTGACCTGTGGGAAGTGGGGCTTCGCTACACACGTTCAAAAATGTTTATTTCCGAATACAGTATATACCTTTCTCAGATTACATCTCTTTTTTCACTCATCACAAAAATGACCATAGGGAAAGCCCGAATCGACAAAGACTGTCGAAAGTTTATTGACTGTTCGTGGATCAAGGATATTGAGGTCCACGTCAGTCTGGCAGGGGTGGATCCGTAGTACAAAATGTACCCTAGTTGACAGAGGCGGGTGTAAGTATGGACCTTTATTCATGCAAGCCCCTCTTGAAGACAGAACGAGACCTCATTTGCCGGTGTAGTGGCTACCGAGACTAATGTATGTATCAAACCACGGATGAGTAATACAAGTTCGTGATTATTAAACGGTCCATGATACTGGATTTGGAATCCACTCCACATTCTCAAATTTACAATTACCGAAGAACGAACACTTGAAAAGAAATCACTAGACTAATACTGAATTTTTGTTTGGCTTGCAATAACCGACACTGGGTGGAACGTGGCCTTTTTCGCGGTCGATTATAACAGGATGTAACCGGGGTGGGGTTTGGGAGAGCAATACAAACGAGGGGAGCTTACTGGCGGAATGTGAACAGCGGTGGACCTTTTGTGTAAAGCAAAGTGCAAAGATGCAGTTACAGAACTTAAAATTGACATGTACTACACGTGGGGAATATGCGTGCGTCGGTGCGTGTTTGTTTGTGCGTGTGTGTGAATACGCAATTCGAACCATGCATCGACATTGACCATCCCTTCTTCATTTCAAAAAGCTCCCATAATAATATTATATAATGGCCATCCATTTCAGTGACCGATAACTATGGGCTAAGGGCACATTTATGTACGGAAAGAAGATAAGAATCATGTTATGCAACCCGACCCCAAACGGGCAAAAAATAACAATAATTGATAATGTTGATGACGACCGGTATCACTATAGGTAAATTACTCATAGAAATATATATATAGCTCTTTTGTCCCTCCTCTCCCATCTCAGATTTCACACACCGACAGTGTATCCCTGCGTATGTAGAAGCCTAAAAAAATTGACCTCACTAGCGGTGAATTTTAGAAACGAATTCTAACAAACACTTTCCTTCCCGAAAGAAAACCCTGTGTCACATTTTGAGAAGTTGCCAAAGTGGGGCGCAGTCGGATTGGCTGTCTGGTTTCGAGAACACGCCGCGCCTTTGCTTCGTGTTAGGATTTTCGCGTTTGAGCTAGGTTACAGGCAATGCGGAGCTGCAAAAATAAACATATCCGTTCATGTCGTGCTCGTAAAATGCATATAGTACTTTCACAGTCTAGACAACACTATAGGAACACGAGGACAGAAATAACACTGAAAAATCGACCAGGTTACATATATTATTAAACGACACAACACAATCACACAGAAATGCTGGTTAGTACAAGACTAATTTTCACGCTCAACGATATCGACCGAATACCAGGTGCGGTGCTGGAGCTGAAGGTAGAAAAAAAACAAAATCTCTCTACTTTTCACCCAGTTAACCCCCACCCCCACCCCACGCACGCGCAAGTACACACGTCCTAACGAGTAACATCATAAAGACGTCAATCGATTTATCATTTTCTCTTTTCTCTCCCTAATTTTCTCTTTCTTCCTATAAGGCCTAAAAAAAATATCACTCCTTCCTAATGTCCTTTTTAATAAAAATTACGCATAACAAAATGTTTTTTTTCCCGACTGCGGATATGCTGGACACGCGCTCATCCGGATCTTTGCGCTCATTGGGATTCACAGCCAATCATATCTTTTGCCCCCTCCACAGTCCACCAATCAAAAACTGAGTTGCTAAAAGGATGTAGCACTCTGCACACAGTGGATACGCGGTATCACCTAGTCACTCGTCATATTAGTGCGTTATTTTCGTTGGCAGTACACATTGTGTCTGCACTTAAACAACTTGGAAGGTAAGCCATTCTGTGCTTTATAAACATCTTTCTTGACTAAGTTACAGAACGTTTGCTTCGATCCTTTGTTTATTTGCTCGTAACAAGAAATATATCCCAATTAAATTATATAGGGTCGATGTTCCAGTCTGTGAGCAAAGATCGAGTGTAGGTCGGATGTGAATTAAATCGCTGTATTGTACATAGTGCGGGATACAAATTTAGCTTACATCGTTCGACCAGAACCGTTATTGCTGTACTCATTGATTGGGCGTTACGAGAATTTTATTTAATATATGTGAACGTTGTTTTTTTTTATCTGATAAAGACTTCGAGTCTCTGAATTTTTGAGAGTTTTATGCAAGGAAATTATATTAACAAACAAGGAAATGTTTGTGGAATCGAGATCAGCATTGATAGTTTAGTAATTTTACATTTATCGTACATTGACCGTCGAACCCGTCAAGATTAAATCGCAGAGCGTGAGCCATCATCACTCAGCGAAATCCCGCGCTGTTGTTGTTGACGCACGCATGCGTGCATTAGTGCGCATTTCGTTCGTATGCACTCACAGGACCAGTGTACACTCTTGGATACACATACACACACCATTATTTGGCAGTTTTTCAAAGCCCATGCATTTCATGAGAAAGCAAAGATGACTGTTAAACTATCTTGCTAAACTTGCAACAGTCACATGCAACATACAGATTTTGCCCATAAAAACTAGTTTGTATTGTTACTTAAACCAGATTACCCTGCCCCTCTTGCTTTTCTCACTACTCCAACGTGTCCATGTTCTCGTTTTGCCTGCAGCACTGATTGCTGTACTTTTCTGACAGTTTATTGGAAAAGCTGCATGTTCTGACCTGCATAAATGTCATGCTGTTCCCACCAACTGGCCAGACCCGGCTTATGGCATATCCCCCACCCACATCCCCAACCGAGAAACTCCCCAAACTCGGCCATGTTAAATACATGTGAGCTGCACAAGTCAGGGGCTGTAAATAATGGGGAGGGGGTGGAATGAAGAGCACATTACATTCACTTGCCCTCCAGATGTTAACTTCATGCTTCATGTGTGTGTGCAGGATGGAGAATAAATATGAATGGTGGGAAAGGAAGAGAAATTAGTGTATAAGGTGATTTTCTATAGATTCCTCGCTTGTATGTTTTAATTTATGGGTTGCATTCATGATTTGTTGTAGCAGAGGATTACATCAGTATTTCGTGAAGCCATTTCTAATGCAGCCTGAACATTTAAATTATGGGTGTGTTCTGACAAACAGTTGGAGAAAGTGTCAGAAATCGATTAGTTGGATGAATCGGCAACATTGTATATAAAGCATTTAAAAGTGTGAGGTTTTTATTTTCAGAAATGTTAGTGAAATGTTTGTACATGGACGAGAAGTGGATTTAAAATGCAGACAGTTCATGTTTATCAGTACTTTACATGTATAAATAGTCAAGGGTGACGTGTTTCATGTGTTGATCACAAGTGCTAGGGTGAAACTGGTTACATTTTAGGTTAGTGACTTATTGTCCTACAATTAGTGACCTTGACCTGTATCACTGTCCTACATCTGGGCACTTAATAGTGTCAGTTCAGTTGGCAGCTGCTGAACAGTTTTTAGAGGTGTCCGATGACGGGATGTGGGTGGACTGGAAGCAGTTTTGTGTGCATGCACATGTGTATGCGCACACCCATGCTTACTTCCATGCATGATATATGACATTGCAGAACGTTACTCTTTATTTGATTTTAACCTTTGAGCATAGTAATTTTGTATTTTCAAGTAATAGATTCATTTTTCAAACCAGTTCCTGGAGTTCTCTCAGTTCTTTCCAGCTTTCAAGTTACTTCTGAATTGTAGTCCTAGCATTTCCAAAACATGCACCCTTTCCCCTTGCTTTTTTTTTAAACTGTTGGTAATAGTCCAAAGAAACAAGGCTGTTCACAGCGTGTGCTAGTTCTAGATATATTTGTTATTGGAGAGATTTCAGTGGAGTGCATTGATGCTTTTGTCCTTCATTGCTGCTGTTGTTGTGAGGCTCAAAGTAGTTGTGCAGAATCCTTCATGACTGCATGTTGCTGGCAAGCATGTCTCCTCCATATCACCATTCATTGCTCCACAAGGATGAATGCCAGATGCTTTCTTCTCTGCTCTAGTCAAAGAAGTTGCAATGTTTCACCAAACTATGGAGATTTGCTATGTTATGTTCTGGAGGACATGATGTTGGATTTTATGGGAGATTATTTTGCTCCACATTCAAGCGGTGGTTCTTGCAAGGCATTAAGCTGCAAGCATCAGCGGTAGTTCAGGCAGCTGCCACCTAGATTTTATCTTGTGTCACTCAAAAATGTGTATTGCACAAGTTGCCCTGAAGGCAATAATTAAAAAGCAGTTTCATGAAGATGAAATGGATTTTGCAGGGGAAGAAGTTACCTGTTTGCAGAAATACTGGCCATACACTTAAGTCACTCCTTTTAAGCTGAGTATATATATATGTAAAATCTTTGTTAATGCTTGTAGAATTAAGATGTGTGGATGGGGGTCTGAGGCTGAACAATTGCATCCATCAGATTTTGTTAGGACGTTCCTCGTGCCTGTTGCACACAGTTTGTTTTCTGTTTTATAGAATGCAAGGTGGTTTGATTCTCACATATAAAGAAGGAATTTTTATCTTTTCACTTTTTCCTCCCAGGTAGCATTGTTGGTGTTATTGATTAAGTAGCATTATCCAGTTTGTGATTGTCTGCACAAGTGTTCTAATATACAGTTGTGATGCCTACAGTAAAAAAAAAAAAATTGTATCATCTGGGTTTTGGTAACAATGCAGCCACTTTCCTGTAAATCTTGCAGCAACTGTTGGAGCTAGTATGGTTCATGTGAGAGATTCTCAGACTTGGGCAGGTGGCAGCCCTATTTGGCACAGTAGCAGAGATTGTTACAGGCAGTTGATGTCGGTTTTAGTTGGGACCGAGCAAATTTCAAGAGGCAGAATGTGCATATGGAGAGACTTTTTCTGGAATGACTTGCAGATGTTGGATCCTGCTAGCATTTATGCAAGTCTTTTTCAGAAATGTTGGGGAGAGATAAACGTTTAAGTAGGAGATCTATGGCCGCAAACTTTTATGGTTTGCTTACACCTCAGGAGGCAGATGAAATTGTTGCAGATGTCAGGGCTTTGCAGGTTAAAATTAGTCAAGGTTCTGACAGAAAGTGGCAGTGTGCCTTACTTTGTTTTTTTTCTTTTCTCAACAACAGCCCATGAGAAAAAAATGATTTTAAAGAAATGTGGGTGCATGTTTGTACAAGCACAAAATTCCAAGCATACAAGATGCAAGACAAAAGCCTGCTCAGATCGGAAAAGACTGAAGACTTATTTGTTTACTTAAGACAGACTTAAACAACCTAGCACCATTTCTGTCTTTATTATTATTTTTTTATTTTCCTGTTGTTTAATTTTTTTTTTCTTCTCTTCTTTTTTTTTGCTGCACAATGAGCATTCTTTTGAATAGATACCTGCGCAATATAAATCGACATCATCATCATCTTTTTCTGTTTTCGATTCCCTCTCAGGTATAGGATTGTCTGCATAAATAAAATAAGAATTGTAAGAATTGTGCACATTCCACTACTAACATATTTACTGTCTCAGAAGTCACAGAGTTTTATCTTTTTGTGGGTGAGGGAAGCATCAAAACTAGATTTTAGGGATGAATGGGAAAGTGGTTAACCCTTTTTGTGCCCAGACCAGTGCTTGGTCTTTGAATAGGAAAAGAATAGCCAATGATTTCTTCTGACAATTTTAGAATCAAAGTGTCAGATGTCCCCTGTAGCTTAAGGTTTAGTGCAGGTAGAGCAACAGTCTGTCATGGCGAATGGGATAATAAGCTTGCTGATGGTGGGACTTCTAGGCTGTCTCTTGTCATGGTGATCAGAGCATGTTGTTTGCTTCAGGTTGGAGTCCATATTTTGATCAGCTCATTATGACATTACCAGGCGCCCCCACAACTAACAAGCAGGTGCTGGATAAGTACCTCCAGCTCGAACAGCCTGACGATGGCATCATGGCCGAGTATGTGTGGATCGATGGCACAGGGGAGGGCATTCGCAGCAAGTGCAAAACTCTGAGTGCAGAGCCCAAATCACCCAAAGGTAAATAGAGCACATATTTATTGTTGTCACTTAGTATGTCCGTGTATTTAAATTATGGTAAAATCTGTGAATGACCTCAAAGATGGGCTTCAGAAGTGCTCATGATAGTCAATTTGCCTTGTAAATTTGTGGACATAGACACATGGCTGGGGAAAAAATGAGATTAAGGTGTTGTGCAGTTCAATTCACTCATGCTTGTAGACACTGAAATGCCAAGTTCAACTGGGCATGTGCTTTCACTGCTAATCAACAGCTGGACAGTTATTTTGAACATTTCCTGATCAAGAATTATGTAGTAGGGAAGGAGGAGTTGCTGCATTCAGAAGCAATGCAGGTTCTCTATAGAATTTTGTGTGATGTCATGATTGGGTTAATCCAAGTGAGATTATGTTCGTTGAACATATTTTTATTCCATATTGTGCAGGGCAACATTTTTTACAAATCTCTTCTAGTCATTAGAAAACAAGCAAGTATTAGGGATTTTCCTGAAAAATAGGCCATCTAAGAACGGTTCTTTTGCATTGTATAGCTTGAGCATCATTTTATACAGTTGGGGCAAATAAACATATGAACAGCAGTGCTATATAATAGTGAAGATTTTTTTATATCTGTGGCTTCATAGTGTAATTTTTTTCCAGACTGTCCAGTTTGGAACTTTGATGGATCCAGCACATACCAGGCAGAGGGATCAAACTCAGACATGTACCTTTATCCCATCGCACTTTTCCGAGACCCGTTCCGCCACGGAAAGAACAAGCTGGTTTTATGTGAAGTCTACAAGTATAATAAAAAGCCTGCAGGTATAAAGAAATGATAGATGTATTGTATAACCTTGTCCTTTTTTTTAAATTTCTGAATTTTCAAATAGTTCTGTGGAGATCTTTACTTAACAAACTGAAGAAAGATATATCAGCCAGCTGCAGTAACTTAATAAGTTAATAATAGTCCTTATACGTAGCAGACAGAACATTATCTTTTATTTTGTGTCACAGAGTCATATCCAACATTTTAATTCAGATGTTGAGATAAAGGCTGTTTCAGCCAGTAAGCTGTGTAATAGAAGGAAGATGGCTGCTTGTGTGTAAAGTGCAGTGAATATGCATGTTAATGTTAATGAGAGTCATGTTAATGTTAAAAATGTTTGTCTTCATTTCAACAGAAACCAACAGAAGAAAGACATGCGCAGAAGCAATGGAAAGGGCAAAGGATACTCACCCATGGTTTGGAATTGAACAGGAATACACACTTTTGGACTACGATGGACATCCCTTTGGGTGGCCCAAGAATGGGTTTCCAGGGCCTCAAGGTGTGTGTTGAATGATTTTTGTGTTATCAGGTAGGGAAACCTGGATCTTGATCTTGAACAGATGGGGAAAATTAGTGAGGGCATGAACAGTCATTTGAACACTAAATATGTTAGAAAATAAAGCTACACATATGTAAGTAATAAATATTTACAGAGACCCAATGTGAAGTATTGAATTTGCATGTTGCAACTTTATACCAGGTGAAGGGAAGTGCAAGCCTTCTCGTAGTTGTTTCAAGCTTTGTTGGATATCTCTCTGTATGTGCAGGTCCTTACTATTGTGGTGTCGGTGCCAACAAGGTCTATGGGCGTGATGTAGTTGAAGCGCACTACCGAGCCTGCCTTTATGCAGGCATCAAAATAGCTGGCTGCAATGCAGAAGTCATGCCAGCTCAGGTATGCACCCACTGAATGTCCCTTCATGTTAACATACATTGGTCTATTCTCATCCTGGATTTCTCTGACCACAGTTTGTCCCATAATATGTAGATATTAGGAACTACATAGAGCCAGGTCTTGTGAAGTGTATTCTAGCTTGTATTTTTTTAAGATGGATGCATTTTCAAACACATGAAGAAGAGAAAGCAAAAACTTATATCATGCTTTCACTTATAGTGAGCACCCATAAACATTTGTCAGCAAATGTTCGCTTGTAATAAATTAAAACAAATTTACATTTTCAGTGGGAGTTCCAAGTGGGGCCCTGTGAGGGTATCGAAATGGGTGACCACTTGTGGGTGGCCCGTTACATCTTGCACCGAGTTGCTGAAGAGTTTGGTGTAGTTGTGACCCTTGATCCCAAACCCATGGAGGGTGACTGGAATGGTGCTGGTGCCCATTGCAATTATAGCACCCAGGCCATGAGAGGACCTGGGGGTGTTGCGTGAGTTATGTTCAGCATCTGTAAATGATGAGATGCCATGTATAAATGTGTGTAGCTGTGTGTATGCAATAAAGTTTGTTAGGAGAATGGGTTGAATATGCCTAAGATGGTAACATAATAAAATGGTAGTAATTCACAAGGGAATCATTGACAATTTGAAGTTGGAAAGGGGGTCATGTGATGTTGCTCAAAACATTTCAAAAATCATTTCACGGAAAGTTTTTATTAATAGTAGTGCTTGAGAGTCTGCTAGTTTACACAATTTTTTTTTTGACCTGCTCAGAAATGTAGTATAGTCTTGTCTCTTAGCTGCATTTTTTTCAAGTTCATATAGTGATTTTATTTTAATTTCAGTGAGATAGAGAAGGCTATAGAAAAGTTGTCCAAACACCATGTTCGCCACATTAAGGCATATGACCCTCGAGAGGGGAAGGACAATGAGCGCCGCTTGACAGGCTTCCATGAAACATCCTCCATTCATGATTTTTCTGCTGGAGTTGCCAACCGTGGAGCCAGCATTCGCATCCCCCGCCAAGTATCCGAAGATGGTTGTGGATATTTGGAAGACCGACGTCCAGCATCAAATTGTGATCCATACTCTGTCACCGAGGTTCTTGTTCGCACCACCATTTTGGACGAATAACTGATCTGAGATACTTTAAGAGGCAGAATCTGTGGAGTAGGAGTGAAGAATGTGCCATGGGGTAAAGCTGGTCTATATTTAGTCATGTAGGCCCTGGCTAGGATTAATGGTTTGTGGTAATAACAATGACTTGAATAAAGAAAATCCTAGTGTGATTCCCTGTATTTCAACTCCATGTCTACTATTGTGAGGAGTTCAAAAGGATCATACCTCAGACACCCAGTTCACCAGCTTGACATTTAACCTTTTGTCATCAAAAGGGTAACAGTATTTTCATACCTCTACATACTATGCTATCTTGTATTTAACCTACTCACCAGTCAATAGGAGTTAGGATTTTGCTTCACTGGTTTGGGTTTTCTATGGGTTTTTTTTTCAATAGGTTGGGAAAGGAGCTGCTGGACAGAATCTCATTTTAACTGTTTGTTACAGTGTTGGGAATGTGAATAATATGGTGTGTTTGGACTTTTATCTGGAAAAAAAAACAGGTCAGCCAAAAGGGAATAGTTGCCATTAGGGTTTGTTTTAATTTTGTTTCTATATCACAAGAAAAAAAGTGAAAAGCCTTGGTTAATAAAAGTGGGTACGAAGCAATTGACACTTAAATGAAATCAGTTTGGGTTAAAGATTTTTGTTGGGAAATAGGTTTTTAAAGTTTGTGTGTGCATATTTTCCTATTGTGAATGTGTTTTTATTTTATAAAATTTCTTCCATGTTGTACCTAGAAGCTATTTTATCTGCATTGTATATATACATATTCTTTGACAGTGTATAATGTGTTATTTGAACAAATTTTGAGATGAGGTAATAGAACGCAGGAAGTAAACACTATAGTGAATAAAAGTGGTTTATAATTGTGATGATTGTGTGATTCATGTTGTAGATCTTTTTGACCTGAAGGATTACACCGAGTACTTTAGCCAGCACATTATGTATTTAGAATGGAGGTTTTAATGAATCTTTTTAGATGTAAGAATTTCTCTTCTCTCCTTTTGGAACAATATTACTGTTATCGGCAGCTTAACGCAGTGTTTAATGAGATGTGTTTTTGAGTAAATGCATTTGTAATGTATAAAGTATCATGTTGGAAGGTTAAATGATGGTATATAAAAGATATATATAGAACATCAAAGTAGAATTAAGCTGCCAGATTGTTTTTGACTGCTACTTTAAGCAGACTGTGTACTTGGAAAAAGTATTGAATACATTTTCACTGCCAATAGTGTTTTCAAGGTGTTTTTCCCCCCCTTTGGTGTGATTGCCTAAGGAATGTCAGGCAAAGGAAATGACAATGGCAAATCTTTATTTCTAAGGGTAACAGAATAAGCAAATGTTATGCTTTATTACATCTAGCCCTCGATCTAAGTAGAAGAAATAAAAGAACACTACATTAATTCAAAACAAGGCAATAGAATCATAGAGAAATTATATGTACAAACATGGTGGTTGGTATCTGAATTGACTGTTTTTTTGTGTTTTGGCTAGAGCACTAGCAACATGTATGTTTGTTTTGTCGGTGTAATAGATGGTTAAGTTGGTTAGAAAGCCTCTGTAAGTGATCAAAGAGTTTGGAATAGGTGTTATATGAGTGCCACTTTGAACTTGCTCAGATTGGATTCCGTTCTTTGAATATCCAAGGAAAGTAAATATTGAGCTTGAGAGACCCTCTTATTATTTTGATAGTAGAAAGTCCAGGGGGAATTTTGCCTGTGAGATGAGCATCCTTTTGTTGAATTTTAGTCTGCTTAGTAACGATAGAACCTCATATAGACAGGAAATCAAAAGGCTGTATTTTTGAGTGACACCAATTTCATAGCCATTCTTTGAATGCTAACGAGGCCTTATTGAAGCACCGCTACCAGAGTCCCACAGGGTGGAAACATAATCAATGGTTGACTGAATATATAGGTTGTGTAGAACAGTTTCCGTGAGTGAGGATTTAAAAAGTGTTTAATTCTCAAGAGAAGAAAGGTTTTCTGTGCTATAGTTTTGCTTATGGCTAGGATATGTTGGTACCAAGACAAATTGTTATCAATAGTAACACCTACAGTAGAATTTTACGGCTTTGGACTTCAGATGCTTGTTGGGTACTTAGATGGATTTTAGAAAATGAGGTGGTGAGGTTCTGTCTCTTCTGTTGTGTTGTATAAGTGCAAAGTCGTCCACTGAGCACATCACCCCTATTCTACAGAGCCTTCACTGGCTCCCAGTGAACAAGCGCGTTGACCACAAAGTGCTTTTGATTGCACAGTCCTGCATGTTCAAAACTGCTCCTGACTTATTTACAAGAGATAGTTCCTCCTTACCAGCCATCACGTAGCCTGCGCTCTGGCTCCCAGTCACGCTTCTGTCTCCCTGCAGTGGAAGACACAAACAAGAAGCGCACTGGAGCCAGGGCCTTCAAAAACGCGGCACCTAAGCTGTGGAATGCTCTGCCATCGTCACTGTCCACCATCACCTCACCAACCATGTTTCGAATAAGACTGAAGACGCATCTGTTTATTTAAGATGAACTTAAACAACAAAGCAACACTTCTGTCTTTATTTTTTGCTTTCCTGTTTTATCTATTTATTTACTTTTTTAAATTTATTTATTTTGTTTTTGCTGCGCAATGAGCATTCTTCTGAATGGATACCTGTGCATTACAAATGGACATCATCATCATCATCATAAGCATAACTTGTTTTGAGAAGGTTGAGTGCCATGTGGTTTAGTTCCGTCCAGTACTGAAGCTCATCAGCACTCTGTTGTAGGAGAGCCGCCGATGGCTCATTTTGTTTGTGACATGCATGTATTGTTGTTTCATCAGCAAACATTTCGCATAATTGGAAGAAATGAAGGGGAAGGTCGTTTATGTAGACAGAGAACAGAAGAGGACCTAAGATTGAGCCTATGGGATGCCAAATTTCACTTCAATGGGATCCGACATTTGGATTTTAACTGTGACTCAAGTGCTGGATGGAGTTTAGAATTATCCTGTGAAGATGCAAATACTACACGGGTTTTTAAAGACACTGTGCACACCATCTCTGCAGATTATTGATGAATCAGCGCATGGCAAAGACACAGAGAGATGGAAACTTCTTGTGCGCAGCAGAGTTAGGATGATGATGCATATGATCTAAAGGAAAAAAAACGAAGTTATTTGCCACTAAAAAATCTTTTTGGTGTAAACCAATCTTTAATGCTCACAGTTTGTTTTCTTTTGAGTTGGCATGCAGACATTCTAAAAAAAATTTTTTTGCAGTAAGATGAAACCAGTTGTCGGCATTAAGATTTCCTGCTGCTTGCCTTGAATGAGCAAGTGGCTGAGTCAGTGAGATGCAAATCCCTAAGGATAGGATCCTCCCCAACATTTCTGATTATTCAATTTTGATTATCTTGATCCGCATTGTCAGAGCTGTAAGTATAACTTCTTACACCCTTGATCACAACCTGTACTCCTTACAATTAATAAATCTACCACATTCTCTCCTTCCCTACAGCTTTGATAGGGGAGGGGGTGACCAAGAGAGGGGTAGTATTGGAAGGTAGGATTGCATCACCATGCAGGGATGGAGGTTTTTATGTATTTTATAAAACTTTGCACTTCATGAATGCATATATGTAGGAGATAGAATTTGTCGCCGGGAGACACATTACTACGCTTAAAAGTCTAAGTGAGCAATAGGTGTTTAAGGGAAGAGAAGAGAGATCTGCTTCGGATCTTGCCATTGAAAGGTCAAAAGAAAAAAAGGCATCGGAATAAAAAGCAGCTGTTCATTTGCTGACTTTCCTATTGCTGCTTGTGACTAAATGTGTGGGAACAACGTTTGCATATTCCCATAAAAATATCCCACTATTACTATCTCAGATCGCTTATTGCCTGACCATGTGATGGTATCTGGAAAATAAAACCTCGGTGGTAACTACCAGACTTAGGTTAGCCCAACGATCCTGCTCCAGTTACGCAACGCAAGCAAAAAAGCCAAATGCCATTTGTAATACTTCTGGTGCTAATGATATTCAACAAGTTGAAAACTATTTCATTTAAAATTGTATCAGAAACATTTTGTTCTTGATGTCAATGATAAAGGGATCATCCAGCATCCCCACTAACATTCCCTTTTCTCTGTAAATAATGTGATATGTTTGTGAATGATCGGTATGATAGAGATGAACCCAAGACCTGGCATTGCAGGAGTCTCGTAAAATTTTGCTTAAGGCCAAGGGTGCAAGGTTTTGAGACTGGCAAAGCTATTGTAACACTTAGCAACATGTTTAAATAATTGTTTTTAACCACACTAGTTGATGAGGACTGAATACATGTCAAATCGACCACTGATGTCCACCAATCAGCTATACATTTTGCAGAGGAAAGCTGGTGAGGCACTAGCACTTGCAGCTGCGACTTGTCACCATCCTGAAGGGGGAAACAAACACAAAGGCACAAAGTTCATCTTCACCCTTGCACTTAGTTTGTTTGCCAGAGTCATCCGATTGCTGACACTTATGTTTCTTGTGTGGTTGACTGTTGGGTTTGTTTTTTTCATATTGTTCGATGTGCAGTGTACTGAGCTCACATCTGCATAGGGAAATGCTTTTTACTAATTTGGTTGATGAAGGGGAGGTCTTGAAGCTTCTACATTCTACAAATTGAGCTGGGGTGTTGCTGCCTCCTTTTACCCGAGACAAGATCAAAGGTCTGATGAATAAAGGTCCAAGGATTGATAGGTGTTTTTTTGTGTGGTAATATTAGGGAGGGCTGGAGATAATTCCCCCCAAACGCCCCACCACCTACCTCGGGGCTACATTAGACACGGTCACCATAGCTCACAGCGAAGCAGGTCATGCCAGTAAAAGATGGGATAGAACTAGGCAGACTGAGAAAGAAATGTAGACGCAACGAATGTAGTTTATGATGTTTTGGTGAGAGTAAGCATGCACAACGTCTGAGAAGATATGTAAATGAGAACAACCGGCAATCTCAAAAATCCTATAGTATCAATAAATACAAAAGAGGCTAACCACCATGCTATTTCTTCTTATTCCTGTACGCTCCCAGTGGAGCATAGGGCCGCAACCACACCCCGCCAACGGACCCGGTTCTGGGCACTCCTTTCTAGTTGGGACCATGTCATGCCAGCTGTCTCTGCCTCTCTGTGGACTGATCTCCTCCACGTCTCTCTGGGTCTCCCAGCCCTGCGCCTCCCCTGTGGGTTCCAGCCCAGAGCTTGTCTTGTTAAGTTGTCGGCTGGCTTTCGTAAGGTGTGACCAATCCAGCCCCACTTCCGCTTCCTGATGTCTTGGCTAGCAGGTTTTTGATTGGTTCTCTCCCACAGGTCTATATTGGAGATCTTATCAGGCCATCTGATGTTGAGGATGTGGCGCAGACATCTGTTGACGAATGTCTGTATCTTGTTAGTAATGGCATTTGTCACCCACCATGTCTCGGATCCATATAGAAGTATTGCCTTTACATTTGTGTTAAAGATGCGGATCTTGGTGTGTAAAGATAGAGCTTTGGAGTTCCAGATAGGTCGTAGGGTGTGGAATGCAAGCCTGGCTTTGTTTGTTCGGCTTCTTGCATCCTCATCTGAACCTCCATTTTGCTGACTATGCTGCCAAGGTAGGTGAAACGGTCAGACTCTGTAATGCATTCCCCATGCAGTTGTAGTGGGGCTTCTTGCTTGTTGTTGACCCGCATTACTTCCGTCTTCTTGATGTTGATGGTCAGGCCCGTCATTGCTGCTTCTTCTGCGAGCCGAGTGAGCTTTGTTTGTGCGTGTTGTTGTTTGTGGGACAGCAGGCTGATGTCGTCTGCAAAGTCGAGGTCTTCAAGTTGCCTGGCGAAGGTCCACTGAATGCCCGTGTTACTGTTAGAGGTTGTTCTTCTCATGATCCAGTCTATGACGATCAGGAAGATTGTCGGTGAGAGCATACATCCTTGCCTCACTCCAGTCCTCACTGTGAAGGGGTCAGTCAGCTTTCCGTTGTGGATCACCTGGCATTTCGAGTCCTCATACAGCTGTTGGATGATGGCAATAAACTTTGGTGGAAATCCGTAGTGCTGCATCAGTTTCCAGATGGTTTCCCTGTCTACGGAGTCAAAGGCTTTCTCAAAATCCACAAAGGTTATGTATAGTGGTGCCTGCCATTCAATGGACTGTTCAATAATATTTCGTAGTGTAGCGATTTGGTCTATGCATGATTTTCCCTGCCGAAAGCCTGCCTGTTCTTGCCGCAGTCTCTTGTCTAGGGCATTTTTAGTCTCTCCAGGATGATTCTGGTCAGCACCTTGCTAGGAGTGGACAACAGCATAATCCCACGCCAATTGCTGCACTGTGTAAGGTCGCCTTTTTTGGGTAGCTTTACTAGGTAGCCAAGCTTCCAGTCTGCTGGAACTTGTTCCTGTTCCCAAATTTTCTTCAGCAGTGGGTGTAACATCTCTGCTGCGGCTTTTGGATCTGCCTTTAGTGCTTCAGCAGGAATGCCATCTGGGCCTGCCGCCTTGCCAGACTTCAAGGACTTGATGGCTTTGATGATTTCTGCCTTGGTTGGTGGGCTGGTGTTTACTTGAAGCTGTTCGGCAGCTGGGGGAATGTCCAAGGTGGTTGTTGGTGATGGTCGGTTAAGTATTTCATCAAAATGTTCCACCCAGCGTGATCTTGTTTCTGCATCTCCGGTGATGGCGCTGCCATTCTTATCCTTTATTGGTCTGCACGCATTGGTGTTTTTTCTTCCTGCCAGAATTCTTGTAATTTCATATAGTCTCTTTGTGTTATTTTGCCCAGCTGCTTGTTCTGCCTCTTCTGCCATCTTGTGTGTGAACTGCCTCTTGTCATCTCTTGCGCTCTTTTTTACTTCTCTGTTTATCTCCCAGTATTTTGCTCTGAGTTCTTCTTTTTCCTGCTGGTCTTGACATTGGTTGATCTTCTGCTTCAGCTCTTTCCTTTGCTCTATTTTTTGCCAGGTCTTTATATTCAGCCATTCCTTATGCTGTTTTCCTTTCTTCCCCAGAACGTGTGTGCAGGAAGTTTTCCAGGTCTCTTGTATTCTTGTCCAGTGGTTGGTCACTGTTTCTTCCAAGAGTCCTTCCAGTGCCGCAAACCTGTTTTTTACTTCGCAGTTGAACTCTTCTTGTTTATTCCGATCTCTAAGGAACTGCACGTTGAATTTGTGGTGCGGTCTGTCCGATGAGTCATGGAAGGACCTCAGCTTTATCTTCATGGTTGCCACAAGTAGATGGTGGTCTGTGGCTGCATCTGCACCTCGCTTTACTCTGACGTCCAGCAGACTTCTTCGAAACTGTCGATCGATGGTGATGTGATCGATCTGGTTTTCTGTATTTCCATCTGGTGAAGTCCAGGTGGTCTTGTGGATGGTTTTGTGAGGAAAGACTGTGCCTCCGATTACAAGGTCGTTGAACAAGCAGAAGTCTGTGAACAGCTCACCATTCTCATTGCAGTTGCCCACACCGTGCTTTCCCATTATGTGTTCTTTGTCCGTGTTGTTATCTCCAACTTTGGCATTCATGTCGCCCATGATGATCTTCAGGTCTCGTCTTGGAGTACGATCAACCAGCGCTTGTAGGGAGTTGTAAAAGTCCTCCTTCTCCTCTTCTTTTGCTGCGTTGGTAGGTGCATAGCACTGGATGATGGTGATCTTTCTTCCTTTGGAGTTGAACCGAGCTGACATGAGTCGTGGAGAAACTGGTTCCCATGTTATTAGTGCCCTTGCAGCCTCCTGTGTCATCAGTACTGCTACTCCTTGTGAGTGGTCATGGTCAGGATCTTCATGTCCAGAGTAGATGATAGTCTCCCCTGATGAGAGTCTGGTCTGACCGCTACCATTCCATCTGGTCTCGCACAGGCCAAGGAGCGTGATGCCATAGTTCTTCATCTCCTGTGCTACCTGAGCTGATTTACCTTGCTTGTATAGGGTTCTGATGTTCCAGGTCCCTATCCTGGTTTTTGCCTTGGCCGTGAGAAGATAGGTCGGCGAGCTGACTTCCCGAGGGCTTTCGTCAGCACACGTCATAGGCCCCTCCAAGGAGGGATCTTCCCGTCCAGGCTCTCGTTGTGGTAATGTTCTTTTTGCGGTTTCTGTAGCAGGGTCGTTTTACAGGGTGGGGTTGCTAACCCCACGCCCAACCCTCCTCCTTCATCCGGGCTTGGGACCGGCAGGTTACCCGGGGGGTTTCCAGGCGGAGTTACCTTGCTATTACTGTTTACTAAAAGTAGACACGATTCGTAGCATATAGTTTGTAAAGGAGAGAAATGGAGTGAGACTGAACCAAAAACTTAAGCTGTTAAATTTACCTTTTAGTCAATTCAGACAGCAGGTCACCAGTAGCTACAAAGGAAGATGTCATATGACTAATAAAAATTTTTTTTATGTATTTATTTTATCTACATTTATATTTCTTTGAGATTATTATTCTGCACTGTATTCTACTGTATTATCATTTGTATATATTAAAGAATGATGTGAGTTCGTTAGCAAGAGACTGCAACATTCATGAAGAAAATGAAAGATTTGACCAAAAAAGACGTAAAATAGCTGGAGGAGAGGCGATAGCATATGGTGGGAAGGAGGAAGTGGGGTCATTCAAGGGGAGACCACTCTAAGCAAATACTAGTTTCAAAAAATCTTGCGGCATACAGTCGCGGACTGAACCGAAGAAAATGGTAAATTATTTTCCACACGCAATTTGGGGGTTATGAAACAAAATAACACCATTAAATACGAGAACTAATTAGGTTATGGGCTATAGCAGACGCAGTCTACGCTGCTATGACGAAGCGTGGATTGTCATATGAGGGTGATCATGCGTGTGTGCGTGTGGATCTGTGAGAAAGTGCTTCCTCCTAATGGTGATTTTGCATTATCGTAAATCGAAACGATGGGAGTATAAAATGTGTTTGTGGAACTTTGAGATGAAAACACTCATGCTACCTGTCTCTTTTAGTGTAGAGTACGAGCGACATGTACCTTTGTCCAAAGTTCCAGAAAGTACGTCACTGTTGATTTGTAGTAATTCTTAGTGTTTTTCATCACAGCATGCGCAAGCACACAATTATTAGATTCCAAGGGTATGTTTGGGTTAAAAAATGGAGATGGGTGTCTTTCATACAAAATTCACTTCAATGATAACTAAATACGTTTTATTTGCATAGTGCATCGGTAGAGCAAACACTCTTGCATGCACGCATATAAACAATATCCAAGAGTTTTGGGGTGAGCTGGATTCATTTTTCCTTTTGTCTGTTTAGTCTGTAACACTACATACAGATCTTGGAGACATGAAACTGGAGCTGTATTGTGAGCAATGCCCTCGTGCTTGCGAGGTAAGAACATGGTGTAAGTTTGACAGATCTTAATAAAATGGCTTAATTTTTCAAACTGTAGTGTGAAGACTGTAGAGAGAAGACTTATATATATATATATATACTTAAATATTGACGGTCAAACCTATTACAACTGCAGATCGGTGCTTTAGCTGTAGATTATGTTTCTATAGGTGATAAATGATAAAATGTTATTTTAAAACCATTTTTAGAGGACATTATTTTCTCACAATAGAGACATGCATTAAGAAAAAAAAAAGTTATATTTCTTTGGTTGGAATGGAAAATTACCACATATATATATACTTACATACCAAATATATACTGATTGAATAGAGTGATCATTTGATAATAGGAAAAAAATAGCTATATATTTTATAATAAAAGTACAGTGGAAAGGGAGATGAAAGGAAAGGGCTGGACATGGGGTCGCCTGGAGCGGGTTTCAGCCAATCGACATCAATGGCAGGCTCTGGTTGATGCCTTATGTGCAACTAGCATGAAGAGGACTGATTGATTGATTGAATAAAAGTACACACACTTTGATGTATCCTTATATTCCACATTCTAGATAAATCCTACCATATATGTTTTGCATTTTTTTCAGAACTTCCTTGCATTGTGTGGTAGTGGCTATTATGATGGATGCATTTTCCACAGAAACGTCCCAGGCTTCATGGTACAGACGGGCGATCCAACCGGTAATTTATAATTTATTGAATTTAAAAAGCACCATAAAGAGACAAACTCCAAATGATCATTTAGCTCAAAGCTTAAATGCAAAGTGATAATCAAATTTGAAGAAAAGGTTACTAAGCTATTAACACAAACCTAATCAAAGAAGTTTCCACCATGGAAAGTCTTTTTTTAAATGGTTCACAGGTCTGAAATAAAGCCCCTTCCTCAATCCCTGAGAAAGGGAGATAATCATCTAGATGAAATCATAGGCTTTTGTATTAAACACTGGTTCAGAATTGAAACCCAATTGGAAAGGTGGAGAATTATTTCACAAGTGTTGCATATTTGAGGTGTGCAACCAGAAATACTTATTGAAGTGGGCAGTGTAATTTTGGTAATTGTATATTTACTGTTATCCAGAACAGTGAGGGGCATACTATATTGAGAGCATGATAATGAAAGCAGAAGAAAATGTGCTTTAAATTTTAACCTGTGTTAATTCTAGTGGGCAGGGGCACCCGGTAGTGTAGTGGGTAAAGCACTCGCTTGTCATCACTGCAGTAAGACACTCAGGGTTCAGATCTTGTCTTGAGACACTGTTTGTGATGCCTGCCCACAGTTCTGGGCATCAGGGGTTTTCTCTGGGTACTCCAGTTATCCCCCCCACCATAGTGTGAAATAACCTCAAAGTGAAAGCACTTTCCTACTAAATAAAACAACCAACCAACCAACCATTTCAGTGGGTGTAGATTATGATTATACAAAGGATGAGATGAAAGTATGCTTGAAAAAGTGGTGTCATTTTTTAAAAAAAGAACTTGCTATCAGATTTTTTTGTTGCTACAATGGGTAATGTTTGGTTTCATTACAGGCACAGGAAAAGGAGGAGACAGCATTTGGGGTGGATATTTTGATGATGAATTCAGAGAGAGTTTAAAGGTAAGCTTTTCTTTTTATATCTGGATATTCATGATGCTGCTATTGGTTCTAAAAGAAGATTCCTTTCTGTAATAGTAACTTGAGAAAGTATAAATGCCATTTCTGGATTAACCCTTTACTCAAACATGTATACTATAGCCTAACAAAAAATATACAGTTGGTGGCTGAGGAAGTAACTCTGAATTGTAAAGAGTTAAATATATTAAAAAGTATTTTTCAGTTTTAAAGTGGATGAAACGGTGTTTAGACTGTTGTAAAATGCCAAATGATGTACACAAATACCATTGTATTATGTATATGTTATACGTGGTAATGTTAAATGTTCCAGAGATCCTCTCTGTTAATTTAGACAGAAATGAATTTTCAAATTCCCTTGTAAACCTCAGATTTGCAATCTACTGGAAATAATTCCATAACAACTTATTCATATTCCTCCCAAAAACTTGGTAAATAAACAAATTAAAATTTTTTGAAATAGCTGTTATCAAATTTAAGAACTAATATTCTAACATGCCTAAAAATATTTGTTTAAATTGATTTTCTTTTTACAGTGCATGTTCCTCTATCTGTGTTTGGGTGGGTGGGTGCATATTCATACTTATAAATGCATGTGCCTTTGTATACAGCATGCTACAAGAGGTATAGTGTCGATGGCAAACAATGGTTTAGACTCCAACGGTTCACAGTTTTTCATCACCTACTCCAAGCAACCACACCTGGATATGAAGTACACAATTTTTGGCAGGTAGGAGTGAAACAGAGATATTAGTGTTAACCATTCTTATAACCATTATAATTCTTTTCGCCTTTTAGAAGAGGTTTGATTTGTTGTTGTTTATGTACAAACACCAGTCTAAATCAAGGACATTTCTTAGATGCCAGATGTAGTATTAGTAGAGGTATTATCATGTGATGATCATATTTTAGATTGGGGTAACAGAAAGCTAAGGGCACTGTCATCCAAACCTGGAGGCATGCCAGGCACAGCAAACTTCCTCCAGTTGACCCAGCTATAGGGAATGGGTACCAGCTGTAGGGAATGGGTACCTGCCTTCATGGAGGGTTAGGGAAAGTGAGGCAGTGAGAGAATGGATGGATATCACCCTCATAAAAAGCTGGCTTCAAGAAAAGTGGTTTCCAACATCTCTCTCTCCCATGACCTGAAGGTTTTGGGATGATGCTTACTTTTTTTAAAAAACATTTTAGATACCTTTTCAAACATAAAAGATGTCAGGCCTGGTATGTTTCCATCGATCACTGTGTAAAATGTGAACTGTGGAAGGGAACTTGTCAGAAGTTTAATTTCCAAGATCTGTTTAGGTACCCCTTGATCAATAAAAACCTGTTCTTTTGCATATCTTTGACTTTAAAGCCTAGTAAATTAAGATGCAATAGGCTTGAGGCTCTTGTTTGTTTTCAGACTTATTGATGGTTTTGAAACCTTGGACAGTCTGGAAAAGGTTCCTGTAAATCCCAACAATTATCGACCTGAAACAGAAATCAGAATACGCAGTGTGACGATCCATGCCAACCCCCTTGCTGGATGATTTACAGACAGAAAATGATCTCAGTTTGGTGTGCTTTGGACTATGCAGAAGACTAGATAAAATTAACAAGAAAAACAGCAAGCACACGAAGGGTGCAGATCTATGCCCAGAAAATAAGGAGCATGAGGGGAGAAAACCAGGCACCAGCGCTGAAAGTGAAAATCTAGCCTGTACAGAACTTATTTGAAGCTCTGTAGGAAGATAGTTTGACACAAGGAGGAATGTCGTGACTGGTTCAATACCGGGTACTTGGTGTTTGTGAAAGTGTATATGTCAAATAGAAGATGGTGCCTGTCTTTGACAACATATATTAGTAATTCTTTCATAGTACATTTCTAACAACTAGTGGCATATATGCTGGAGGTGAAGCAGTGATAGACACTCACCTTTTAAACAAAGATTGTCACTTTTATTTGTCAATTTGCCAAAAAACAGCAAAAGCATTTGTTCTACCATTTCAAAACATTTTCTTTCCCTCTTTGCATGTAGTTTGCATTTGTTTTGGAATTTGAGACAGGCTACTGACCAATTTATTTCATTAAATGTTGCAAAAACCGTGTCAAACATGCCATGCATAAAATTGTAAAGACAAGGCTAAACAGCAGGGTACAATGGAAACATTTTAAAAGTGGCCATGACCGTGTTACTTAAAAACATTGGGATTCAAAGTGATGCAAATTTCTACATGAACCAGAAGTAGATCGTCCTAAATGACTTTTGAACAATGATGCGCATCAAAATATAATCCAGTAACAAACATTCTGAACATTTTTTGAAGCAGTTTTTTCATAAATAAAATACAAACTGGCCAAAAATAATTCAGCGTAAAAGCTGCTGTGCCATCTTTTTTTTAAATAAAAAGATAAAAGTTGAAATAAGTTGATGCTAACTGACAAGAGCATTAGGACTGTTTGCAGCATAAAACAGCCTTGCTTGTACAGCTGAGTTGTGATGAGACTAAAATTGCCACGAGGTGACTTAATTCTATATTTAGATTAACGTGAGTATTAACTTGCACGGTCAGGCTATATTGGTGTGCAAAAGAAATGTATATTTCACGTCATCAAATAGAGTGAAGAGGCCAATAAAACAAGCCCCCAAAACCAGAAAAAGAAATGCCAGATTATTAAAAGATATTAATATCAAATCAGCGAATAAATGTATAAATGGAATGACGATATGCTTAAGTGATACATGCATGGCCATCCCACATAATAAGGGACCTAACACATGTTCATATAAAAGCATGGTTGAAGCCAGGAAGCGCAAAATTTCAAAAGCCAGGGGATAGTTGCACAACATATTCCTCAAACTTAAAAGCTGTTCTAAAGAAGCAAGTTTAAGAAATTGTTCTTATGCCATTTAGATACTTTGCACAAGTGCATTTGAAAAATTTGCTGACTGGAATGAAAGTCTGACTTCAGCAAGTTCATATTATTTGAAATAATTTTAGTTGAAGTTCTAAAATTATGTTGTGCGCTGCATTTCTAGAAGACTAATCTAAGACTGTTTAAAACTGGAAATATGTGCAACTGGGACTGGAACACTTTGCACATCTTTAAAATGAGACTGAACACGGTGCCACAATGCCCAGTTAGTCTATTTAGAGGATGACTGTCACCAGTCACCCTATTTAAAAATCACTAACAGTTTCTTTTTGTGTTCCTCACTGTAACAAAGACAATGCTGTAAAGCCACAGTTCTCAACATGTGGGGCGTGCCCCTATAGGGGGTGCAACATGCTGACAAGAGGGGTGCGAAGGCAGTCATGTTCTCATATCTCATATAGTTATTGGTGGCTAAGGGATGTGCGCGGACCTACCTTTTTTTGTCTGGGGTTATGTCACAAATAAAAGGTTGAGAAACACTGCTGTAAAGATTTTTGTGGAAATGTACAGATCATTTTTCACTGTCAGTATAAATGTTTTGAGTTAGTTGGGCTGGGTGGGTGGGTGTTTGGTGGTGTTGCTGGAGTAACAGATTATTGAAGTGTTGCTTCATTGATTCACCCCTTCTCTATGCATCACCAATTTTACAGTGGGATTGATGATGCGCAAGAAAGGGGCATAATACACAACAGTGAACACGTGGATATGTGCACCATGAGCAATGCAGCTTAATTTCACATTAACTCTTTTAGTTCAAACATGCAGATATGTCAGGAATGGTAGAGCAGAAACTAAACAGTTCTATTCATCCACATTTTGCCATAAACTGATAAGTACTAGTGCCAGACTGCCGTACTTCTTACAACAGAAATTAAAAAAAAAAAAAACCAACAAAAAGCCAAAATCAAGATTGAGTTGTGTGTTTCTATGACACACTTTCAGACTAAGTAACACAAAATTTGGATGTCTACATATAAAGACTGCGAGAATAGATGTATTTATGTGTTGAGTTTTGTCTTCCCATCTCTTGCCCCAGGGATTGGTTTGTTTTACAGCTAGTTCAATTATTGCAGGGTCATTTATACATTGTAACTGCTATGGCCAGCTATTCTCAAGGTTTCTTTGTATTGCATAGCCATTCAGAAACACACTCTGATGCAAGAAACGAGAGCAGGGGCATATTATGGAATATAACATTGAGGTGAGGGATGGGGAGGGAAATACTTTGTCATAGTAGTGGGTATCACAAGGGGAAGGGTTGGGGTGGTGAATGGGATGACGTGATACCTTATTTTCCAATGATTTGTTTACAGGCATTGTGACAATTCTGTAACAAAATTTATTAACATGAGAATACATACAAATGTTTAAAACTTCCCAGTAAGGTACACAATTCAGTTTTTGTAAAGAAGGCTTTCAAGGCATATTTTGCTTTAAGTGCATATAGTGATGAAGGCTTATCCATTATGGCTTGAGCTGGAGGTTTCCAGTGATTATATTATCAGTATGCAAGTGTCTTTACCTGACCTGTGTTCTGATAAAATGATATGAAAAATTGCAAATATTCCTTAGGCTCAACACTTAACATCTGGTAAAAAAAATGCCTAGAATCTGTCAAGGTTGACTCTTCAAAGAAAAATGTTACCTGACTTCTAGACAGAACAACCTTTAGAAAGGATCCCTAAAAGTAAAATCTGTGCAAAAGTAATAAAATTTGTGCATGCACACAAGCATGTTCAAGAGTGCACACTGTATGCTTTAAGTTCCTGAATAAGTCTAGATCACTAATCCTTTTTAAATAACATGGATGCGTTGGTAAAAGTCTTGCAAGATATGTGAAGTTTCCTCTAGAATGCAGGATCAATTTGAAAACATGCCAGTATAGAAGCCTGATCCCTGGACAATCATAGTTCATCTTTGCCTGATTTAGGCGTGAATGCCCAGAAAGAAGAGGTCTTGCCTGAGGCATCTCTTTCACGTTTGACAAAGGCAGTAAATGTTGAAATGCAGTTTCCAATGAAGTGGTCTGCCTGGCCTAGAATGGCTAAATCCAGCATGGGATCTGCTGGGTGGGGCTGGCGAACAAATTTGACCTGAAAAAAAAACCAACAAAAGCCACAAACCAGTTATTGTTTGTCGCATAATGATAAAATTATTTGTGTATGATGTCAGACAGCATCTTAGGCATGTCTATTATATGATCTGATAAAAATGTATGACTTGAAGTTAATGAAGGATAGCAGGCACTGTTGAGAAAGTAAAAATATGCACTATAAAATAGACTGCAAATCTTTGCTGAGTGCTTCGCAAAATTCTGTGAATTTCAGAATGAGCCAAGTTTAGGAGATTATATCAGCATAGCTAATGACAAGTCAGGAGATACAATTCTGGTTTATAGTATCAACAGATCAGCAGTGGAAGTAAATATACCTTTGACAAAGGAGCCACTCACCTTTTTGATTTCTTTGCTGAACATATCAATCAAATCTCTGTTATCTGTGGCAACAAAAACTGAATGGGCGCCAGTTTGTTTGACTTCCTTCTTGACCTGTTTCACCACTGTCTTGTCGTCTGGGTAACACATCTGATATGTGGTTGTACCAAACTCACTGCGGTAGCCAACACACTGAGCAGCTGCAAACATGGCTGGGGTTGTCTTTATGTGCTCGCAAGCATTTTTCTGTCAAAGACACAAGTTAGTTGTACCAGGTTAAGGAAAGAACCTCTCCTTTCTTTATTAACTTTTACAGTATAGGGGTCTGCATGCAGCACTTGGTTTTTATAGGCACTGTCAATTGTGTATTATTAACTAAGATCTTTTTGTAGGAACAGTCTAAAGCTACATACACAAACACACTATGGGAGGAGGGGGGGTTGGAATTGGTGTTTTATGCCGAGCCAACAACCAAGGCTATATCACGGCAAGGCAGCCAGCCCTGTATGCAGGGGCCACGTACACAGAAAGAATAGCGTGACTGAGACGAGCTGAACTCAGGACAGCCAACCCCACTGTATTGGTGACAGGTGCTAACCATTGCAACACCGGACCACCACTATGAGAGGAGAAAAAGGTAAGTTTTAAGAGACATTTTGAAGAAAGTAAAATTCCAGCAAATGTTGAGTAGCAGTTCATTCCATGCAAGAAGACCAGAGATAGAAAAGGAATGGGGGCCCAATGTATGAAGTCTGGTCCAAGAAATGCAAAGACAGGGGATCAGAATGAGGCAGTGTGTAAATATAAAGTGGAGGTAGCTTTAGTTTCATGGAAAAAAAAAGTTTTTTTTACCCTGACATCCTTCTTCCCTCTTGGTACTAAACATTAAATCTGTATACATTGTGATGCACAATGTGCACACCTGTTAATCTGAAAGCCAGTCTGCAATTTTGCACCACATACATAAAGACTGGTACAAATCACAAACAATAAAAAACCTTTTAAAATCTGCACCATCTCTGAATATAGCCAGCAATTAAATACTCACAAAGTCAATTCCATTTCTGAGATGTAGTCCCAGGAAAGGACCTTCTGGTATGTGCTTTACAATGAATTCTTGCACAGCAGTGGCCATTTTGTCTGACCATTTAAGATACTGCTGTAGCTTGACATGCTGCTTCTGAACTGGAAAAGGAGCTGGTGGTCCAGTGAATGCCAGGACAGGGAACTCCGTAGGTGTGAATCTGCAAGAAAATGTATCAATAAAATGCAAATAGGTTTTTTACCCCCCCACCCCAATCAAAATTATTGGCAGTTTTAAAACTCTCAGTAAAAAAAAAATTTTGGAACCCTACTCTCAACTTCCCCATCATATTTTGCAGTTTACTGACTTTTTACCAAACAAATACACACATTAATGTAAATAATAATAATAATAATAGTGAAGATTTTTATAGCGCATATTCACACTCATAGAGAGCATGCTCTTAGCGCATGTATGAGCAATATTCCACTTCCGCCCAGACTTCAGTATTTTGTGCACTTTCAGTGAGTGTAGGCCAGCTGGACTCGAAAGAGTGATTCTTCAAGCTGTTTCCACGTTTGTTTCATAATTTTTCCTCTCCTAGTTTTCCCAGGATGGAGAGGAGAAGCAAGTTGATGCATGCTCCACCAAGTGATCCACCAGCGTCGTCAGGATGTCACTTCGAATGGTCGTTGCATCACTTTTGGCGTGGCTTTCAGGCTGTTGACAATTTACGGGAGCTGAAAGAAACTTATGGGGATGATGCTACATCTAAAACGACTGTCAAAGAGTGGTTTCAGCCATTTGGCAGTGGTCATTTCAACTGTGATGACGAACATCATGAACCAAGGCCTAGGATATCAAGAAACCCAGACAGTGTCAAAAAAGTTTTGCGAATTCTTGGAAAGTGATGGTCTTGTGACCATCAGGGAGATGGAGCTGGGAATTCCTTCTACAAGTCTTCACAGTATCATCCATCACGATTTGAGATTCAACAAGAACTCAAATCGCTGGATGCCAAGGTTGCTGATGGACTAGCAAATAAAAAGACGTGTGGACTGGTGCAAGGAATTCTTGGAAACATTCAATCACGGGTTTTCTCCTGGCTTAAAGTGCATTCACATGTGACAAATGTTGGTTTCACAATCTGGAATCTGAAACCAACACCCAGTCAATGATCTGGTCATTGCTGGAGTGAGCAGAAATTGATCCCAAAATCAGTGTTTTGGAGTGTTTTCAAAAATGAATCCATAGGGTGTAAAAATGTGTTGCAACTGACAGCGACTATGTTGAAAAAGTTTATAAAGAGTTGAAGAATAAGAGAAAAATGTTAAAAAATTCTCTGGGTTCATTTTATTGCTAAGTTCGGGGGAAGTGGAACATCCCTGGTATATTGTTAAAATCTAGATCTTCATTACTAAGATCAAGAAACTGCTTTAATTATGACTGAAATGTATGTAAAACTGTTGCGTCATTGACATTTGACAAGTAATAACAAAACAGCAGTATTTACATTTAGTTTGTTAGCAAATATCTGATAAGACCGCCAATCTGATCACGTTTTTGGACCCGCAATATCAAACCCTATCCATTTTGAGACCACCTTGGCAAAATTTTTTTTTTATTTCAGCTCCCTTGCATCATTTACGCATTTTTATGTGATGATATATGTGGAGAAAAAAAAACTGGGACTTCAGGAATATAGCTTAACCTTGGTTATCTTGCATATCCTTTCATATTTTTTTAATTAATGTACAAAAGAAAAAATATATATGCAAGAAAAATGCAATGTACCACAGAATAATTTTAGGCATCATAAATTATCACTGCCAGTTGTCAAACACTTCTGCAAATAACATCTTGACTCTCTGTGATTTTATGACACTGATGGTCCATTTGTTGCTCTTGTATCTTATCTGTTTTCTTGATTAGAGATGGCATTCATGCTTTTTTATATTTTTGAAGTATTTTGACTTGCCTCTACTGCAGGTTTGTATCCACTAAGTTTTGTCTTTGTCCCTATCCTCTTTCTCAAAAGTGGCACAAATACTTAACAAAGAATGAGTAATGGATACCAGTTATCAATGTCACCACATCTGACCCAGAAAGATTGGGTTTTTACAGCCTTTGCAACAAAACCTCAAATTATACTTAACAGAAAGCTCATGACTCATAACACAAGCAGTCCACTAACACACTTTCGTACTCACAACAAAGTGCGTTTCTGGGGAAAGGAAATAATTGTACTTTATAAGTATTGTAACAGGAAGTAGCCATTACTTACAGAAAAAAGGATATCAACTATGTCATCAGGATTTCTTGAGGTGAAATTGTATTAAGTTTGTGAGACGTGTAAAGCACACAGTTCAAGGTGCTGGGGAGGGAGGGTGGTTGAAAGTAGTTTTAAAGAGGTGAGTCTTAGGTAGCTACTTGAAACCATTGAAAGAGACGACCTGGCGAGGTGACAAGAGGACAGTGTCCAAGCAGAGCGACCAGCATAGGCAAACAACAGCCGACCAGTAGAGCAGAAAAGGGTGTAGGGAGGAGCAGAGAATGTAGGGTTGGATAGTATCAGCTATTGAACAAAAAGGGCAGAATGGAGTATATAGAGCACAGCTGGAAGGTAATCAGGAACACAGTGCTGGAGACATCTATAGCAAAGACAGTCTGAAGTTTTATATTTTAAAAGAGGCAAATGGGCGATAGCTGACATTTAGAGGGTGTTTACCTTCTTAAGGCTTAGTTGAACTTGGATCCTTGAAAAACCATATTTAATTGGCAGACTAATAAGAAACACCCAAGTGTAAAAAGCTAACATTAGGATATGCAGCACGTCACATGTACTGGATATATGTTGAAAACAGTCATGTCTTTATGGTACACATCCCTAACACAACAGCTACATATTAAGTAAGCAACATATTTATTTATGTCTGCACAGCCAACATTAAATGTAAACATGGAAAATCTCAAAATGTGACCAGTCGAAAAGATTTCATGATAACACTAGGCTTATGTGAAACTAACAACATGTAAAGAAATATTTTTTTATCTTTTAGAAAAGAGTTCTAAGTGCGTGATGGAAGTTGACTCTACATGTTTTACTCACTTTTCAGTCCAGGCTCGAATTTGCTGAGGGCTTTCAGTTGCATAATAAAGAGGGCCAAAAAATTCTGACTTGTCAAAATCAATGTTGTAGGTATCCCAGAATGGCCCAAATGGGTTCCCTTCCTTTGCATGACACCCTTCCTCTGTCTTCTCTGTTGACTGTCTGGATGAGTAGCAGAAAGCTGAAATCAGAAGCCAGGGGTGACATTTAAGCTGTAAGGTCTGCAGATACAACTCGGTACTTATATATATATATATAAAATGTAAATATATAATATCTAATTAATATGTAATTATACAAGGAAGGATACCCAGCATTGGCCTTCTGCTGTCAGGCTCTAAGCGCACACACCAGATCAAACGGCATTGGGCAAAATGCCATCAACTGTTTATAAAGGGGGAGAAAAACACTGGTGAGATACCACCCCACCCTCAAATAGTGTACCTCTCTCTTGTTCATTTATCCTTTCTCTAACCCCCTCCCAGTCATAAGGGATCCTCTGATATGAGGTTGATGTCAAAATGTGCCCTACTTAGGAGATTTTTTTTCTAAAATATGGAGCCACCAGTAGGCAGTAACATCAACCAAGGTACCCTCTTTGTCCATGTGATTTCCCATTTCTTGACAGGATGTCAGCATGAAATGCATTTGCAGAACAGATCAAAGGACTGGTAGGGAGGGTAAGGAGAACAAACTCAACCACCTCTAGTGAAAGGGGAAATTTAAAAAAATACATATTCTAAAACATACATGGACCAACCATAGCATATGACCTTTCCCTACAAGAAAGGGGTGTACCTGCCAGATTTAATGAGGATTAGACTAATGATGTGGACTTGCATAGGTTTCATATGGACCCCCCCATCCTACACACACACACACACACATCAACCACAGGCTGCTTTGTATGTCTGTACACACATCATCCAACATGAAAAATGCATATGTGCAAACACTATTCAACACCTATATACACAAATTATCCAACACAAATATGTATATACCTGCACAAATTATCTAACACAAATATATACATACACCAATCAACACAAATGTATGCATGGCATACAAAGTATCAACCATATACACATACCCAACACAAACAGATATACATCTACAACATCATCCAGCACAAACATTTATAACATGTACACAAATCATTAAACACAAATGTTGAGTGAGAAGAATGCAAGTGGAAACATAAAGAGGGTATATGATCTATAATTAGTGTATATGATCTATAATTAGAGAAGTTGTGGGTTTATCTGTTCTACCACGAATTGTACGAAGAAGTGAGGTAGGCAACATAACAGGTGGTGAGGCGACATCTGAATCCATTATAAGGAATAAAAGGCATTATATTTTTTATTTTTCAAAATCTCTTGTATCAATCAAAATGAGTCAATGAATAGCCTGCAGAGTAAGAATTAAACACTACCAATTATGCTGCAGAAGTGACACCGTGTAACTGCTGGGTACATGATAATATTTGGTTGAACGATGAATTACTCTGTTTTACTGTGTTTTTGCCACACAGTTTGTTAAGTTTGTGCAGTATACACTTAAACAGGCAAACAAAGAGGGTCTGTCTCCACTTTATGTTTGGATCAACCCTTTCATAGGTTTAGTTACCATGTGATGTAATCACATCTTGCTGGCTTATTGAATGAACATGTGATTGGTGAAAGTGAAAGTGCTTCACCTGTTCTGCTGCCAGGAGGCCATACTGTGGGTGCCAACTTCTTCATAAATTTTTCCATTGTGATGACACGGTGATATGCCCTGAGTGGCTCTACTTGGAAATAAGTATCAAAAGGAACTTGAACCTGAAGTAAATGCCAGAGAGAGCTTATCAAGCTCCTGGTAGTGATGATGATTATGATGACAATGTTGATGGTCATGGTGGTAGTGATGATGATGTTGTTGAAAGAAAGAAACTAACAAATGAAAATAACAAAAGAAAACAAATCACAGTATTAAGGAAAAGTATTTTCTACTGTTTCAATGTAAAAGAATGTTAAGGAGGTGATGGAAACACATTTATGTGACATCTTCCACATCTGAAAGTCATGCATTACTCCAGATAAGTAACAGTTTATATAGGCCACAGTCTTATAATGGAAAGAAGAAAAAAGAATTTTAAAAAATACTCACTGAATTTATTTGATGTCGTTGATACTCTACCCATGCTGGAAGGACCAGTGTTCGGTTCAGAACATGTGCGAATCCTAACGACCCCAAAAACTGGTCTGCCTGATTTCCAAACCGACCTGCATGAAGCATTAAACCAAACAAGAGCATGGAAAGTTTGCAAGTCTGCAAGGCATTTCATGATCATGGGCACAGCACATGTAAGTGTGAACCGCACTAGGATGAAAATGTACTTACAAAAAGTAAACCAATCAACATAAAGACATCTACAATATGGTTCTGCATAACAAGTAAAATGAAAACCAGCAATGTCTAAAAATGTGCTTACTAGCATGATCACCTTCTTTATCACAGAGAGAGAATAAAAATAAAAAATGAGCTTAGGGAACAATATACTGGGAGAAGAAAGAAGACAGAAAGGACTGAATGCAACATATTGACTATTAGTCCCTTTTTATAACTATTAAATATTAGCCACTTATTCATAGCTATTAAATATAAGACACTTATTTATAACTATTAGATATTATTTATAGCTATAAAGTATTAGTCACTTATTTATAACTAATGAATATTTTCCTTTGGTTAAAAAAATATTTTTAAATTAAACACTTCCTCACCCATGCAGGGACAGTATACAATGTATCCATTGGGATCAATATCCAAGCAGATGACAACTGCCACATATGCCAGCAATTTCAAATACAGAACAAACTGCTGCATGATCTTCATGGAATCAATTCTGAAACAGGCTGTTCACAAAGTATAAATATTCATGTTGTATGTGTAAGTCACATTCTTTAAAGCAGTGTTAAAGCAGTTTTTTGAACATTTAAAGTAATTAAACTATAGGAAAACAAACCGTTACAGCAAGAAATAATAATTGAAACGTGTTTGTGTGTGAGAGAGAGAGTAGATTTTTGTCTTCCCCTTTACGCAAACTTTCCGTAATGGGCAAATATACTGAAGTTTACACTTCACACACTTCAGACTTCTAACTCGAAAGGGCGTAACAAGTTGCACGTTTCAACCTACAGAAACTGAAACGTCCTGTAGAAAAAAAATATGCAACAGAAGAATAACGGCGTCACTGTGCAATATAACATGCACGAGTACTTACACTGGCAAATTTCAAGAGCTACCTGAACGAGCACAAGCGCTTGTGGACAAACGCCGAACCCAGGAATCGAACTTGATGTAGTGAAATGTTTTGCCACAGGTTTTACTGAAATGTTATATCAGCGTTATCCCAAACAAGCCCCTTTCCCCTATAAAATAACAGGATGATTGTTAGTGCAGCTTTTAGATTTTCGGAGCAGCTTGAAATATTCTACAAAGCGACTTCGCGGGGAGCCGAGTTGTCGGCATGTGCTCTTGGAATCGCCTCCCTTGTGTAGTCTGCTAGCGAAAGCAGCATCAGCAGTTTTCTTGGAACGTGTCAGAAGAAAATGTTTGTAAGCATCTGAACACATGTCAACCACATCTCTCTCTCTCTCTCCCTCTATTCACACACGGAGATGAATTTATATGCATGTATGATGTTTCAGGAATGCTGGTAAAATTGTAAAACTTAGAGTATAAAAAAAGAACAAAGGGTCACCGCGCCCTTTGCAAAAACTACACGTTAACAAAATGAGCAACATGCGTTTTTCTCTCTCTGCAGACAGTGCATAACGGCCCTTAAACACAAAACACACTCTCTCTCTCTCTCACGCACACACTACGGAGCTTCCTCACACACACACACACACACACATTCTGTCACACTTCTCTCACGCGGTCCCGGCCGTTCTTCTCTCAGACAAACACGCACAAAATCACTTCTAGATCAATCCTCAAAACTGGTTCTATAAAAATGGAACAAGCACCATCAGCAAAAACAAACAAACAAACAAACAAAAAGCCATGGCTTCAAACGACCTGTGAAATGGTTTCTTGTTCAAGAAATATCTCGTGCAGTGATGACATCTCTCCTATTGCAGTTTGAAACCAATCTGTATCTGATAGAAGGAATGGGAATTAAAGTGTGTATGGGGGAGGGGATGTGACAAACATCTGGTTTGTGTGTGTATGAGAGAGAGAATTTTAAAGAGAGAGTATGCTTAGCCTGATAAAGAAAAACGTGAAGAATCTATCAACATGCTAGGATTTTATGCTATACAAAGATTACAATTATTAAAGGGAAAAGCATATATATATATAATCTAGTGAATAAAATACAGCTTATTCGGCAAACGAATAGTTGATCACAGGGCATCTAATGGAGATGAAACACACACGTACACACACATGCACGGAGAAAATCTTACTTCTTTATTTAAAAACACTCTAAAGACTTTTAATATAAAAGTCTAAATAAGCTTTGAAATAAACCATTAAAAACTATATGCTGAGTGATGTGCGTGTGCCACCGCGTGTGTAAAAGTATGGGGAGGGGGGCACTGCATGGTGCATGTATGTGCTCTATATGAGTGATTTCCGTTTCACGCGTTAAAGAGAAGGCGAGAGAACCTTCTCCGTCCCTGACGAATGACTCTTTTCGCTCTCTACTTTTGCCTCTGTGCGTGTGTATGTTGGAGTTGGGGGGGGGGATGAGGGCAACATGAGGAGAGATTGGATTAGGGTCTCTTCCTGGTTTCATAAAATATATAGCTGTCCAATCGTTTTGGCTGTTATGCATGTATCCGCTGACATCACAGGCGCGTAATGTGCTGTTGAGTAACTGGACACCCCCACCACGCTCACTTCTCCCACCCCCACCCCAAGTCGTGTTGTCGCACTTCGCTTTCCTTTCTAGGTGGCCTGTGCAAACCAGGGTTTCCAACTTCGAGAGCAATGGCATGCAGGTATTGGTGTCACACACACACACACAGCGGAAGTTTGCGTTTGTCTGCTTTTCCTCTTAGGGGTCACCATGCACCCAATTTATTTTATCCGTTCAGTGCACGCCAACGACAGCATAAGCCATAAGGGCTTTCGGCTTATCACCAATAATTTAAGGATCGGTATTGCCAGGTTCGAATTTCGTCTTTGACAGACAGCTGTGTCCTGATATATATCCGGCCTTTTCTTAATTTGGCACTTAACAATTATGCGCATTGATGTGTCGTTTAAGGCTTTTCCGCGTTTAAGACGTAGTTGATACCACGCACTTTAATTTAAAAACAAAATCGACGAAAGTAAAAGCTTTGAAATGGCATTTTGCCAGGTTCGTACAGCGAATAGCCGGAACGTGCGCCATCCGTTTTCATCAAGATTTTCAAGTTTGCCAGGCGCTGAATTTTAAGAGCACGAACAAAATAAATTTTAGTCATGAATGATAGAATGATCAAGACTCTGTGAACTGTCATTTTGCAGAATAAAGTGAAAAGCAACGTCGATGCTGCTGAAGCGTCACTAATTTATGGATGAGCCAACATCAAAACCAGAAGAGCTCAAATCGACATGTAGGGCAAAGGTCACATGCATGCATACTTCTCCAAAAAGGCTCATGCTGTGATGCAGCCTTAGCTCTTGGCTCCGCGAGAAACATAACCCTGTCCGAATGACAGTTAAAGTCGGTTTTAAACCATCCATAAATTAGTTTGTGTGCGCATATTTCTCCGCATTTCCATGTGCATAACGAAGTCTTGTTGCCACGTGGGACGTAGTCAGGGGCTAGTGAAGGACGATTTCAATGCTTATCCGACTAATTCACTTCCTCTCCATTCATATTTATAAAACGATCATAACTTTTCTGGGCGTGAACTCATGCTACTGACATTTTGCATATGAAAAAGAAAATCTGAAACGGGATGCAACACGATCTATATGTCTGCCACAGCTGCATCGATTTCAGGGTTTCCTGCCATACAATATGACTTCTCTCTAAGGTAATGTACATGGAGCAGAGAGACGAACCGTCAATTCAGGAGAGATCTGTGATAACAATTTTTAATCAGAATTTTTTGTGTGTGAAGCAGGGTATGCAGAACTGCTATTGTATTACAAAAATGAATTTTTATCTAAGCGCACGAACGAATCCACAAATATAAACCACACATAAAATAACGAAGAAATGTGTTCCTTAAAGGACCATTGGGACGCAAATTGTCTTCTAGTGATTGGATACAGCTCAGTGCTTGATACTCTTCCCCCCCCCCCAGGTCTGAGTGAACACACCTCTTCTTTCTCATTGTGCACGCTTACAAACATCGCCAAGAGCAAGAGGTCAACAACACAGACGTCAGAGTTGTACATGGATAAGTTTAAGTTGTGAAGGCCTCAAGCAGTGGGAGAGCTGGGCACATCTGTTAACTAGCTGTATCTATGCACAAGTGACCTCACGATTTTAACCTCTTATTTTCTGTGTGTGATGATGCTTGTAGGCGTGTATCTCGACAACGAAAAAAAATTAGGGTGGTCAACCCTGATTTTGGGAAATAGTATCAAAAACTGATTGCACTCCAGTAGTTCTTTAAAGGACCATATTTGTTTTCTTCTCCTGAACCGTACCGCCGATATCTCTCTTTTCCCCTTACTTAGGTTACAGAGGCGTAGAAAGATGTTCAGCTTTGGCGCGAGGGTAGGGGTGGGCAAACTTCATGCTGACAGTGAAGGGCGTTCGCACTTGCATATTACGAAATAACAGGAAAGGGGATGGTGAGTGCAGCCATGCACACAACACGCCACATTAAAGAACAAACAAAACATTGAAAAATAATTCACCCGAGTAACGTAATCACAAGCTGTAATATTCGGAATAAAATAAATTTTCAAGGTTGACCAGTCAGTGTGACAAAAACAAAACCAAAAAAAAAAAAGAGAAAAGAAAAATAACGTCTTTATTGATTTCTGTTAATGAACTCCATTGCAGTCTCATCCAGATTTAGCAGATCAACTATGTCTTTAAACACCTGGATGAAGAAGCCGTTATTCAAACGCATCTGTGTCATGGAACTTCTACGTTTTTATTCGTTTGAAGGCAGAAAAAGTGCGTTATGCAGCTGCCGTGGTAATTGGATACAAATTTTAAAGCTAATCGATCTCACTTAGCATTTTTCTCCCGGTCTCTGACGCTACTAGTTGAGATGACATATAGCTCTGACATTGACTGAACCGTCGTTTTTTCTGGGCTCAGAGTTATGGCACTTGGCAGGAATTAGAGGTTTTTCTTTAGTCTAGTAAAGTCCATGTCAAAGCTATAGATACTATCAATGTTTCTAGGCCTGTCCGTGATTTTGCCTAGTGCTGCCTCAGAGAGTAACTTTTCGATCTGTCTTCGCACGTTAAAACTGTCTTGATGAAATTTTTAGACATGTTCGATTATGTGATCAAAGGACTACTGTCTTTAACAGGCTGGATTATGTGTGTACCAGTGTCCGTCTTGACCATCGTCCATCCGTCGTGGAACTTGTTTCTGTTTTGGGAGGCGACGTTCGTCCCATTGTCTGCTTGCCTTGGCTTTAACGTCATTAAAGAAACCTAGAAAATATTCATCGGAACGCATTTCCTGTACGGTCTTCATGCACATACTAGCTGCAGCAGAAGCCTCTTCGCAAGATGTTAACTGCCTCTGTAGTTTTGCTAACAATTCTTCGATCACAGTCCGTGCAAGTGAAAGCCCCCAAAATGTCGAGAACTGTTGGACCAGCGCCAACAGACCAGAAGCCCTCTTTGCATACTCGTCGCTGCTTTCGGAGACCACCTCTAGTGTCTCCTGAAAATATCATAGTTCTTTATTAGAGATTCCATCGGTCTTGTCCTTACTGTCCGTCTAGTTGGGCAGAGGAGCTATAAGGTCGGCGCAGATCCTCCTGGTTCTTTCTGTATGGTCTCAAATAACACCTGGCGCTATGGTGATAAGGTGAGAAGTTGTATCATTTCCAGTGCAAGACCAAGCTTTCACAGACGGGTGACATGGAATGAGAGTGGATAAATGAGTCAGCACGGTGCTGGGAAGCCGAGCCGCACGTGTTAAACGAGTAACAAGGTTTTAAAAAAAGTTTAGAAGGTTCTAGAATGGAATAGGGAGATAATAAAATAATTAATCGTTACCGGCCAGCGCTTCAGTTCCCAGGGAGACACGGCAAGCCCCATGACACTTGACGAGCGGTTGCTGCGTCTTCCAAGCAAGGTGTAGTAACCACATTTTTTGTATCTCGAATTTTATAGATGTACAACTGATTCAAATTTTGGTATTTTTATGTAGATTCTGTTTATTAATTCATTTTATAACATTAATTAACATGCACAGAAACTAATCCTAGGAGAAGATGGAAACCGTGAAGCCAAACGAACGAGCTTCGACGGATTCGATATTGCTGGCATTACAGTCGGCATTACAGAGAAAAGAGGGTGCGGTCGCCCGTACCCAGGAGACGGCGTCTTTTATTAGATTTTTGTGGGGAAGTATATCTATATATTGTGGATTCAGAGAACTTCAGTCCCCAGTGACTGCCACTGCAACTGTGTCGTGAGTACAGCCTCACGTGAGAGCGTTGTTCGACAGTGACGTGAGCACGTGACGAACTAATTCCTATTATTCTTCTAATCCAGCTGATTATTGATTGGGAACAAAAAACTTATATTAGTACAATACTCAGAGGTATGAGTGTCATGTAATTATAATGAGTAACCATTGGAGGTAAATGAGTTGAGATATTGTTACTTTTAATTTTTGTGTGTTTTTACGTATCGGGTGCCATAACATGTCTTTTTATAATTAAAACTGAGCGCGTGCAAGAGGCAGATATTTTCTATGTTCGGAGCGAGAAGAACGCACTAATGTCCGTACGAGTGTTGGGCGCACATCTGAGCGTCTCTGAGACAAGTTGATCTCCAACAGTCTTGATTTTTCTTGCAGTCTCCTGCAGCACAAGATTCACTGCGTATTATATTTTTTAAACTGTGGACATACATTGTGCATGACTCTCTCTCTCTCTCTATGTGTGTGTTAGGGGAGGTTGGGAGGATACTTTTGTGAAATCGATTAGTTAAAACTATGAAAGCTATATGCTGTACCGTCTCTACCGACTGATTACAGACTGCATGGCGGGAGAATATAGATGACGAACGAGTACACTACATTTAGGCATTTAGTGACTCGGTAGTCACTTGATCCTGCTTCTTGTCAGCTGATGACGGGAAAAAGTATGATAACTGGGATATTTATATCGCACGTGCTCTCATGATGACTGGAGGATGGGAGACCACAGCAAAGAGCATGAATGGTGCTCCTCTCGTCCAGCTCATTGACCATCTCCTTGTGGTTTCTTATCGGGCCTTTATGTCAGCTCTAGACTGCACCTGGTGCACAAAGGCTGGTGGTTCCTTAGACTGCACATGGCCGACATGGGTGGTTCCTTTAAAAAGCGTCATATAGCCACCGCCTATAATGTCCTTATTGTGATCTGAGTGTCGACTGGCTTCTTCCTCCGACTTTCCTTGTGTGGTCTTGTTGTACACTTGTGCTGTTCGATATTTAGTACGTGTCGTAACAACGGACACCTTAGAACTTCTTCTTCCTGATGGCAACATTCCGTTTGATATGGGTGGAAGTGCGGGTTTTCACATGGGACCTAAAATAGTTATTTTCTAGTTCCTCGCGTTTACTAAGTAGTTAAGATTTCTTAAAATTAAGATTTCATGAAATTTATAGTTATGAATTGAACAAGAGCTTTCTTTTCTTAGTCACATTGTTATTTTTTTCTTAAGGAATCTCCGGTATCTTTTTTTCTCTGAATCGCGGAAGAGGATATGTACGTCATTTCCGGAAGGATACTCCGTGATTTGCTGGATAGCGCGCGATGAGTAGTTATCCATACTCTCTGACCTCAGCACTTCAGATGCGCGATGTTTTATTAAAAGATGGGCAAAGTTTTCTTTTTTGCGGGCTGGTCTCCATATTCAAGCTATGCGGCCGGCCGATAAAATACCCAAAACCCAGGCCAGGTGACTACCCAACAAACCTAGTGATCATGGAATTGACAACAAATACACATTGGCGTTCACTTACCGAATTTATTGTGTAAAGTGAAGCTGTTTGAATTCGCTCACAATAAATCTGTCAAAACCAGCTTTTACTTTGAAGGCAGCCGCCCCCGACGCTCTCTATAACGACTCCATCAGACATATGTTGGCCGTGTTATTTGTTATTTTTTGTGTTAAACCTGTTGAAACTGTTATAACTCCTTCAGGTATCTGGGAACTATTTATGATAGCCAGCTCAAATGGAATTTAAACACCGAACACATTGCTAAACGTGGCAAACAAAGAATTACCTTCTGCGTAAGTTAATTAGTTTTTCAGTTAGTCAAGCAATCTTAATTTTGCCGTTTCTACCAGTCATTTATTGAGTCTTTTATCTTTCTCATTTGTATGCTGGTTTCGCAATCTCTCTGTCCATGATAGGAGGAGTCTGAACAGTGTTGTGAACATCTGTTCTAAGATAATTGGTATCAAACAGAGGGATTTAACTTCTTTCTGTGACCAACAAATAGTACGGAAAGCTTCATGGACTTTATCATTACCTGAACATGTACTAACTAAAGAATTTGTATTATTAAGCTCAGGTAAACGTTATGCCATGCCTTTATGTAAAAGTAACAGGCACCTGAAATCATCTGTGCCAGTCCAGCTTCTCAATCTTAGATGACCCGTCAATGGTGTGTGTGCGTGTGTGATGCTATAGGTGCAAACGTGATTATTCTTGATGTAAGTTATATATATATATATACATACATATAATATGATTGATATGATTGTCACGTGCCCACTTCATTTTACATTTTTCATCTTTTCACTGTTGACATCTTTAATGCTGCACCTTGCAACGAACTTTATTTCTTACTTTTAGTTCTAACTTTTACTTACGACTAGAGCAGATTCCCATATTCAAATTGCCCACTGGGACAAAAAAAGTTGGTCATTGTCATTGTCAGAATGTTACAGACTGCCGAGTTCTAATGTTGTACTTGATAAATTTCAATAAAATTAACCTAGGCTGAATAAAAAATGAAAACAAGTGCACTTCATATTTTGGCAAACGGACCGGGCCAAAGACGTCTGTGGGCCGTACTTTGTCCACCCCTGTTTTATTACGACAGCTGATCAGATGGTCTACGCGCGCGCACACACACGCACGCGCGCATGCATTTGTAATTCAACTTGCGTCACACGCTGTGTGAATAATGATTACCATGCAGCTTCCGACATTTGCCACACTTTTAGCTTCTAGGAAATCCGGATATCTGACAGAGCCGACGTTAGGGGTTGGCGAGCAGGTTCGACCGCCCTATAGCCCCGCGATTGATGGATGCTCCACGGTAACAAGTGCACCGTCGGGATGAGACCGTCCGTAATTTGCTTGAAATTCTAAAAATTCATGTCATAGAAGAGTTCGCCACAAAAAAAGGCCCCGCAATTCTACTTGCCCAAGGCCCCGCATCCCCCTAGCTCCCTAGCTGTGTATCTGAGCAATACGTTTGAGCGAGAGAGAGAGTACAATACAAAGTGCCGGATTTGAACAATAAGTTATTATTAGTCCTGGCCGGATTAATTGCGACTCATCTTTCCTTGAAATACCAGATGAATTAGTCAAGAGCCCCACACTCTATCGACAGAATGCACCTGATGTCTGCGTCGTACATTATGTAAAAGATAATAATTCTTGTTTGTGACAGAGCAATTTAGAACTGCCAATGGTGACTGATTGTTTTTTTCATCTTCTAACACAGTAAGTCCTTAAACCATATCGCAGTAATTAGTAATTCAGGAATAATTATTCATTTGTTTTCGACCACCTCAATATTGATCGATACCGACAATTTTGCAAATTCTTCCGTAAAATTGCCAGGACATTTTTCTTTCCGACAAACCCCCTCCTCACACACACACACACACACCGTTTCCTCACACCATGCAGTCCGACGCGCTAAATTAAAATTAAAAAAAATTCTGCAACGCAAGTCGAACTCCTTATACACCCCTAACTTCAATTTACTGATAAACCTGATGTCAGGTGAAGCTTAACGGAGCCGATAGTTGCGTGTTCATATGAATTATTTATAGTTTTATCACAAGCTGTCTGTAGTCTACATTAAAAAAAAAAAAAAAGTTTGACGTTAGCGAGGGACTACAAAGTTACAGCCCCTTGTCAAGTGTACAAGGAAGTTCTGAGTTTGATTTCACGGCTGTAGTTGGTCATTGGTGTTTAAAACTGAATTCACTGCTAACCGACTTTCGCGCAGCTATTTAGAACACTCGCCAGCATAAAACATTATTACTCGTGTATTTTTCGGTGTTAGAATCATTTCAGAAACAATAACGCAAGAAGTAACGTGGTGACATCTAAGACTCCATTGAAACTAACTGGTCTAAATATTCGACTGCTGCGTTCGTTATTCGTGGTTCGAGTGAAAACGGATTCTGCACAAGTTTTTTTTTTTAAACGAAAACTTTATACTATATGATGACTATATGACTATATACAGTAAACCAATCAAATCCCATTCTGAAAACTTGCAGGTCTTGCTATAAATGTTGAGCGGGATCGAGCACTGTGCGTACAGATGTCCGCGGTAATTCATGACAAGTGTAATAAAAGACGACGAGTTCGAAAGAAATATTGCGCATGATATTCAAGTGATTATACTGACAAGCCAGCTGCACGTGGTGACAAGGGTACCAACAAATGGCATGGATATAACGACCTGTGGACGGAAATGATGATCTTCACAAATTCAGTTAAACGCCCTTCAGCTAAACCATGATGAAGATATGACTAAGAAAATTCTGTTTTCGCGGCAGAAAGCATATCTGAAGCTCGAGGTGACTGGTGAAAGAGGATCTTGATAGATGAGAGAAAGAATGAATAGGGAAGATGACGTAGTGTCACATCTGAAGATGGAAGTGAGTATATTTAACTTTTTTTGGTGTGTTTTAGCAAGTAGATAAAGAGCTATCGTGCAGTTATCTGAGAAATACATCGCACACACACACACAGAGGTGGGCCACACAGGAATTGCATAACGTGTTGGCAGATAGCGTTTGCATATGGTGAACATAAAGCCCATCATGGAAGCTACATGTAAATACTGCATAAAAAACATTGAGAAGTGGTAACAAATGCGTTACTTCACACGATGCCGTGCTCAGTTAATGTTGGCGTCGCGCGTGCTACCCTAATAACCCATTTGTACCCGAAGTGTTGCATAATACTGAGAATTAGTTATTACATTATTCTGTGTTTGTGTGTACCCGCAAATATACAAGAATTTTCAGAAGACTGGTCACATAACCTTCATTCACACAGTTATATATTACAAATTAAAAATATGTATTTGATAGTAAACAAAGTTTACATTCCGCAGTTATTACTGTAGTAGCATTTATGTTATTTTTCTTCATTTTATTAATTTTTTTATATCATAATTCAGTCTAAGGCTGGAAGAAAAAAAGCATGTCAGATAATTGTTCTGTATTATAGATTGGCAGTGTCTCAGTTCCTCTCTTTTTTTTTGGTGAGTCATCAGTCTTAATTCTGTTTCAGTCATTTGCACTCACTACCCCTGATCCCCTGTTTGTTAGTCTCTGTCTCTCTCTCTCTCACTGACACATCTCACTCAAATACTCACCCTTTCTATTTAATTGTCTAAGTCAGTTTTAGTTTTATGCATCTTTATTCACCTTCCTTGACAGATAAAATATAAACCTTATTTAGGTGGAAGATGAAAGATGGTCAAGCAGGGACATGTACACCATACAAAACACATGATTTAATTATGATTAAATAATCAGTAGCAATAATATATATGAGCATTTAGAGGGAAGATATACATGTAGCACCCCTATTCTCCCTCCCCCCACAGCACATACATAAAGACACACAACACTATTAGAATATGCAAGATTTTTTTAGTTGCCTCTATTTACATTCATGCACAACATTATTCATAACAGTGATTTTTTAATACACAACCTTACTTTAATGTAAAAATCCTTTATTCACACTTAGGTAAAAGACACCTTTTAAATGCATGGAAACACTTTCTGACCAAGAAGATGAGAGAAAAACTGAAACTTTTTTGCTGGGTCTTTGCCAGTTGAAAGTATTATCCACCCTGTCCTGTAAACGTAACATTTGGTGACAACAGGAAAAAGAAAACCTCAGGATTGAGGAAAAAAAAGAGCTTAGTGGTGAAGGAAGGGGCCTTTAAAGCTCTTAATCAAACACATGGGGATTTTCCTTCTTTTTTTCTTGGCCTATGTGTAACAGGATTCCCATAACCATTTGGAACCTGACTCATTCTTTGCTTGTAGACATATGGTAAATTTTACCTTTCGGAATGGGATAGGGTTGTACAGGCAAGGCGTTTCAGCAGGTAGTCTGTTCACATAAAGGAAACTGGTTTAGAAGTTCATATTTTTTATTTATTTACATTAAAAAGACAGTATATCAAAGATATATAGTGTTATTAGGATTTAGCATGAGTCATTTAGACAAGGAAGTCAAATGGGGAATGGGGTGGGGGAGTCAGGAAGGATAAACTGATTGCCTGGAAAAAGTTCTTCATAATAGATGTAGGTTGGCAACATCAAATGTCAGAAGGCAGTCCTGTTGTGCCGCAAAAATAAAATACATGAAAACAAAAACGTGCATACATCAAAGTAAAGAAAAAAATCACTCATTTTTTCTTTTTTTTTAAATGTCTTTTGTAATGAAGGGGAATTGTACAAAGAAGCACTGGGGAGGTTGAAGATAGGTGGGTGACATTTTTTGAATGGAGGAGTTGAGAGTTGAAATCTTCTGGATCAGATTTGTAAAGACATTTTTTCTAGGTGTCCAGTTCTTTCTTTTGGGCACTCATCAGATTAATGAACAAGGAAATTCAAGTCACTTTATTGTGGAAAATAGGCAAGCAACCACAAGAGCAGGTGTGGGCATATAAGTACAGATGCACCACATTAATCTTATCACACAAGCTTTAACCTGCTAGGTGTCCCCAAATTGTGACCTCTGAACTACTTCAGTTGTAATACATGCCGCCTGATCTTTGGACAAACCAGAATGTACAGACAAAAAAGTCAGGTCCCAGAATATGACTATTGACAGCTGCTTAGAAGCATGTAAAACTTAGCTTTGATAAAAGTGAAAGTCACACATCTTTGTGAGTGCAGACACCTGTCTGTCTAAGCTTGGATTAATCCTCATCAGTCATAGCCAGGTAAAAACAAGCAGGTATCCTTGGCACTGCAAAATGAAGTCCCAGTTTGTAAACCCTTTGTGAGAAAAGGTTGAGTAGGTCACCTTTCTTTAAAGGTTAACCCAAGTCCAACATGAAATTAAGCTCAAAGTGTCAAACAAGTTAACAAAACAAGATTGTTATTAGTTTGTTACAAAAGTGCATCATGAACTGTTAATAAATTTTGTTAGCAAAAAAGCATGTAAGAATTGACCAAAATTTATACTTCTGATATCATTGAAGTCCACAGTCAATGTTAAAGCTTCAGGATATATCCATAAAGAGTTTGCCAATAAGTGGGTTGACACTTTTTACTATGTCAGCATGTGAAAAATGAGGTTTTGGTCTCTTATCAAAAGAAAATTGTGTAAACTGCAGTGCACACAGGCTTGTATCTCTTGAATGGAACATATTTTTGTACTCAGATTTCCTAAATTAATATCTTTTAATGAACTAAGCCTACTCATTGAAAACATGATGGCAAATCAATAATTATCCACAATACAGATAAATTTTATTTGACTTAAAATGGAAGCCTTATGATAACATAATTTTTTTAACATCGTCCCCTTGCTTTTGAGGGCATGTTTTCCATTGTTCCTCAAGTATCTTTATGTCCTCTGAAAAAAACCTTTTTGGCTAAGTGAGCCACCTATTTACCTATTGTACAGTTTTTGGTCAATAACAAATAAATTACCTCTTTATGTCTTGATGAGTGGACATGGACCAAACAAGTTATAGTCTGAAGGGGTAAGAGACTGGGACTATAAGAAGGGTGAACCAATATCTCAGATGAGTTTCTGGAGGGTTTCAGTGGTATAAATAGCAGGATGTTGCCACACTACAACACAATGCCTTTCCACAGTTGTCCTCAACATTCGCTTCAGCTTGTCAATAACCATCTCACTGTAACAAGCACAGTTTATTGTTGAACCCCTCTCCTGATAATGTTTTTGTTTAATCCACTCAAAGAGACATTAAGGAGTCATTAATTCACTTTGGACCATAGCTCACTGCCCAAAAATGCTTTTTTTTATTGAGGGCATCAAGAAGCTCTTGCAGCAATGGAAGGACTAATTTAAAAAATGATGATATAAGTTTTCAATTTGTTAAGTGAAAGAAATGTTATAGCTGTATTATGGATAATTATTGACTCACACTCATAATTTTGCACTCCTGTTTGCTTTAAGATGTACATTTGTCTGGTACAGGTGTTATAGTAGGATGGATTTACTTTTCACAGGCTTAGCAACAAATTGTGCTCAAATATGAGCTTGTATGCAACTGAGATTTATTTATTAATTAGGTCAGTGAGGTCCTTTTTTTAACCTGAGAGATAAAAGTGTTAAACAATATCATTCAAGAGACAGTAAAACCTAAAATACAAACGACTAAATAAAATACAGAATCTATATATAGTATAGTCTAATATACTACAAATAGATTAAATGAAGTAACATATATATGTATACCAACATGTGACATTCCACAATTAATTCGTTGCAGTTCCTCAGGAGAAGGGTAGCAGGGCTTAACAGAGATGCAAATACTGTTTTATCTTAGTGATCAGGTTGCGCTTACAGCACAAACCATGTTATGTCTCCATAATGTCAGTCCTTCAACATTTGTTGAGATTTTCATACCTTTTTTTTTTTTCACCTTCAGATTCTTCAGGAACTACGGCCATTAATCACTGACAATATTGATCCTATGCGTCACATGGACTTTTTACGATCCAAATACATCCTGTCTGAGGATGATTGTGAAGAAATTAATGGTCTTCCTGTACGCAAGAGGCGAGCATCCAAATTTCTTGACATTCTGTGCAAGAAGGGTCCACAAGCCTACGATATGTTTTGCAGATCATTGGAATATGAACGCACCCAGATCTTCATCCTAAGGGAACTGAATCAAGAGTACGAGAGACGCATTAGGAACTATCATGGTAGGTAGGCATTGCTTCTGGATTTGGCAGAAGAAAGGTCTGTTGGCTCTCTGTTTTGCTGAACAGTCACGGACAGCATACAATGGCTACTTTTAAAGTGTGATTGCATTTAAGTGTTCTGTCTTATTATTAAAATCACCTCCTCTGATCTCTATCTGGAAGTTGTCTAATATGTGTAATATACTATGTTGTTTCTCTTATATATTTTCCTGTTGTTTTTATTTAGAAATGTTTAGGACAGGCTCACCAACAACTTCTGGCATGGATGTTCAGCCACCCAGATTGAGGCCACCTCCATGTCCTCTCTCACTGAATGATAATCTACATTCTGGAAGTGCAGTGCGTGCAGGATGTTATTTTAAAAAAGAGCATGAATCCACCAGCACTTTTGATGGAACTTATTTTTCATCAGTACAAGAGACTGGTGATATTCAAGATAGTGAGGAAAAAATGAAGGGCCAGTTTAAAGTGCGGGATCTTTTGTGTAGCACCAATCATGAAGACAAAAGCTCTCGTACAGCACCAATGGAACATGAAGATAGCACCCAACAAAACCCAATGTCTTCACGAGGGCCACCTGATGACGAAACCAGCTCCTGTGCTGTCACACAGCAATTTGGAAAGGTTGAGGATGGTGTCTGTCCTCAAACTGGACAAGATGTGAAAGAGATTTCCAAGACATCTTCATTTCTTCCTTTAGACTCAAAACGTGAATGTGAGCACACAGTGCCTGGATCTCATGAGACAGACAGAAAATGTCTTACAGGGACTGAAGAAAGATTTCCATGTCACCGCAAAGGGTCTCCTGGTGAAGATGATGAACCAGCTGAGGATGACCCTGCATTCTTTTCATCACTTCCACAGTCATATATAGAGGTCCCTAGAACTCAGCCATTACAGTGCAGGACTAGCAATGATCTGACTGCCCTCCCTGAAACATTGTCAGAACCATCTGCCTTCTGGAAGCAGGAAGGGCAGTCTGGGAATGAGAGCAGCAATCAGAGAGATTCTGGGTTTTCTTCAAGATCTTCTCAGGAGATTGGCAGCAGTGTCGAAGGAAACATTTCTTGTGGAGAAACAGGGTTGTGTGCAGAACGCACACCATGTCAGGCAGATGGCAGTCAGTTGTCAATGAAAGGCAGCTTGACCCACCCTCAGCTTAAATTAGGACATACTGGTCTCCCCGTGTTCCTCAGCATTAGCAGACACTCAGATATGGAGAAAGAAGATTCTAGTCAGTGCTAGCACACTCTGTGGGGATGCTGCTGGGTTAGTTTGCACCGGCACTAATGGCTTATACTAACTAAACATATTGTTACAAAATCCAGTGGACATGACACAAATTATTCAGTTTATATAACCCAACACCTGATAATTTTTGCTTTTGTTTTCCTTATTCATTCCTTGAGCATTACTCCTAACACAGTCCACACAATGCTAGTCCTTCTTACCCTCCCCCTTCTGCTCTTGCTACTTTTCTACCCATCTTTCTCTGCAGAATCACTGTTTTCTCTGTTCCTGTTACTTGGTGCATTTTGTGTTTTCTATCTCTGTTTTCTGTTTGTCATCAGTACTGTTTATTCTTCCGTCCCTCGTGTTCTATCCATTTAGTCCATGTCTCTTCCCCCTTTTAAGCGCTAAGAGCATGCTCACTATGAGTGTGAATATGCTCTATAAAAATCTTCATTTATTATTATTAAAATAATGCAACAGTATGAAATTTATGTCAGCATTATCAAAAGCAAATGTTTTGAATGGAACTAATAAGTTTATGAGCGACTCTTAAGCCATGCTAAGTTGCCTTAAATGGATCCAGATCAATTTTGGACAGTGTGTCAAAATGGCGGCTGGGTGGGTGGGGAATCTAATGAGCCCACGTGGATGCTATAGTTTATTTGCTCATAAACCTGCTGCCATCTTTGTACAGAATATAACTTTCAGGGAAATGTGGTGTTGTAACCCTTCGCTTTTCATCTTGCAGCATGAAAGTGTTATTGCCCCATATTTCAGGCTCTGGTCTTCAGAGCCAAAGGTCAGTAGTTCAAGGATTTGCTGGGCCTGTGACTGGAGGACTTTTCCTGTCTGCTCATTCTATAGACACCTGGGTTTTAAGGGAGGTGAAAGAAAGTGTGAAGGTTGTGGCCTCCACCTCACACCTCTGACCTATGGTGCCTTAGACACACTCAACTTTTCTGCTTGACAGGTGGTTTTAAGTGAATGCTAACAGCTGTTTATTATTCAGCTGCTCCAAATTGAGTAATAATTAATATTGGAATTGCACATATGTTCATTGTGTTAAAAATGCGAAGCGCTTCTGGATTTTATGAGTTTGGCTTTACCGCTTGTCTTCGTTATCATTCTGGTTAAGTTAGAATTTATATCATTGCCATCTTTAGAAAATTAACTTTCCTGAGTTATGATGAGTAACATCAGTGAACAATGCCTGCATTTATGTGGGTGACTGTAAATCCTTTTCCAGATCCTGTTAAATTCACTGGCATTTTAATCATTTAATGTTTAGAAATAGGATGCTTGTTGAAATTAGGCCAGAATTGTACATAGGTAAAATGATATTTGTTACTAGAACTAATTCCATTTTATCAAAAGTTTATTATTAAACATTCTTGTACGTTTTTATTTTAAGATATTTAAACTTGTGTGCCTTTCACATACAGGTTTGGTTTTGTTGTAACTTATTTAGTTATTGATTTAAGAAAAAATGTTTTTAATATGTCCTTCTCCAGTTAATATGAAATTTAGTCCATGCAAAAAAAGAAGCACACAAAGGTTTTTAATGGCTTTAAAGTCATTTGTAATATAAAGCATTTTACACACCTGATCACACAACTTTGCAACGTGCCAAGCCCTTTGAAAGAGATGGAAAGTGGGTGGGAAGATCTCAGCAGAGACAATTTGGCAGCTCACAATCAGGGAATTTGTTGATTGCAATGTTTGTCTCAATTTATTGAAGACTGTTAATTGCTGTAAGCAAGATTTTGTTTCCTTGTTTAAGTTTTGCTGTTTGTGTGCTTTAATCGCCATTGACATTCAGTTTTTTTTTAAAGAATGCAGCAAGGAAGGAGAGGTATGATTAGTTTGTTGTTTGCTATCTTCATAACTTGGGTGTCAACCACCTGTTTTACATTTAATGTCATAGACATTTTTGTTCCTGTCTAATTGTTTTGTAAGATACCGGTGATGTGTGACCGATTTTTTTTAATATGATAGTGTCATGTCGTTTATGTGGTCACTGAAACAGGTTAAACTGTCAAGGAAATATAACATTTCCTGATTATGCTTTCCTTATGGATTTTAGCTATGAAGAGCTGCCTTTCAGTTTTGTAAAATGTGCTTTCACACCTTATTTATTCAGTAGGTAGTTTACACAGATATCCATATGTGTATTTTACCCTGCTTTATAAAATTATAAAAATCATAGAATACAAGGTTTCTGCAGTGGTGGTTCAATAGAAAGCATTATCAGTCCCTATTTCTGCACCTTTTTCGGTTTCTTTCCTTTCCAAGTTTTGTTTACAGTGATGGCAGCCTTGCTGCAAATAGCACTAGTTGCTGGCTCAGCGTAAAACTCAATTCCCTCCCCTCCTTCCTTTCCAAGTTCGAAAAACAAATGAATCTCCTTATCTCTCCTTTCTCAGAAATGAAATTTATGATGTACAAGTGTTCGTTTGAAATAAAAATCTTTTGTGTGCGGAAAAAAATGGTTTTTTTCTTGCCCATAGCAAGAAAGAAAAATAATGGTTGTCTGTTTAGTATGAAACCTTTTCATCATGTTGTGTAAGCGTAAAATGTTACTATAAGTGTGATGTCAAACAACAGTTATGCATAGAGATGAAATCCCAGACATTTTTTGACAAGATGCTTCTAAAGATGCAAAAATTTGCTAAAGCAAATGCAGTCAGTTTTTAGTGTGCTTTTAAGAAAGTATTTAAAGGTACCGTATGTGAAATCTGTTTTATCATTGATTTGTTCACTGTTTTTTTAATTGTTTTCAGGACCTCATACAAAGATCAATTAGATCTGTTTTATATTAAAGAAAGGTAAATGTAAGTAACATTTCCTTAGTTAGGCAGCATGCTGATGTTTATTTCATCCTTGTTTATTTTATGAGATGCTTACCATAAACTTGGGACTGTCCCAGTATGTCACAAATAAACGAGAGACACTGAGAGAAATTCTCTTCTATATGTAATTGTTGACAGTTTTATTATGCTTTTGGTACAAGTTATGGAATATTTTACCTATGTTACAATTCTCCACCCAAATAGCAACAGTATTAGTGTGCAGCTAACAGATTTTATGTAGAATCTACTTTCACTAAAACATAATCTTTCATAATAGAATGGCCAATAAATATTATTCAGATTGTACATCATAATAAACAGATTTTAAAGATCCTGTCCAACTTTCTAGATCTTTTTTTCCTGCTGTTTTTGGACTGAATGTTTCCTTTGTGCTCGCAGTACCTGTGACAAATATGAAAATAATGCTTTGATGAAGTGTAGAAGAAGAGGTGTACGAGTGTTAGTGGGGGTAAAAATATTTCAAAGATGTCATCACACCAATTGACATTTTGCTACATTAGTGGATTTTTGTTCGCATAGTTGTGTGTGCCGCATATTCTTCAGTTCCTTTGCTGATGCAGGTTTCTGACATGAAATGGGGGTAATTATATGGCTTACTGTTTTAATGAAAGAGTAATTTTACATGTTGAAGTGTTGATCCTTGAGAGAAAGAACTGCATTGAACCATCCCAGGTGCTTGCTTATGCTAACATTTCATGCGTAAATTAGCTATTATTAGAAAGCATTTTTTTGTGCAGCTTTCGTGTACTTGGGTATCTCCATATTCTAAGTCAGTGTTTCTGTGGTGAAAGAAACATTTGAAAAACTAAAAATATATGGCCTAAGATTCTCTAGAATAGTCTAATTTTAACTGTGATGCTCATTTTTCAACTTAAAAACCAGCTCAATCTTTGCAGTAAAACTGCATTCTCAATTCAATTTCTTGCCACCATGTGTCCAACACCCTAAGAGACCAGGAAGGGTGGCAAAATAATGAAGGCATGTGATCTGTGTTGTCATGACTTTGGGGAAAATCACTCAGTTGTGCCATGTGACAAGTGGCGGTGGGAGTTGAGAGGAGAGGGAACCGATGTGGTGATAATGAGTTGAGAGTATACCATTAGCGAGGCTACATGTATGGCTAGAACAACAATCTAATTTTCATGTAAATCTTAGCACTTGCTTAAAAACAAATTATTTTGAGGGTGAGAAGAATCTCTGTATAAAACTGTCATTTTTCCTCATAAGAAATTATGCACAAGAAACCTTACATGCTCAGTACATGTGAACAGTATGGTAGAGTTGTAACATGCCGAGAAGCAGCTTCTCAAACAACTATTTTATATTTGTATATAACAATTTTTTCATTTGCCTTTGAAATGAATAGGTGTGTACAAACATGTCCTCCAGTTCTCACATTTGCTGTTTTCAGGTGGTGTAGATTTCATTTTTTAGCACTTGACTTTGATGCTTTGAATGTATTTATGCATGCAAACATGCAAAAAAGAAAAAAATAACTTAAAAAATTTATGCTATGGGTAAATTTGCATGTAAAATCTTAAAATATTAACATCCAGTATTTAAAAAAAAAATTTAGGAAAATTTTTGACTGATCCATATGTATGTCCTTTTACAAGAAAAATCAAACACTGTTTATAATTGTATTTGTGGCTCAGAATTATTTTTAAACCAGTTTGTTTTAATGCCTGTTGTTTAAAATATAGACCACTGAAAATGTACCATTTACAGATATTTTAGACACGGAGTCTTAATGCCATTATGCTTGCTATTCAGTCATGTTACTATGCTACAGATATTTCTTACAGTTGTTTTTGAAAAATGGCATGCTGAACTGATTGATGAAAACTGTAACTGATGTTCGAACAAAGTTTAACTTCATTACTTATTTTGCATAATTCACACAGAATTTACAATTTTCTCTCGTTGATTCACATTTCAATTGTTGAGAATAGCAAAAAATGTTGACCAATAGCAGGCAGCTAAGCAAATGAGTCACCTCATCAACCAGGAAAAATACAAATGCGTCACGTAAGGTAAAGTTTTATTTGTGGACATTTACTTATGGAACTTTGATTTGAACTATATGCATTGAGTTGCCTCCCTTCATTTACATTTGTTAGTAACTGAGAAAATATTTCTCAGGCTAGGAAAGAAAAAAGCATAAGTTTTTGTAAATCATGTTAGTACTAAGATAAAGAGACATTGGAAGGCTTTTTTTGATGTACTTTCTTTTTACATTTATGAGCCTGTGTGTTTAGGTGGAGGTGCATGCATGCACAAGTGTGTGAACCTGACATTCACAATCACAGCATATCTGAATAAGCCACGAGATAATAATACTTTTTTTTCTATTTTAAACCAAGCTTCAGATCTCCAAATGGAAATAATAACTTTTTTATAAGAATAACTTTGGTTTCTCAAGTATAATTTATGCATGAATAAAACCATACAGAAAATCCCCATTAACATTAATGTTAACATTAGAAAGGCACCAATGCAAAGGCAAATATGCCATAAATTAGTTCTAACTTTTTAGGATAAAGATATTGTATGTAATATATAGAACAATGAATGTGTAGTTAAAAGTATTTCAACTCAGCCTTGCTTTAACATTAGTTGTGTATTTTACCTTAAACATTTATCTCTAGCAAAAATTCTAAAAAGACTAAGCTGCCAATCTGCATGTGGGCTGGCGAAAATCTCAAAAAAAGTAGAATTTTCTGGTGTACGTATTTAAGACAATTATTTTACCTATTTTCATTTGAACATTTGTAATAAAAGAACCCTCCCCTTCTGTACTATATTGTGTAACATATCACAAAATGAAACTGTCATATTAACAGATGGGGACTGTTCTCTGAGCAGCCACTTCTTGGATTCATTAAGCATCTAGATTTTTTTCCAGTTGTGGATAAAATTTCAAATTCTCTTTATGTTTAAGTAAAATGCAGTAAATGGGGAAAAATACCTGTTTTGAAATCATTTCTATAAACACTTTCACCGTTACCCCCCCCCCCCCAAAAAAAAGAAAAAAAACAAAAACAACCAAAGAAAGTAAGCTATGACAGTGATGTCATGCGATTTGTGGATCCACCAGGTGCAGGGTAAGTCTTCTCTTTCAGGCTCTGAGATTCCCGCTTTAGTACGTTCAGCAACGTCTGGGAGCTCTCCAGGATCTAGAAAACATTAACAGCATATTACTCACAAGATGTTCCCAGGTAGTGCTACAGCAGTTGCTAAATTTCATGTAGCATCATTATCAACTGTAGAAACCATATATATATACATACACACACCTCATGCATTTACATAATTACATGCTGACTCAAACAGTAATAAAACCATAGTTAATCTAACGCTGACTTGGTCTGATAAAAAAAAAAACAGTATGAAAAAAGTACTCTTCATGAAAAAAATATACCCTGCGTTGTTACGACATACAGGTATTGCTTGACTAACGACCACAATTGGTTCTGACAGATTGGTCGCAAGTCGAGTAGGCTATATATACAGTACTGTGAAACGATGTTATAAAAATCTTCAAGTCATATTTTTTCATAATTTTCTTTGTTCGTTTTATGCAATTTGTATCATCTCTACACCATTTTGTTTCTTATTTTTATATTCCTCAGGTTTATGTAAAAACACTGCATTACCAGTACAACTGGTTTAATATTTGCAAAACATACAAAATACAGGTGTAAAAAATACAAAATATAAGAAACATATTATTGGCCGCTGGTGCTTGGCTTGGGATCGTCGATGTCATCATCTGAGGCAGCAGTTGGGGTTACCGGAGTTGTTTTTTTTTCAAAAGCATGGTGAGCTTTGTCTGAATTGTATTTTTCATTTTTTCTTCATAAATTTCATGATACGGACGAAACACACAGTACGCCATCCGTTCACTCCTTGTAAATCGCTCGATGTTTGGGTCCATTGCTTTGAAATGTATAAGAAGTTTAATCAGTAAAGATAAGCCTTCTGATAATCCCTTAGTCATGAACTTTCTTTTTGGCTCCTCTTTCTTTGCTTCTCTTCTTTCTTCTTCCGCCACTTTTTCTTCTTCCAGTTCGATTACCTCTTTATTTGAAATGGTGCATGTGGAGATGTAGTGCTGTCAGAAGCTGGTCCTCACTGTCGTACTCCCAACTGGGCAATGTTTGCGCTGCCAGACGCAGAGCAGTCATGGCTAGCGATTGTGGTGGTAAAGTCGAATGGTCTTAAATCGCATAGGTCGTAAGTCGAGCAATACTTGTATATATTAGATAGTATTTAAACATATTTTAAGAGTTTATCTGTAATGTGCAACACTAATCATGGTCTGCCTCTGACCATCATTGCTTGTGTTCGGTTGGGGGGTGGGTGGTGGTGGTTAAGTGTGAGGTGTAATTGGAATTTCTGGATCAGCAAGAAATCCCATCACTATTCATCGAGCTTGTATTTGTAAGATTTGATCACTGATTAATACACATCATCTCTACAGTTTAAAAGAAAATGATGTTTTGCTATTCTATCACTTAAAGTAAAAAAATTCCATAAATAAAACAAACTGTAGCATGACCATTGGTTGAAAATTCCTTTAACAAATAAATTTCTTAGAAACGCAAAACAGTTTACGATTAGCAATCTTTGATACACCTGCATTCATAACCAATTAACATATCCTTCATACTTATGTAATCAATACATTAATGAACAAAGAAATATATTAATAAACAAGAGACATACTACACTAAACAATAAAGTACATCTATACAGTCCAGAACATCTCCACGAATAATTTAAAGAAAAAATGTTAATTTTGAAAGCACCTTCATGTAAGCTGCTTCAGTCTCTGCGATTGTTTTGTCAAATTCATTCCTTGAAGCCATTTTTTTCGCCAGACTCTCATTCACTTTAGCAAGCCGCTCAGTCAGCACGCGAATATCATTCTGTAATTTTTGCTTCTCTTCTTCTTCTTGCAGAATAGTTCGATGTAACTCATCTCTCCTTGTACACAATTCTTCTATACCTAAAAAAGAAATAATATACTTGTATGTATGATAGAAATAATATGCTAATCATACAATGCATTCTTGTTTTGATTATGGGCTCACAAAGCACCTATTTTATCTAACAAGAGTGAAGAAAGAGGTTTAAAATTAGCAAAGATCTTTTTCTAACTTCTGATCATATATATAGTTCAAATTCTCTAAACATATTTAACATATTTTGATACTTCAAAAATGTTATTAAGCTGAAGAATTTTCAGTTGAAGTGCAAGTGTAGTCGTGGTACCTTAACACTAGAACTGCTCACTGCTTGAACATTTTGATCAACAACCAATATTTTTGAGGGAATTCTGTTTTGGTGCTCTATAACTTGTTCAGCATTTGATCATCATTCTAAAACCTAGAGACGCCACATTTACGTGTGACACTTTGGAGGGAAACTCTGGAGAATGCGATACTTTGCATGTCGATTCGAATCCTGGTGCTGTGTTCGTCTTGTGTTTTTTTAAAAGTCATATATAAATACACATACCATACAGTCATCATGGAACGTAAGAAATTTTCTAGCGCTAAAAGCGAACGAAAGATGAAAACAGTAACAACAACTGAATTAAAAATGAGCTTATTGCCAAGTATGAGAGTGGCATATGTGAGTCTGAATTCGCTGTCAATGATATCGACAATACTGAAACCGCTGAAGCCATAAAAGCAGAAAAAAATTTGAATTTAAGATTTTAGTTTCAAATTTATAGTGTGGTATAAGCGATATTTTTTTCACATGAAACAGATTTTAAACGATCCCCTTTTAATTAAAAACTTAGGCTACACTTTAATATATTACAAGAAATAAATGGCAGTTGACAGAGCCAATTAAATACATTTGGGTACAGCTTTGATATAGGGTAGGACGCGACGGCCATAACAGAAATGGCTCGCGGCACTCAACTCCCCAAATGTACATAATAAACTAAACCTAACCCAAACCCTAACCCAAAACCTCTGACAAAATAACACAGACCGGCCTATGACGTCACGTCCCCCCCATATCAAAGTTCTGCCTACATTTGAATTATTTCTGATGGGAAAAAATGTTTCTTTCTGAACTGACGGTGGTCGAGTGCCGAGGTACCACGTACGCAGTTTGAAAAATTTAGCGGGATTGCAATTTTTAATTGAACAAATCTAAACCTACAAAAAATGTTTGAAAGAAATATAGGATGACGTCTAATAAAATTTCACTAACAAAGGATCTGATGGTCTGAATAAGTAAAACTGGGCCAGTACTTTGATTTTTACAAAGCGTTCTGAATAATACAACAAATTATAAGGTGGTCATGCAGTTTCGATATTGCATGGTGACTACAACTTTTCCCAAACAGCTGAACTGTGTCAAAACAGAATAAGTACTTTAAAAAGAATTGGAATAAATCGAAAAGTATAACGAAAGTGACTTACATTTAACTAATTCATTGTTGTAACTCTGTAACGCAGCGCCTTGCTGCGACATTTTGAACGGATGTGGCCACCAAGCTTCGAATGCGCCTAGACAACAAGGTTTCTACGTCACGTAAAATGGGCCGGATATCGAGTATGGGTTAGTTAAAATAAGGATCGAGAATGTTTGAGATAAATGTTTAGTTTCAAAAACAAAAATGACGTTTGTTTCAGTATCGTGTTTTATGGGCATTACTATTTTATTTATTTCTAAAGACTAAAGTTGCAAAGAAATATTACTTTATCTTATCAAATGTTGATTTCGGATAAATAAAGTCCTACCCAACTCAAGGGAAGAAACCGTGTTTTGCACACGAACAAGAGGATGGTTCAGAAACATCGCGATGATTTGCAAAATAATCCAATTTCATTAAGAAACTAATACCCTTTAAATTTTCTCCACACTTATAGTCGTAATTATAACTTTAAAATGATGCTCTAATTATCGCCAGGTTAGAAAGATAGGACTAAGATCAGAGTGTACAACCTATGAAAAGTATTCTTGAATTTACCAATCGACCGGAGAGAAACGTCTGCAATTGGATGTTTTCCCCCATCATTATTACTATTGCATCTCAGTTTCCGTGCAGTGTATAAAATTAAATGTATCCATCTCTGCTTCAGTACTAAGGTCACCAACTGTATCTCACTGTGATTGTGCATGTGTGTGTATATATATATATAAAGCATGTGAGAAATTATTTCAACATGTATATGTATGTATCTATATTGCTAGTATGAGCACTATCTGGAATTGCCCTTATGGATTATTTAAGTTGTATTAAGTATAAAGCATAATTCGAATCTCAGTATGGATCAACAAAACTGTTCACTATGGATGGCAGATTAATGCCTTTTTTTAATACAACTAGACAAAAACATTAGGAATACTGTATACACTGAATCAGCAGTACTTTTTTAAAACAATAAATTAGAATCTCAACAACATTTCTCCAAAAATAGCTCCTTATAAAGCTGTGTATCACAATTATTAAGTAAACAGCAAATTACAATGCCATAAAAATGTATCATAATGCTGTTTTCTTTCTGAAATAAAAAGAATGCTGATAAAATGTCTGCATTTTAGTGAATGAGCATCTGATTTTGTTATGACACCCCAGGGAGCAGAAATTATTGTGCAGTCAAACAAGGAATCACTGCGATGGTACTTTCGCAAGTGTCATTTAAACTGTAAAAGCACATTCTGAGTAGGCCATGAGACACTTTTGGACAATTACAGGACTTGACTATAAAGGACCTTCCAAGCACCTCAAATATTCTATGAAATTACTTAACCCTGCATGAAATTATTGATTGAGGTGTTGCAGCTCAGGTAATTTTTTTCTGAGCTAATGAACATTTTGTAATTACTACTATTAGCTCTCAAAATTTTTTAAAAAACTTTATAAAACAAAAGAAGAAAGCTAAAGACTAATGAAATAAGTTGATTCCATTGGTTTTAATCTTTATCCTTATCCCACACTTCCTGCCCTACTTCCCTACACCTCAAAAACCCTGCCATACCTTCTTTTGGTTAGTGATAGTTTGAGAAAAGTTACCTGAAAAAAGTGACACTTTCATTTACTTATAACCTTCATATACAAGTGATATACTTTAACCTATTAATGCCCAAATTAATCTAAAAAAAGTTTTCCCGTTTCAAACATTAAAGCATATTCTACAGATGCTCCAAAGTAACAAATTTTATTCACTTTATTATTGAAATTTGAAGCTGTACAAGTAAGTTGATCCATTTAGGCTAAATAATTATAGTTGTCTCAAAGAATTAAAAAAGGCATTCAACAAATGTCGACCGTGGGCATTATTAGGTTGAAGTACACAAGACTGATACAACCATCTTTAAACTATCAAAATTCTTAATATTAGAACAATATATTAGAATTCTACTGACAATAATTTCAGCTGATAATGTACAATCAGTAGAAGTACAATACAATCTCAGTCATTTTTTTTTTCAAAATAAAACATTTTGCTTTTCATGATTTACCACCATTAAACGCTCAATACCTCATTAAACTGACACACATGCTGAAAAAAGCATAACAAGTGTTTTACTATACAGAAACCCAGGCTGAGGAAAAGGCACCACTGTCAAAAATAGCCTAGGATATCATCTGCCTCATGGAAGGCAAAAACATCAGCCAGAAGACCAAACTGAGAATCTTCAAGTCGAATGTGATCAGCACCCTCCTTTATGGATCAGAATCATGGAAGATGACCAAAAACATCGGTAACAGGCTTGACGTCTTCCAAAACAGATGCCTCAGGCGCATACTTAACATCTTTTGGCCAAACACCATCACCAATGAAGAACTCCACTGAAGAACTGAAACCGAATCCATCACCACGCTGGTTCAACGAAGGCGTTGGCGATGGATTGGACATGTGCTTCGCCAGCAGACCTCTCCAGAATCGCCCTACGATGGACTCCAGATGGTTGAAGAAAACGAGGCCGCCCAAAGGAAACCTGGAGAAGAACAGTGGAAAGGGAGATGAAAGGAAAGGGCTGGACATGGGGTCGCCTGGAGCGAGTTTCAGCCGATCGACATCAGTGGTGGGCTCTGGTTGAGGCCTTATGTGCAAATAGCACAAAGAGGATTGATTGATCATCTGCCTGCCCCACGTTATGCTGACATACAACTTACTGATGACAAACATTTAGGTGTGTCACTGATGATAACTTCAGGACATCATCACAATGATAACAGCATGCAAGCATCACCTACAGGTGAGTGGTATATTGAAGACAAGCTCTGGAACAGCCAGCTGATGACTCATACTAAAGTTACTCAAAGATGAAGAATGAGGCAAAGCATTGATCACAAGCGCAGTGACCACAGGCTTTAAACATGGAGTAATTCACCTCTCTCTCTCACAAAAAAAACCCACACACACACAGGCAACATGTCTGAGTAATATTGACATACATGTGGAAAATTCATGGGCAACAAACTTGAGTTGTATGAAATTCCTTTAGGTATGGCAGACACACAGAGGCTTAAAACACAAGATCTATAAATTAGTAATACGAATCAGGATATTCATAATTGCTCCCCTTCTTTGGAAGATATCTATATATTTATAATTTTCTATGGTATACTTATCATCTGATGGAAACTTTAAAATTGAGGTATTTTGTTTTTTAAAAAGGTTTGAAATAACTGTCTCTTGATCAAGCAAAACTGAAAGTTAAAACACAAACAGAAGAACTATAGCCAAAAGATCTTGCAACAATTTATATAATGTTTAATACACATCATGAAAAACATAAGAAAGACACTTTCCATATCAGCCATTAGATATCTGATCTGGATGTTTTTATGGAAGAAAATGCATAAGTTATTAGAGCACAAGCAACCCTAATAGTAACAGAGGTTTTTCTGCCTCCTGCCTTTTGGCTATACTGAATCATTACCTAGTAACAGTACAGAATCACCACAGAGTGACAGTACCAAGTTGTCTCTTAAAAAAATAACAAACCTAACCAATCACCTCACTAAAATAGTTAGCTGACCAGGCACCGCACAGTCCAAGGACAGCTAAGGTTTTTTCTTGACCTTTGCTGAAGACTTGGCCTTGACCTGGTCCTTTTTCCTCCCATCCTTGTCCTCTTTAGAGTCAGCCATGCTGGCAGCAGTCTCTTGTGGCAAGGGAGTAGACGTGGCTGCACTTGCCGTTGGTGTAGTCAGCACTGTGGCTGATTGCTGTTCCTGAATGATGTTCTGCTTCTCCAGCTGCTTTTTCAGGGCCCGCAACTCTTCCTGCAGGGCTGCCACATCTGCTTCAGCCATCGCTGCACGCTCTTCTGCCTCCTGGGCACGCTGTTCTGTCATGCTGTCAGGAGATGACATGAGTGAGACGACATCATATCATTGTGTGTTTTGACACCACTAAACTTCTTATGCCAGAAAAGCAGCAATGAAATAAAAGGAAGAGGAGATGGCAAAGCAGAAAGCAAATATAACTCACAAAAGTTTCTCTTGGAGTAAGCCCACAGCAGCCAAAGCCTCAAAGGCTTTCTTGGTGTCAGGTGAGCCATCGATCCTCACAGGTGTAGTAGTCAGTTTCTGTGCGCATGGGTTAACAGATTTCCAGATAAAACAATATGAAGTAATTATAAGCAAATCATGTTTTTACATAACATTCCCCAAAGAGAATAAGAGTAAACAAATCGTCAGTAAACAATCAACAATGAAGTAAATGTCAACAGTGACAAAATTCACTCAAGAAAATAAGAACTTGGGATAATCTGAATATCCTAAGCCCATGAAAAAAAACAAACTGTAATTCAAAGTGAAACACAAAAAGAGGAATCGCACACACACACACACACACTGTCTCTCACAGACACAATATCCAAAAGGAGAGAGACCAGTAAGGTTTGACCTTGTCTGAGGTGTCCAGGCCAGCCATATGTGTGTGTTCATCATATCCAATGACCTCCATCTTCTCACTAGCTTCCTCCTGTAGCACCTGAGTTTAAAGTCCGAGTTTAAAGAAACAAGATGACTTGTTTTGCTGAGCTGAACATATGCCTGATAGGCTAATAGAAAATCCAGGGGTTTGATAAGCTAGTGGCCAATGTGTGGCTATCAACTAATAGCTTACTTACTAATGTCTGCAGCTGTTGATGTAGGACAAATTTAGAATGGAAGGAAAAGCGGTTTGGGTTGGTCTTTTACACTGAACCAGCAAAACTATATCAACTATATCCTGCAACTAAAATATATCAAATATATCCTGCAATTAAAGCTATATCAAGTATATCAAGCATCTAAAACTGTATCAATCATATCCTGCAACTAAACTATATCATGGCAAAACAGCTGCCCATGAAAGCAGGCACTATACCTGCCACAAACATGGCTAAGACAAGATCTTAACCCAGGACATCCAGTCCTCTGAAACGGGGCTTATAATCAGTGCACCGCTGAACAAGTCTAGTGATCCTCAGCAGCACAATCAAAACAGAGGAAATTCTGCCTGACCTTTTCTTTCGGCTTGTCTTCTTCTGCGTGTTCATCAGATCCTCTCTCTTCTTCTCTCTGACTTTCTGTTGCTGACATCAACCTCTCCGGAGGAACATCATTAGCTGCTGCTCCTTTCTCAGTCAGTTCCTTCTCTTGAGATTTTGATCTTTCCAGCATATCTTCCTGTGCTGCTGGAGGCTGCCAGACATACGTCAGATCAATGTGGCTATGCAGATAATTCAGAATGTTGACATGGGGGCAAAGAATTGCAGCAATGAGGTAAACTGTGACTTGGAGTACACAACATGAGGCCATGATCAAAAATGTTACTTATTGTTTACACTACCTTTTGGTGTGTTATTTGACAGTACTAACCAAGGATAGAAAAGTGCTAGAAATAAATTGTAGACATTAAATTTAAAAAAATAGTCTTCATGAATAAATATAAAATTTACATCTCTGAGTTGCTCAATGTTTTTATTTTATTATCATGAAAATATGCACTCTCAGGTTTAAAGGTTTACAAAGTATAGAAATAAAGACACACTGCGGACACTGCAAAAAAAAAGACTTAACGGCTTAAATGTAAGACAGACATATAAATGAAGTAGTACACACAAACAAATGTGTGCACATATATCCATGCACGTGCATTGTGTGGGACACACAAATTCACTCACTTCTGCATCACCTCTGTCCAATTTTTCATGGTCTATATACGTTCTGTAACCCCTTTCTTCCTGTTGGACTTTGCTAGATGCTGTAGTTGTAGGGCGGCTTGATGGAAAAAGCGAGTCAACACTCTCACCTGTCAGCTGGCTCATCAAGATCTGTGCTGTGCGAATCCACTCATCACATTCCATCTATAAGTAAAATGACTTTATCAGAAAGTTGATAATATGTAAAACATCGTTTCCTGCTATTACACAAACACACGTTCGCAGGAAAAGACCTAAGCATACACACAGGAATCAGCATGTTTTAGAATCTCTCTCTCACACACAGAAGCATTATTTTAGGTCCCTCACACACCTTGAGACGCTGCAGATCTTTCATTTCATAGTCTGCATTTTCCTCCATTTTGTCTTGGCGCATTTGAGTGTTCTCTATCACTATCCTGTTACAGCACCTGTTGAAAAAAACCCCCAAAAGATTTGTTTGGACTTCCCATCACTAAAAACTGCTAATCTTGTATCAGCAGATACCTAGTTCCTTTTGGATAAATACAAAACCTTGCATACACACATGGCAAATGTGTACGCACTCAAACACACAGACACATTCACACTAATCCTAAACAAACACACATTCACACACCCCTTCAAACATTTTCACACACACACACACACACACACACACACACACACACACACACACACACACACACACACACACACACACACACACACACACACACACAAAAACACACATGCATGTGCACATTACCAGTCAGTTAACAAAAATATATTTGAAGAACTTATTAATGCTTTAACTAGTGGCACAATGCTATATACTTGGTCACTAAGTCTTGTTACTAATTAGCAACACCAACAATTTCTGAAGTAGAATGATAGCAGATTAAAAAAGAAGTAACAATTAAAGGAAAACAAACTATTAAAAAAAGTGGGAAAAAATCCAAACATCCTACAGGTGATATGACATGTCCATGCATACCTTTTATACCCTCCTCTCTCTCTCACTTATTCTTTCACACACACACACACACACACACACACACACACACACACACACACACACACACACACACACACACACACACACACACACACCTATATAGATGTCTTCTCACTTGCATTAACATCCTTAACAATGTATTCTCAGATTCAAATACCACAAAATGAACACGGTAATAAAATCTTTGCAAACAGTCCCATAAAATATGCAAAACACTGCCCACTCAACAAAACAAACTGCTATAAATACTTTTCTTGTGGTTGTTACAATTCTGGATGATCTGCAGGACTATGAATGGCTCATTTTCTCTCCAACAATCATTAGAAATAGAAAATCCAAATAGTGTACCCTGCTTACTGACTAGCATCAGGAAATAGGAAAGAACAAAGGAAATTTCAAGAAAGTGAATATTTGTATGGAACATTAAAACATTTGATGCACTTTTGTAAGAAGCATTCTGTCTTTTTTCTCTATTTATATTTCTTTGTCTATTACTAAACAACCTCTTTCTAAACCTAATAATCTCTAACAAAATTTTTTGCGATTTTACATTTCATCACTTCATGTTTGACGGTCAGTAGCAAACATATCAGGTTCTGTTGTCTATTAAATTATCTGTAAAATCTTAAAGCTTGCATGCTGTTGTTTGCTTTATTAAATATGAAAGTTGTTCGTCTCTGACCACCTGCATCAATCTGTCTTCAGACAAGGAGCGGCAAACTTCACAAGAAAGAAAAGAAAACAGAGCAGAACAGGCAGTTGTGGTGGATAGCAGGCTAGACTTCACTGGATTTCACAGGTCGCACATGGCTATCCATGAGACCACAGAAACAAGGTAGCTGACACACATCTTAACTGCGTGAAGCCAGGAAAAAAAAAACTGGAGAAGGAGAGCTCATTAGCTGGCAAGGGCAAGATGGGGGGTGAGTTGGCTGATTTTGTGTTCTTCCTGTTCATTGGTTAGGTTTGACCAATCAGGACTGGACAGCTGGAATTCAGGTATAAAGCCGGGATAACTTTATATGGTCATGTCATCTGGTACAGCATGAAGAAGAGAGACTATCCATACCCATCTTTCACGTGGAGAACTGTACAGACAAGTCGCACTATTACTGTGAGATTCTCACCCTTTTTTGTTTACTCTTTTCAGATACATGTGTAGATATATTTTGCACTGTGGCCCCAATCCTGTGCGCCTATTCCTGGACACAACATCTCCTCCTCTTTTTCCTTTTACAAACTCACACCATTTCTGCCATAGTCAAACAATGGCTTAAATCCTCAGGCATGTTCTGACAGAATCAATTTACACATTGATTACTGGAGATAATCATCAGGGAAACTGCCTTTAGTAAAGATGGATTGCTTGAAAAGTGCATTGTGTTTAAACATAGAGAACTATATCACACCATTACAAAAAAAGTCTTAAAATATTAAATGTCTAAACATTCCTCTTGAAATAAATCTGCCTGAAAGAAGATAAGTGACTGGAATTGAGAGTTGCAGTGGTGAATATCAGGCAACAGACATGAATTAAAATATTTACACACTAAATACAAATGGAATTAACAATTAATACTTCGCTAAAATACACAAAGAATTCAAATATTACTGACATTTGTTTGTCATTTTCACTTTTTTTATAGAGTAAATCCATTTAAAAAAAAGAGTAACTAAGAACTGTCCATAACATGGTTTTACACCAACTGATTTTCAATAAAAAGCCTGACTGGATGCTTAGCTGCTGTTAAAGGGAATTCCTGGCAACCCTGCAGAAACCTTATTTCCTCCCCTTATTAACTTAATCTTGCAGACCATGATGTATATTCTGCAACATGACCGTTTGTCCCCCTAAAAAAGTGCAGAATGCTTAATCTTCGGGAGCATATTATATGAAAGGTCATATAAGTATGACATATGGTGATGAAATGTGATGACATGAACAAACATATGAGTATTATCCTTTCAATGTGGGATGTGAAACACAAAGTACCAGTGTATAAACACTCACAGAATGATGCTGTTGGAAAAGGCCTCAAGCATCTTAAACAGGCACTTGGCATTCTCTATCAGTTGAGGAACTGACACACTCCCAAGCAGAGCCATCTCTGAAGCTTCACGAGAGTTACCCTCCCTGTCTGGTGCCAGACGCAGCAAGGTTTGTACCATCCACTGCATCATATCTGAGTGAAGCGAGGATACCTGCAATGTGAGAACTTTTCTAATTACAATTTTCAGATCAGGGAACACATGCAAGGTCTGATGGATGAAGATTCTAATTAGAATCAAGTTTAAACTTATTTAACATTTAACTATTTTAAACCTTAGGCTGACACATGACATACTTGCTGCATCTTGCCTATAAGTTTTATCCCTAAATTTGAAGTTTTACAACAAAACATTTTATGTGTCTCCACTAGTATGGCTCGCCTAATACTCAATGCAAAAGTATTTGCGTGTCAGCATTACTTCAAGGAAACTGTGGCTTTCCACCACAAGACACTGGGAAAGTTGACCTGAGCAAATTCTTTTCAAGACTGCAGCCTCAAGGTTAGTATGCTTGATTGTGGAGCAGAAGGCTGCTTGTGGCCCACGTGTGGCTGCAACAAGAAAACTCCTCCCATCCACACTGCCCCCCCACCCCCTAGTAGAAAAGGGTACCTGATTTATTATCAAGAGAAACTGGGGCTCTACTTTCTGCATGCCATACACTGTACGTGGTGGACTACTTACATTAACTGCCGCTATTGCCAATAAGCTGTGGGATTCTACCTTTGGTTGCTGTTTGCATGAATGTGTACACTGTGCTCATGTTTAATGGGTACTTGTGTATGTATGTAGGTGCACATAACTACATGTATAATATATGAAGTCATGTGAGCCAAAAGTCTTCCTTCATCAGTTATCACAACTTGGACAATAAAGTTCACTGTGCACTGGCTTACCCTGAGGAAAAGGAACAAGTATTTAAATTTTACCCGTCACTTATATATTTAAGTCTTATATATTTAAGTGTTACCTGAAACTTAAGTATTTAAGTCTTACCTGTTACTTAAGTATTTAAGTCTTACCTGTTCCACCATCTTGGCATCCTCACTGTCAATAGAGTTGCTAGATGTGGTTGCCCATTTTTGTGTCTTGCGAACAACGTCAACAGTGTTGATGCTGTCATTAAAAAAACTTACAAAATGTACAAGCATTAATATTTCAAGTGTAAATGTGTCAACACAAGTATTTCAGGACATATTATCAATACACTGCTTAACAATACAGGACTTAACAACTTGAAATTTGTATGATCATCATTTAAAGATGAAAAGCAATGCATAAGCATTTATTTTTCTGATAGAAATAATGTGTATAGAAATACATGTACTTATAGTGTTATTTTAAAATAAGAAAATCAGTCAAAGAACATTTTGACTGAAATAAGCTTTTTGTAACCGTAAGTTAAACTAATCAAAGACTTTCAGAGATTTCCTTATCATTATAGTAAAGCACTTATAATGACAAGAAACGTCACTGTTTCCTGTCTTTTTAATGACATAATCTAAGCTCAAGATCATTTCAAGAATAACAAATTAAGCCAGCAGTTTTTACATAAGTCTGAGAATTCACCTTCAAAAACTATCAACAATGCTACAGAGCTTAAATGGTTCAAAGAACCTCTGCCTCTTGCAATGACAAGTCTTAGCATCTTTGTCTGAATATACGTATTGTAAGAAATAATCAAAAACTCAAAAACAAAAGCCAGAGGCTGCATGCTGAGAAGACAGATTACACAGCTGCAAGCATTCAGCAGCATTCAGCTCAGTTTAAATAAAGCGTTCAGTATAGTGACAGCACAGTGGATCTCATGCAAGATTACTGGAACTAAAGGAAGATAGGAAACATAACCCTAACGCCTTGTTCTTATTGCTAACTCTCTACTTAGCAAGCATATGTGTACATGCACACACACACACACACACACACACACATGCACCACACAAAGAGCCTAGCATATATAGGTGATACAGTCTTTGTGTACACTTAGTTCTAGCCTTATATGCAGCTGGTTGTTCATGGTCATGGGTGTATCATGTGGGCTCTAGACGTCTCATATGCCATGCATATTGAGACTGAGTTTCCTTCAAGCAAAAGGCAAGAGAAGTATGCACTGTTAACAGGGATAGATGACAAGATGGTGATGTTTGTAGAAAGGGGGTTCTAAGTGACACACATCAGAGAGAAATTGAACTCTGTGTGCCATGTAAAAGCCATCATAATGTAAAACAAGCTCAGTTGTCAACAACTGCAGCAATCCATTGTGCTGAAGATAACATATTGTCTCATGCTCCCAAAGAAAGCTTTAGCACAAAACTCTAGCACTAAACAAAAAGCTACATAGATTTCCTTCTTAATATAAAATGTCTGCAGAATAGAGAATGGAGATGAGAAAGCATTGTAATTATTACATATAGGACTAGATGACTGCTTTAGGTGATGAGGAGTGAATATATACTACAAAAACCTGTATCAATGATGCTCATGCTCGTTTGTGTACCAGCAGGTACCAAACTTGAATGACACAAACAATTCATACCCAGTGCAGGAGTCTGCAGCAAGAATGTCATAAAGAATTTGCATCGGCTGCGAGAAAACTGGCAATGTCAACAAGAACAACAAAATTAAAGAACAAGTGAGAAGTCAGCAAGTCTTGAAGGGAAACCCACGAAGAGACAACATCTGTGGGGCAAGACTATGTACTGTGGGTGCTGTTCTTAGACTGTGCATCAAAGCATGTGACACTAGGTGTCAGACTATTTGAGACAGGCCAAGAGAGAAAATCAATGATGTATCCTGGAATGAAATGCAACCAGCCAACAAAGAGCCTCAGAAGTGTAACCAAATGATACTCTCTAGGGTGATTGGAAAAACAGCACCCTGAATGACACTTCTGAGCTCTCTTTGCATTCAAGATCTGGTGCAAGTCATCAAGGACAGTGGTCAAATATTTTTTCTAGCAAGTGCATGATCAGTTCAGGTAGAATTGTTATGGTACAGTTAGTACTTAATGTCATGACCAACTGTTACTGTCCACTGTGTGAAAAGATAACAGGGAAGAAAACCCCACGAGCAAGGCAGCTCTGACTGCAGTAAAAATCAGTGTTTTGCACACTATCAGACATCCTCCAGAGATCTAAAGAAAAAAGTATGGAAAGTTTAATCAATCAACCAATTACCTCTCAATCAGTTTTGAAATGAAAATGTCTTTAATAAAAAAATCTCATGCAATTCTCACTTCATACCTTACTCTGCAAAACAGAAATAACATTTAGAGCAGAACTTCAAGAAGTAAAATTACTATATCTCTCAGTCAATGCGTGCAAACAACTTTTCTTCTTGGCTATCCAACTACAAACTCTGCACCTGAACTGATCATAATTCCATGTTAACCCACAGTATATATATATATATATATCTGACATGATCTTGCCAACCAGAAATAACATCTCTACCTGACATGTGGTTTCCCTTCCTGGCGTTCCTTCTCACTCTGCGAGGTTCCAACATACGCATGGGCTTTCTCCAGGGAGGCCACCCACTCCTCCAGCGAATAGAAGAAGGATGACCAGTCCTTTTCTTGGATTGGAATAGTCCCATGCTGCATTGCACTAATCCGTGACTGCCATGTCTCAACAATGTTCTGGAGGTGAATGATGACCGCAGCAACTCCTGAACAAGCAAATGAAAGCAACACAAAAGTCAAATGCTTCTATGAACAGAAATAAAAGATAGTCACTTCTTTCTACCCTGTGTAACTTAGTGTTTTTAATCCACTGCTGGGGTAACACCAGAGTCTCTATTACATAGAAACTCCAGGGGAAAGGACAGGTATTAGTGGTGCAGGTGGTGACATCATCAAAAGGATGCTCTTCTTTGAACCATCCTTTGTTGCAATGGTGTCTGCTGTTATAATGATGTAATATTGTAATTGCTGCTTTTGTTTAGTGGTGTAATGTTGTAATGGTAGTTTTTGTCATAATGATGTAATGTTGTAATGGTGGTTTTTGTTATAATGGTGTAATAGTGTAATGCTTGCTTGCGGTCATGACATAAGGCATAATTTTTTTGTGGAGCATCATTATTGTGTAAGACCCATAGATAAGCATACCTTTCTCTTGGTCTCAAGACCAACTGTTGTACTTTTATGTGGTGACCCTATCCATGGGGTAGTGTGAACGCTTATGTTACAGACAAAAGAATAATAATGATAGATGGAAAAAAATGTGTAAAGTGCATACTCACACTCCTAAGGAGCATGCTCTCAGCGCTAAATAACAATAACAAGACATGGGCAACATACCAGGGACAAGAAAACAAACAACAGATAAACTAAGAAAGAAGAAATAATAGTACTGATGATGAATAAAAACAAATACAGAAAACACAAAGAGGAACCCAGCAACAAGGACTGAGAGAATAGTGATTTTGCATAAGGAAGACAAGCAGGGAGCAATCAGCAAAAAAGGGGAAGGGTGTGTAAAAAGACTAGCATTGTGGGAACTGGTGTTAGGAATAATGTTTAAAGAAGAGGTACGTTTTCAGTGCACATTTATAGGATTCAATAGTGGGTAGGTGGCAGATATGGAAACGTAGAAAGTTCCATTGTTTTGCTGCACAGTAACTAAAAAATCCTGTAGCCATATGATGTTATTCTGGTGACAGAAATAGTAAGGAGATGGTCATCTGACAAGGAGAGTAGTTGTCTAGCTGGGACATAAGGGAAAAAGAAGTTCAGACAAATAATCAGAGCAGGAGCCAGCAAAGAAATTAAAACACAGCACAGACAGTTTGTTTGGATGCGAGAACAGATGGGTAGCCAGTCCAGAAAACTAAGGAGAGGAGTAGCATGGTCCCGTTTCCTAGCTCTAAGCACCAGACGTGCAGCGGAGTTCTATACTTTCTGGAGTTTGTGAAGAAGATATGCAGGGCAGCTGGGAAGCAGGGAGTTGCAGTACTAAAGTCGAGAAAGAACAAAGACAAGAGTACTGGTAGCATGCGTAGAAAGAATGTGACGGATGGCACTCATCTTGCATAGCTCATAATAGGCAAACTGACAGATAACTGTAACATGTTTATCAAGGGTGATGTCTGCAGCAACGATGAAATTCCTGACAGATGACACAAAGATGATGTTGGTTTCGCCCACCTTGATGTGACTGGACAGACTGACGAGTGAAGGTTGGTTTCTTCTTCTAGAGCATAGGGGAGGGCTTCCATTTTATCATCGTTTAGTTTAAGCTTGTTTTTTACCATCCAACCTTTGACGTCACTAATGCAGGCTTCTAGAGTGCTAGTTGCAGAGTGAGACTCAGCCGGTGTAGTGTGGCAGTAAAGCTGTGTTTCATCAGCATATGATTGGTGAGAAACATGGTGAGAGTAGATTCACGATAAATGTGGTTTAGTGTACAGAATGAACAGAACTGGGCCAAGTACTGAGCCTTGGAGGACCCCACAGGAAAGTGAAGAAGGGAGAGATGTTTGACCATCAATGAACACAGTCTGCATCCTATCAGTGAGATATCAGCAGAGAGTGGTCGAATGCAGCAGACAGGTCCAGCAGAGTTAAGGCAAAAACATCACCAAATAATCTAGGATATTTAACTCACTCAAACCCCTCAACAAAGACTGAGTGGATAGCCAATAAATGCCAGATGGTCATGGTCAGCTCACTATCTACTGCATTGGCAATTAGAACTGAAACCTGCAAATGCTGATTTAGATACAAGAGATTAAGTAAAAGAGATTAAAAAAGAAAACATTTAGCAAAATATTCTACATACCTGAACATGCAAACCTTTCCTCCTATCAAATCTTCCCTTGCCAATCCCTCCAAATTAAAGAGTCCTTTTTTTTAAAATGACAAAATAAGGAAACAATGATCACTGCTGCCTTCTAAAATGAACACTCACCATTCTCCCCAGTTATTCGATACTGGTACTGCTGAATATGTCTTCCAATCTCCTTTAAAGAAGAAACAATTATCAATTATCATACACATTTATTAGCAAATGCAGAACAAAACCTACATGACCTTGAACAGCTCTGAAGGGGGTGGGATGTTTTCATGGCAACAGAGTTTCTCTTTGGGCTACTGGGAGTTCAAGAGCTGGTGGGTTCAACCCTCCACACCCACGAGATAAAAATTATAAAAAGAACATGTGCCAGAATATGTTTAGGTATTGTGACTCTTTCATGTCAAACCCTTGGGATACCTTCATCATTGTTACAATAAGACTTGCTTCGGAGATACAAATTCATAAGACAATGAATCAACATAAGCAAGCACCCCGCTTAAGATAAGTCTTTATTTAACAAAAACAATACCAGAACAATTATGGTTCAGGCTTCATATGATCTACATTCATTCGCACATTCATTCAGAAGTCACATGGCCAAAAAAAAACAAACAACAAAAGACAGGCTCAATCTGTTGGTCCTGCATGCAGGTACACAGAAGTGACGGCCTGATGGAAGATGATGAAACTATCTCAACAGGACATGCCTGTCATCACAGGAAACTGCAGACACTTTCAGAAGTGACATGTCACTTACAATGGCAGCATGCACACTGACTAATTGATTGTGACCTGACCTCATTCAGAAGCAGCAAACTCTTCTGGTTTGGGTGAGTAGCACCACTTGGACCACGATGTCGGCTAAATACTTCAAGCGCACAGTCTGTCCATCCTTCCATTTCCCTCCGAATCTGTGAGAGTTCATCTTGATTGCTAAGCAGTAAATCTCCTCCAAAAAGCTCAGCTTGTTTTGAGAGAATCTGAAGACATGAAAATGCTATTAGAAGACTCTAGTGCAGTCTGTTTCCTGTCCAGGATGATCAACATCAGCTAGAGATAACATGAAACCGAAAGCAAAATATTTTTAATACTTGCACAGTGAAATGACACTCTATATCATATCTTGCTTGGGTATATGATTCAAATGTCTTTGTGTGTGTGTGTGTGTGTGTGTGTGTGAGAGAGAGAGTGAAAGAGAAGTGCATCCCTTTGTCCCCAATGGGCATGTTCAAGGGAAAGGTTTTGCAGATTTCTGCATTGCCTACCCTCCCTCATACTTGCAAAACAATAATAGTTAAGATCCTTGATATGGCCATGCTCCCTCTGAAAAAGTCTTGAACATTATGCTAAAAATATACAAAGCTTATGGAAAATGTTCTAGTACATTTAGATATCTCAAGTTGAGTATATCGCTACATAAAAACCGTCTTAGAGTTTGAAATGCATATTTCTTTACCTTGTCCCACACCCGCAGATCTGTGAGCAGCTCCTTTGTTTTAGCTGAGTCAGGCATTTTTACCATAGCTCCATCATCATTACTGAAAATTAAAAATTAATATTATATGAAGAAGTGACAAGAACAGTATTGATTAATTTTTGCTAATTTCCTGACATCAGCCTGACCATACCACTATGTATCAAAGAACATATAATCAAATACAGATGTGTAGATTTTGTCACAAGAAAATCTCTAAATGCATGAATCTAATGTGCACAAAAATGTTAATGCACCAAAATTAGCACCCTACACTAACGTTCTCCCTAATCTTAAAAGAAAAACCCATAAGTAAAACAACACAACAGCAAAAACAAAATAACCCTCATTCTAGCACATGATGAATTGTACACAGACTTGCAAACATTCCCACACTAATGCATCACAGCATATGCACTTTCACATGCATGTGCATGTATATCCACAACCACACACACAGAGTAGCCAAGCATGCTCACAAGCAGTTGTTTTGGAAATATGCCATCCACTTCTCCACCCCAGTCTTTATGAACATAAGCTCCTCCTTGGCATCCTCCTCCCGCTGTCGTAGAGCGATGTTGAAGTCTTCGATCAGGTCCCGCCACCTCTCCACATGGTGCTGAATCTTGGTTAACATGTCTGTGTCGCGGTCACTGAGGAGGATGGTGAAGTGGTTGGCCAGCTTTACCCAGCTTTTTTCACTAACATGAAGACGTTTGGCAGTGACTAGTCGACACTCTTCTGTTACCTTCAACATGAAAAGGTGCTCTAAAGAATTCAGCAGCCATCTCCTCTCCTTAAGTGCTCCATATACTTATAATACTCATTTACTTGTTTAATTTAGTTTTCAAGTGTTAAAACTGATTATGTACAAGCACATACATTTATAAGTACAAATGCTTATTTTAATTGAAATACATTCAACCAGCTATTCAGCCAAACCATATATTGCTTAATCAATATTGAAAGCATTCAAAATATAATGCATGACATTGAAAAAATCTTCTCACTTCTTCCAACTTCTCTTGGAACTTTTAAATTGTCATTTTAGTCAAACAATCATGACACTTTGCAGGCTGACTTTCTCATATAAAGTAAGCTGTGAAATACTTTCCCAGCATCCAGAAAATACCCTCCAGACAGTCACAAAATGCCTTTAATACTGTCACGGATCGACCCGTGACAGTAAGGGAGGAACTAGAGTTAGTTCCCTGCTAGGTTGTAAGGCAGGGCTAGTTTCTCCTTTACGCAAAAGTATGAATGTCAGAAAAGGAGTTAGCTCCCTTGTTTGTTTTGTGCAGCAGGGTTAGTGGCTCTTGGAAAGCGTGACGTAAAATGAGGTATGACGTGGGGTGTCGTCTGGAAGAGAGAAGTTTCTAGAGAGAAAAAAAGATGGTTTGAGTGGAATGTACCGGGTGTGTGTGTGTGAGTCTTGGAGAAAAGAAAAGGAGGTCAGCGCTTGGAGTTTATAAGCTAGTGTTTCAGATAATTGGATTATATATATTATTGTGTGTTTGAAAAGATTCGTCAGTTGCTGTGTTTCTGCCGGTGGATTCTGTATTGGGAGTAATTGCTGTGTTTTGGAGATTCGCAGTGGTGTGTATTTCTGTATAGTTTCAAGGAGTATTTCAGGCAAGTGTACATCTGTGGGTGCATGAGTTGTGATCAAACGTTGACAGTGTGATTTGGTCATTTACGTTTTGAGAAACTGTTGTTGAACATTGGAAGGTTGAAAGACATCTACGTTGTTGAAAGGATATTCCTGCTTGCTTGTTCACATATATTGACTGGGGACATTTAAAATATTAGAAGGGTTTATGTAATTATTTATTAGCTGCGAGGTACGTTAATGTAACTTTTATTTGAAATTCGTTGAGTGTGGGAAAATATTTGGAATTTTTGAATTATGGAGATAAAGGAACCCACGTGCAGGTCTTCGTACTTTGTTGTGTGAAAGAACATGTGAAGAACGCTGTGAGGTCAGTGTGTGTTGTATGTGACCCATCCACACGTCCTGTGCGTTCTTGACAAATACTAATGCCTCTTCAAGAGGCACTAAAGGCAATTTCAAAATACTTTCATTCAAAAATGAAAATTGCATCATGGGAATGGTAAACTACCTTGAGAGCAAGGCTATAAGCGGCTGTGCTCCAGATCTCTCTTTCCTCCGTCAGAGCAAACACCTGATGTTCAAGCCTCTTGCGCTGCAGCTCGTATAGGTCGTGGTATTCTGCTAGAAGGGCTGCATTTTTCTGGGCCTCCGACAGTGCACTGCGCAGCTGCAGAGTTTGAGGTATTAGCCGGTAACCAGTGCACAGATTTTAACTGTCTCTTAGACTGCCATACTTTGTGGACACAATGAGTTTTAATATATAGGAGACATAATGCTTATCATGACACAGAGATTTATAAGATGTAAGAGTGCTCTTTTAACATGTGGAAGTAAAAAAAAAATTAACAAACAAAAAACTTATATTTGTGGACAGTGTATGGGAATTTGCTCACATCTTCCTGGGTTTTCTGAGCCTCTTTTGTCACAACCCTGTCATGCTCCTTCACATCAGACAGTTCACTGCAATGAAGTTCAGACAGCCTCTTTCAGCATAAAGCTATATCTGAAGCAGTAATTTCTAAAGTTTTGAATCAGAGAGAGAGAGATCAAGAGAATGAGAGAAGAGGTACAGAGAAAGAGAGTGAAAATGAGGGAAAGAGAAGGGGATGTCCTGCTCACTGGATGTGTGATCCTCCCTGGCTATCTACCGAGCTAATTACACTGGGTTCCACCAAGCAATAAGCAGCTATTACTGTTGCTGCTGTGCACGTCCCTAGGTGGACAACAGAATACATTATTTCTCCTATAAATGTTTAGAAAGTGTTTCTGGATGACACTAGCTGCAAAAAGGATGCTGTCATAAATAAATTAGAAGCAGCAACAAAAAATTAGACCTGTGCATGTACCTACAGATACAACAAATGCTGAAGCATCTGGTTTATTCACTGTTAACTACTGTTTTTCCTTTTACCTTTTTTTTAGAAACCTGTTGTACAGTGAATGGAAAGACATACTGTGAACATCAGTATAACAATAAAATAATAAAAATAATAATAATTCTTCATAAAAACACACACACATACTGACATGCACAACCACGCACATTTACGGTAATCCCTTGCTACTTCGCGATTCGTTTATCGCGGACTTGCTGTTTCATGGGTTTTAAAAAAATATTAATGAAAAAATATTTATTGCGGTATTTTCACTGTTTCTTGGGGTTTTGCGGTACTCCGTCTAAAGTATTTTTGCACATGTGCAGTACGTATTGTACAGTAATGTATCCCAGTCGCTGATTGGCTAAGTAACCGTCACATCTTGTTTTCTTTCGCTGTACGCAGCTACCCTCTCAGCTCTTCCATTTCACGTTAGCATCTGACTGTCGCGTGTGCGTAGTTTTCATCTGCGGTGTTGTGTACGTTATTTGTGAAATTTTTGTTAGAGACTGAATTTATTCAAGCCCTATGATGCCACCCAAACGTTCATAACCCTCGCAAAGAGATCTGTTATGCCTACACCTTTAGCGGAAGTAGAAGAAGTTACGTCCGATGCCGAAGATACTGCACCACCTGATGAAGTGGTGCCTTTAGAAGAACAGTAATGCTCTTTTTGGCATTCATCTCATCTTCATTGCCATCGTCATCAGTACTTTTCAGCTAATTAACTGTATCCTAACTGTTCCTGTCACCAGAACAACAACATATGGTCACAGGACTTTTGGCTACTGTGCTGCAAAACAATGGAACTCTCTTCCTTTCCATATCCGCCACCTTCCTACAATTGAATCTTTCAAATCTGCACTGAAAACGCACCTTTTCCTTGAGCATTACTCCTAACACAGTCCACAATGCTAGTCCTTCTTAACCCCCCCCCCCTTCCCTCTTGCTACTTTACCCATCTTTCTCGGCAGAATCACTATATTTCTCTGTTCCTGTTACATGATGCCTTTTATTTTCTGTTTTGTTGTTGTCAGTACTGTCGCTTTCTTTTGTCCCCTTTGTTCTGTATCTACTTAGTCCACGTCTCTTCCCCGTTTTAAGCGCTAAGAGCATGCTCTCTATGAGTGTGAATATGCGCTATAAAAATCTTCACTATTATTATTATTATAATTAATCATCATCATTCTATCTGTATGGCGTATCTTCAATGGTGACTACCCATATCAAATTTTAAAAATTACGTATCTAGGTTTGAGACATTTCTATTAACATTTAAGTAGACGTTTTTTAAAAGGTACGTGTGCAGTATGGGAAAAGTTATTAAGGGAATGGGAAAGGGTTATGTATAAGAGTGTGGGGAGGATTTATAAAGACTTAATATATAACTACTAAAAACAGTATAGCGTCCCTACTTCGTGGAAATTCACTTATCGCGGGTGGGCCTGGAACGGAACACCCGCGATAAGTGAGGGATTACTGTACCCTCAGTATGAATGCTACCATTCTTAATCAACATGGACTATCCTGTAAGCTTTATCAACCTTGTCAGAATGCTGATGGTGCTTTTGAAGCGCATCAGCTCATCAGTCAATCGTCGGTCCAGAGCCCGCTGTGCCATGACCTCTTCATGAAGACTGTAATGAAATGAACCAGCTTAGTATTTAAAACAATTTTTCATTGTCCCCATCACCTCTTCGAAATTATTTTCATTATGTGAACTGAGCCACAAATTTAAATACAAAATTCTTTCTAACAAACACACAACACACACACACACACACATGTACATGTATGCATGCTCAGATATATTCATGAAGACTGCTGCCATCAGAAAGTAGGTTATAGATTTTACATATATTTTATATATAAATACTGGAATAAAAATTGTCTTGTGTAAACATGTGCAAAGGCATGCATACACACACATGTCCATGTACACAAATACACATGCATGCACTCGCATACACAACAGCATATTGGCACACACATATATATATATATAAGCATGCACACACACACACATGTAAATGGACACACACACACACACACATACACAAACACATACAAAGCATACATGAAAACAATTAACTACACAGAGACACACAAATATTGTCCTTTATTTAAAGCAATGATATTGCTACATACCTCATGATCTGATTTGGAACCTTATTTAGTAGTCCACTGTATTTCAGTCTCAATTCAGCTAGCAGCTGTCCTCTTTCCACACACTCAACGCTCACCTGCAAATAATGATGTGTCATCTGTGTCATCATTTGGGTCACAGCTCACCTACACCTGCATCACAAATATCAACACCCGTGTCACCATACAGGTGACGCTCAACTGTCTCATGTACAGGTGTCACCCTGAATCACCACACATGACACTCACCTACATCTGTGTTATCATACATATGACACCCACACCTGTCTCACCATGCACCTGAATCAATAGACTTTTGTGATGCTAGGTTTGCAAACGCCTCTGTCTGGCTGTACATTTTACAAAAGGTGAGGTCCTGTTCTATCAGCATAGCATTTGGCTAGCAGACTGCATGTAGATGCCTGCTTGTTGTTCTTTGTGCGTTTCATGATCACACACACACACACATACGTGCATGCACACACACACACACACACACACACACACACACACACACACACACACACACACACACACACACACACACACACACACAAAGACATAGATGTAGACACACCCCTTTCACAAACACACACACACACCCTCCATAAACACACACACACACACACACAAACAAACACAGAGACACATATACAGATGCACACACACACACCCTCACACACACACATATAGATATATATATAGACAAACACAATCCCTCCACAGGTGCGTGCGCACATGCTCACACACACACACATTTCAGACTATTTGACAACTGAATTAAGAATAATCAGGCTTAGAGTGCAGGTTACAGGCTAAAATTTCTACTGGTAAAAAAAAGTTTGATCAAGGCAAGTGAGATAAGGGTTCTTATTAGGCCAGATGAAAGCAATTAGCAAAACTTAACTACCTGGGGAAGCAGAACCAAGAACTTGGTTAACTTAGCAGTTACATCACTGGCATCCGAACCTAGAGGCATGCTGGTTCAATATCCATGTGATATAGCAAGCTTCCCCAACCCCTCCACCAGTTGACCCAGCTGCCAGGAATGTGTACCTGACTCCTAAGGCAGAGAAGCTGAGGAGATGGGCACTGCCCTTACATAAACCTGGTCTCTAATATCTTACTCTCCAATGACCTAAAAAAAAGGTTAGAGAATGACCCTTGACCTTCCTTTTCTTTACCTTTGACCACTAGGTAACTGACATCGCATGTATCTCTCACCTCTCGTCCTCAGGTCGAATCACTATTTCCCACCCTAAGGTTGAGTTTGGTCTTTCAACATCCATTTTCGGTATCCATTCAAGTAAATAGGATAGCTCACTGTGCTGAGCATTAGGGTCACGTGACATTCAAAAGGATCAACTGAATGCAGTGTCAACAAAAATGTTGCAATTTTCACAAATAGTTACAAATATTTATGAATAGATTGTAAACAATCTTAAATATTCTTCTTATTCTGCCAGATAATATGCATTTGAACCCTTTACCCCTATAAAAATAAAAATCTTGACTATATGTGAACTTTATACTTACCTGTCGAATAAGTTCGTGAAAAACAATGTTGTAAATGTTCTGCTCTTTCTTGATCAACTCCAGTAGGTTATGCAGCTGAAACACCAACAAACAGCTAAAATGTTTAGAAACTCAGTCAGCTTTATAACTTTTGCATGCATCTAATATCAGTCCCAGTATACATAAAGTTCTGATATATGTTCCAAGGACTTGATGAAAATTCATTTTACTAAAGTACAATGGTTAAATTTTGTTTAGAAGATAAGATACATTGGTTTCCAAATTTATGCTAGGTGTCTCTCCTGTACATTGCCCAGGTGGCCATTCGCTCTTGCCTTCCTTTATGTACACAAGTTTTTGTGCAAAGCTGCTTGAAGGATGTTATGATTTTGTATGTCAAAATCCTTGGAATAGTTACTGGGACACAAACTTCCCCTGTTTTTATAATTAGCATGATTGTCATGATTATGATGATCATTGTCACTGTTATTATCATCATCGTCATCCTCATCATTGTTATTTTTACCTGTGTGGGTCCCTTCGAATCAGCATCCATGTCAAAGAAGCCGACCTTCTGAAGCATCTCATCCATGGTTTTCTTCAACTGCACCACCTCATAACGGCTTGATGGCTTCCTGATTGGCACCCAAATACGATGGATTACGCACTTGTTACCTCCCTTTAATCAGATCTTAAGGCCTAGTTCATTTCATGTCAGCAGTAACTGACCTAAACAACTTAGTCACCAAACAATTTTGTTTGTATCAAACTCACTATATAATCCTGTCATCACAGTTAAACCATCAACCAACGTATGTAATACAAACCAAATAATGCAATAAGCACCATTGGAATAATAAGGCCCCATAATTTAGAAACACAAGCAATATCTTTGTCTCTCTCTCACACACACACACAGATATCATGTATGTGCAGACTGTTATCTAATATTTATCAAAAATATTGTAATATAGTGAAAAACACCATTAACATATCTGCTTACAAGGAGGGGAACACGGTGAGATGATTTTCATGGTCTTGTGGGTTTGTGCTGTATTTGCTAGAAATAAATAGAAAGTCATGTGCATCAGATGCTAAACACAAATGTCAACAACAGACAATATTGCTTCAAGTCACAGCAGTCATAAGACTACATGAAAATCTTGAAGCAAACCTCTGGACATGTAAAGTCTTTATCTGATTTATTTGTCTCTAATAACTCACCAAGTGTAAATAATAATGGAGATGATTTTAAATTTTGTAACAGACAAAAACATGATAAAGATTGTGCACCATCTGCTAATAGATCAATCAGTACCATATAAACAAAAAAGATTCTACCCCGCCGAAGAACTAAAAGATATGGGGGGTTACAAAAGGTTTAAAGCAACAGACAATTTAAAAAAATGCCTGAGTATCACAACAGAAGCTCTCAGGTCAGTACGGTGGTAAACCCCCCCCCCAAAAAAAAACAAACCAAGGTGCATAAGAAGTGAATAAGTGGATAATTCACAAACATTTGTAAAGAATGTAAGAGATGCAGGATCAGGGAATAAATGGACAAAATTTAAAGGATGAACATGGCTATGCAGTGAACAAGAACAGCAAGTTTTTAAGATGACAAATCAGAAGGCAGATCTTACTCCTCATGAAACTCCAGACCCAGCACACCCCGGTTTTTGATGATGTGGTATTCTTCTGGGATTAATGTGTCAGGCAGTTGTAGTGCCTAAAAAATAAAAAATATGCACTGTATACAAGGAAGAAGCCAAAATCCATTGCATGGGTGTAATTTTGAAAACTATGGGGCAATATATGACAACAATGGTAGCTAAGATTAAAAAACACAAAATGTTTGGCTTATCTTGCTTATGCTCATGTCTGATAATGGCTGTTGAATATTTATTCTTCAGTAAAAGTGAGTGCTTTTCATCTAGGTCATTAGGACATATAGTTTCAGAAACATTTCATGCCCAGGACATGATCCACCATACAGACAACTGCATTTGTGTGCACATGACATTATCTGCAACTTCAAGAGTTGCCAGGGGCAAGACGCTGGATACCTTTTTCTGAGGCAGTTCTGCATCTTTTCTGACAGAACTCTGGTCATGTGGATCAGGTTTTTCTGGATGTGCAAACTCTTGTGGAACATCATACAGGAAAGAGATGTCTCTGCAAAGAAACCAAGATAAAGATATTTGTGACCTTTTTAAGATCTCTGAGGAATTTTACAATTGTTTTTAATACAAGATTTTGCTGTTGTTGTAGATTTAAAACAGTGACAGCTGGATCAAGACATGGGTAAAATATAATTATTCAACAGCAATTTAAGTAGTTTTGATGAAACAATCATATAAATAGATACAAAATTAATACTATTTACATAGACTCTTAACATAAAAATTAAATTTCTTTAAACACACACACACACACACACACATTTAAATTTTGGACCCAAAAAATTAAGATTTTAATGTAAATAAGTCTTTTTTCCCTCAGATTCCAGTATTATCCCAACTGAATACCTGCCAGCCCCACAGGTGCATGTAGTACTTTCCATCAGGTGTTGGAACTGTTCCCTTCGCTTGTGACTCCAAAGGTTGGCTGCAGGTGGCCGTGCTGGAACCTATGAATTTTGGGGTATTTTAAGAAAAAATTTATGAGAAATTAAATGATGAAATTTAAGAATGGGTTTTACAATGAAATATGCTTTGTCATTTGAAAAGGTCCACCAAAGTGGATATTTGCAAGAAAAAATGTTTTCTCTAAATCATTTATCACATACAAAAATTGAAAAAAAGAAAGTTTTTATCAATGTTTTGTCCTTTGGAGATGTTAAATTTTAACACTCAAGAATACATTCAGTCTTGGCTACTGCGGTGTACACAAAAGGTTATGAATTAAAAAAGAATCCATGTTGTGGCTAAGACTGCACTACTATAATTGTTTCTTTGCTTTAAGCATCACCCTGCACTTGGTGCAAGTCAGCTGACGCACCATAGATGTATTGAGGTTTCTGTGTCGTGTTGGAGGGCCAAGTTTATCACGTGCAGGTGGAGGCTGGGTTAGAGCGAAAAGGATGTCTTCTGGAATGAAGTCACTCTGGAGGGAGGTAGGGAGGGGCTTGGTCCTGTCCACAGCCATTGACGACCGCAGCTGTGGCAGCTTGACCACTTCTGAGGAATGATGAAATATTATGACATCGTCATTGGATAAAAACAAGTTACATTATTACTGAATTAAAATAGATTTTGACATCATTTTTGGCCTCTTCTGAAGTTTAATGGCACCTAATAGGGTCTGAGATTTGGGATATATCCTGGAAAAGTTTCTTGCAAATTTCCATGCCCCACCTTTATACAGATCTTTAAATGAAATGTACACATTCCTGTATGTGTACACAACACACACGCAAACACACACACTCTCTGACACTGACACTTGCATGCACACAGATACACACATACCTATATGCATGCGCACACACATACATCTATGCATCTGCCCCTTACCGATACAAATACTTTACACACCACTGTCCTAAAAAATGACGAGAAGAGAGTCATGTGACTATATAAGAAATTTAACTTTTGTAGATATTGTTGCTTCTCTACCATTATAATCCTGTGACTCAGCATTGTGTCCGCTGGCACTTGTGAAGCCTATAATAAAAATTATTAAATTGTAGAATAAATTGGTGACAGACTAACCTCCACTCATGTCATCTCCAGTCAGCTGAAGCATGATGCTTTATGGTCTGTATATGGATATTAGCAACTCTCAAAACTGTGCATTGATTGCAGATGAAAACAATTATTCTCCAATAGCACATCAGATCACACCACTCCTAAATAAAATAAAAGCAAATTTTTTTCTTACCTTCTAAATAAAATGTAACCAAACTAATAATGTCCTGGCTCAAAATTAACCACATGATTGCTTAAAAAAAGTTATTTTCTTTTGGTATCTTATTTTTATACATGTTTATAAGTATTTTTTCGAAAGCTAATACAAAAAGTTGATGTCAGAAAATGTGTTTTAATAAGTAAAAGAATGCCAGAAATACAACCGCGAATGGATACAAATTGCACAGAATAGTGAGCAGCCTATAAAAAAGGGCTAACATTCTCTTTAATGGTTTGGTTTCCGAATATTTCTGTGAATGTTGAATGTTGAAAAAGAAAAAGGCAAGTTTTATAATTTTGATTTTTTGGATTTACTGTTGGGTTCAACGAAATAGTTTTATTGAGTTTATTTTAGTACATTCCCTATCTCCTAGATCTTTAAAAAATATGTCAAAACATGGAAACCATGCAGGTATACCCCAGTGTTTGTGAATGACAATGATGATGACGACAACGATAATATATAGCAATGAATCGTGCGAATGTCTTGCTTTCACCTCAAGAGCTGAACAGCCAGAATATAATTATGAGTGTGCAATCTGCGCTTGAGATAAAAACAAGACACGGAGAATATGAAAGAGACAGAAAGATGTTCAACAATCGTATCAGGAACAGCGGCTAGGCTAGGCAACATTAGGTAAATTATACCGTTGTCTACAGACAGGTGTCGGTTGGGCAGGTTATAGTAGATAATCTAGCATTGCATGGTCTGTTTTCGAAGTAGTGCTCATGAAAGAGATATTTTTCCAATGAACATTTAAAAGATTCAATATGGTGGTTGAGTAAAGTGTTCTAATATTTTGGTGCTAAAACCGGTGACCATGGGTATCATTAAGTATTATATAAATAAATTTTAATCGGTTAAGACAATTACCTGACAATAATGTCACAAAGAGCGTGTGTTCACCCATAAACTATCAACATCGTTAAGGAGCGCAAGTCTCGCCATCTTTACGCATTTTTGTCGCCATGGAAAGCCGGAAGAGGAAGTAGCAGACAATTCAAAATGGCGGCTCCCGAAGGTACGCACGTGGAAATGTCTATACCTGATGATGTAGAACTCTTGCTGAAGCAATACCCAGAGTTGAGAATTGACAGAAAATCACACAAGGTATTGAAAAGAAACGAAGTGGTTATTTAAATTGCTTAAATATGAATGGCACCACTTGTGCAGAACCGCCTGTGCGAGTCTGTTTACCAACAAGAATAATGCAGAAGGCATCCAACAATGCTATTTGTTTATACAGTTTATTATATGTCTTTATTTACACACTCATTTACGTTTACTTTCTCTCTGTTTCTCGTACATACACATGCATAGGCGCTCACGCACACACGCACTCACACAGGCTTGTTGAACTAAACGGTCGTCATCATTATCAGTATATTCTTCGATATGATGAGAAAAAGCACATTCAAGTTCACTTAAAAATGGTCACTCACTCACTATCAATTACAAAACTCCCTAATGTACATTTTGCAGGAATTGCTACTAGGGTAGTCTCAAACGACAAGTCACGATAAAACAAACTATACAAACTACAAAGTTTATGTAACTCAACAAATTAATGTCGCTTTTTGCATTCCCCCAATGAGTATATTGAGAGTATATCAATCACTAACCCAACTCAAAGAAAAAAACATCAGAGGGCCTGACAGCATCGGCAACAAAATTCTAAAGCTCTCAGCACCAGCCATTGCTGAAATCCAGACCTACCTGTAGAACCTTTATTGATAAATCGTACTTTCCAACGCACCTTTAAGCAAGGAAAAGTTATCCCAGTACCTAAATCAGGTGACCCTACAAATTATCACCCAATCTCAATCCTGTCACCAATCTCAAAACCCTTAGAAAAACATCTATAAGCACCTACAAGAGCATCTAAGAAAGCATGAGCATAGATAAACCAATCACAATTTAGGCTCAGTCATTCTTGGCACACAGTACTAACATCAATGGTGGAACAGCGTCTAAATAAATTAAAGATGGTCATTTTTCTTCTGCAATATTTGTTGACTTTGCTAAAGCCTTTGACACAATAGATCATAATCTGCTCATCAGAAAACTTGAATTATATAAACTATGTACTGAGAGCACCAAACTCCTTACCTCCTTTCTCGATAATCAGACTCAGGGAGTCGCTGTAAACAACCAAATGTCTGATCCTCTTGAAGTCAAATTTGGTGTTCCTCAAGGGTTCATATTTAGAACTTCTTCTATTCTCCATCTAAATTAATGATCTTCCTATCCACATATCCTTATCATGTGAAATGTTTGCAGACAACACTACAATACATGCACACCACCAACTGATTGACCCACTTTCTTTCTACTGCTGAGCATCAGGCTTGGACTGAATCAAACTACATCACTCAGCCCCCAGAAAACTGAAGTTATGCTTCTAACAAATAGAAAAGACAAAACCTAGCCACTCCATTTCGAAGTATCCATATCGGCACTCAACCAATTATGGAAGTACAGTACCACGAACTCGTGGGTGTTACTGTCAACAATAAATTATCATGGTCCAAACATATCTCTGCCACAAGTAAAAGCATTTCCAAGAAAGTCTACTAGCTGTCAAGAATTAAACATTTCCTAGATTCTCACACAAGAAAACTATTTTTATACAACCCACATTCAGTCAACCTTTGGTTATGTCTCCACCTTCTGGGACTCCTCTAGTGGTGCTTCCATGAAACCTTTAGCAAGTGTTCAGAGGCAAGCAATTAAAGCAGTTTTACTAAACCTGAAAATACAGCCAAATGACTTCTCTCTTGGAGTTCTTCCTCTGACAGACTAAAATTCGACAAATGCATCTTCATTTATAAAATACTGACAGGTAAACTGTTCTCCAGACTATCTTTGGTATTTTCCTCCAATAACACTCAAACTTCTTTAAAACTTAATATTCCCATCCCAAGAACAGACCTTTTCAAATCGTCTGAAATACTCAGGGAGCATGCTGTAGAATAGCCTCCCTCTCCATCTTAAGCAATTGAACTCTCAGAACTGCTTTTGATGCCAATTACTAAAATACATATATCAGAATGTAGGAAAATTTGATGTGGCCTCCTCCAACAAACATTCCTAAACCATAAAATCATTGGAGATACTTCCCAACTCCAGGACCCTTGTAAATATCTGTTCTAACCACTACTTTTGTACATATTCACCTTCCACTCTCTTTTGATATCATACCTTATGTTTAATACTACTTATTTTTTTAATACTTAGTTAAAATTCTACCTCTATAAAGGGCGAGGGCTAAATGGAATGAAATGAAATGTCTTGCTTACTTTACCTCTCGTTAATAAAGAATTGTCATTGTCACACACACAAACTTTTCGTTTTTAAAATACTGATTGATCAAATAAATTATATCCTTCAGGTGTGTTGTTGTTTAACGGGTCATGAGATGCCAGCACGAAAAGATGTCGTCCTCAGTTTTGTCAAAGGCAAAAAATTTCTTAGGGCACAGCAGGAGAGAGAATATGACTATGATGCACACAAACCACACTTGGTCCCAAGCAATCAAAAAAGACACAAGTACGTTCTTAAACACTTGTTCTCATTAGCCATTGTTAATAATATTATTAGTAATATATAATCAGCTTGTCAGTTACCTCAGCTGAAAAGATGGTGGAATCTTTGTCATTTTTCTGCCTCCACTTGACATCTCTTTGTGTTTGTGTGTGTACACCTGTACGTTAGATAATTAAATGTACATTAATCTAAAGTTCTAATACTTGTAGTCCAGTGGCGTAGGAACTAGAGGGCAAGCAGGGGCAGCTGTCCCCTCAAAAAAGATACTGAGGATATTTACAAGAATGTGAATGTCGTTCACTGTCAGAATGGGGTTTTCCCCTCCTCCCCCCTAACTGCAATCCTCTATACACTGCTAATCAAAGCATGAATACAAATAACAATGACAGGCAAAGGCTTTAAGTTTCAAAGATCCACAATCATCCAAGACTATAGTCATTTCCCAGCTCCTCAAACTTTGAAATTGAAACTGTAAATCATTGTAATTAAGCAGTGAAACACTGAACACCAGTCAGCTATTTTAGTAAAACAAAGACCAGCCCAGGAAATCATCTCCCCATCTCCACCCAGATTGGCTTCCTCTTTTTGGAAACATTCAACATAATTACATAATAGCATAACTGTGTTTGTGATATTTTCTGTCCAGGAATGAGTTGTTTTGTATGTTAACCTTGCGGCATGTGACACGAAGGCCTGTTGATGTCGAGAGACATGTAACTGGAAAAAGATATCGGCGAGCCCTGGATAGGTGTAAGTCAAGATCCCATTCACAATCTAAGGAGATACCTTTAGGAGGCTTATGCATTTTGCCTTAAAGTTCTACAATGGGCATATTGTAGACATCTTAATGAGTCTCAAAGGTCTACTACGAACATTTTGTAAAAAGGTCTACAAAATGTCCATAGCAGACCTTTAAGACAGATGAATTGAAATGTTTTGAAGGAGGTATAGGTCACACTGCAACAACAGAGAAGAAAATAGTCATTGACAGGCTATACCTTAGCTAGTTTGAAGTCTCTTTATGTCTGAAATGAGCGAGTGATTGCAACAGAACTTTACTTTGTTTAAAGGCATTGCTGGCCCCATGTGTACATGATAGAGCAATCTTATATGGTTAAAATTTGATTTGGAACAGTTTGTAGGATTGGTGGTAATGATAAGAGCCTGTTAACCAGTTTTGAACGGTCTGCCATTTCCAGGGAAGAAGTGTCAAGAAACAGGGGAGACTTTCCACCCAAGAGGAAAAAGGCGCATTCACGAAGATTCCACCTCTGATGACCTTGATCAACCTCGGAAGACTAAATTCTGGCAGTTAGATTCTGAAAGTGATGAAGACCAGTCAGAGGATGAAATGAGTGATTTGTATCCAGGTATGTGAAGAGCTCTGTGCCTGCCTTTAGTCTGTTCTTCTTTGTCCAAGCTACTGCCCTGTTGATTTCAGGGGTCTCTGAGAGGCGTTTTATTGCTTGTGGCACATTATGCAAACGTAAAGAAAGTTGCCTCCCTATATTGCACATCTGGGATTGCTATGCATGAGTTGAGGTCTGCCTGTACAGGATATTGTTAGATTCGCTGGCTAGGTGTCAAAAGTGACCAGCCTTAAGTGTCTCAGACATGGAGGATCCTGGATTGTTCACTGGTCAGGTACATTTATTAGTAAGAAATCATATCTCAAATAATTGAAGGCAAAATAAACTTATGTTTGACCCCCTTCCCCTCCCCAAAACAATGCAGAAGTGAACCTGCTATTTCTATGCTTTTTTCTGAGAATCCTTTCCTCATGACGACTGTCCGTCACATTTTTGCTGGAACATAAAATAATTTTTTGGGCATTATAAACTAGTAGACTTACTTGTCTATCATTTTTGTCAAGGCATGTCATTTGTAAAGCACAGCAGTTGTAGACTGTATGTCTTAGCATTCATGCTTAACAAAAAAGTTAATACCACAGCATCTAGTGAGAAATTTCAATGCCAAGGTGTTTTTAATCTTTCAACTTATCAGCAGGTTTTTTGAGTTTGGCATGCCATTTGTCATTGCTGTGGTCATATTCAAGATGCATTTCTTAGAATGTAAAGTTTGTTTAGTCATTAAAGTGTTACATTCTGCTTCTCATTGCAGAGGGAGACTTTATGTCTGGGGAGGAGCCTAAAAAAGATACAGAAAATGATGCTGATGGCAGAGGCAAAGATGGAAATCAGGAAGAGGCTGACGACTCGGACTTTGATTTTGATACAATGGACATACCGTCTTCAAGTGGTGACTCAGAACAAAAAAGTGGAAGAGGAAAGGTGAGGAAGTGTGTACTTCCCACAAACTCTTGTTTTCTTTAAGTTAAGCTTGTAATGTCAAAGTCAGCCGGTTTCAGGCTTAGGCTTGCATGGGGCTGTTAATGGCACTCACAGACACTGTAGTGAGCATTAGTTTGAGGATGATTAGAAAGACTGCAGAGGTTTTTAACGTGCAAAAGCAGAGCCAGGGGAAGGGACTCTAGCTGCTGTCATTGGTTAACTGCCAGAAAACTTTCACATTGCAGCCATAGGTTGTTGTGGATTGGCATCACATTCAACTGCTTTCATCCCCTGGTTTTAGTTTTTCTCTCAGGACTCAAGATAAACGCTGTGGTTGTAACCAGCTAGATATCATTGTCTGTACAAACAGAAGGGCAGGAACCACCCACCCAGATCCTCTTTGATGTAGGGCGGCCAAGAAGGGCGAAGTGTAAGGTCCATGACATACTAACCCATTTCAGCTGCCATTTCTCCCGCACCACAGTTTATCTTCTTCGCGGAGTTGCTGACTTGGCATAAAACAACAATTAACTAATTAACTTCGCGCTGCATCTTCTATTGTTTATGTTAGTGTAGGCTAGTGGGACAGCTGTACAAGCTATACAAGTCCCTAGGCGTTCCCATCATGCTGCACGGTTGTGAAACGTGGACCTGGTTAACCGAGACGGAAAAGACCCCCATACAACTCTCTCGCCAACGGCTAGTACCGGCTGGTCTGCCCCACGGACGAGCCGGCTTGCTCCGAGTGTTCGGCCGGGACAAGTTAAACAGTTAAAGGAGTGATGATGGTGATGATGATTGATGCTGCTGCCGGTCTCGGGTTAGAAGACTGCGAGAATAAGTAGACTATTATTGATGAATCAATTTTCCGCCCTCAGCAAAGGCAACGTTACTTGAGTCTTAAAGATGTACCTGTGCTTTATAATAATGAGTTTCTTGATGCTCACAGAGGTCGTTTCCCCAACCCCTTGTGAATCTGAACGAACACACAGTTTTCTCCTCTTTTTTTTTCAAATAAAAAGCGTAGAAAGGAGATGTTAATGCACAGTAATTTCAATATCGCCGATTGTATTATAAGGAAAAACGCAAGCAGTAGAACTGTAACATTTTATGGATTTAAAAACAAAAAACAAACTAGCTGCCATTGTCAGAAACTAGAAAATGATGAACGGCAGAAGACGAGGCCACGACCAGTTCGCCACTTAAAGTGGGCTGCCTCAGGATGCGACCGGCATGCCAAGTGGGGGCTTGCTCTCGGCCGGCCCTCGTCAGTTGTTCGTTTTCCAAGGCTGCCTGTCGAGAGGGTCGCGCTCACTTGAGGCGCCGTCAAAAAACGGCTTTGGCCATTGCGCAGGAACGAGGCAGGAGTCGACCCAAGTGGCGGAGGAGCCTTTTTTTTCCACAGCACAACATAAAGCCGGACTGGATAAGGGAAGTAATTAACGCGTTTCCTGGTCATGGGTTGGGGTAAGGTCCCCGGGATCAATTCGCTTACAGTGGGCACGATTAGCATTTTATAAAAATGTTCCATGCGTTTTCTGAATGTGTGTGTGTGTGAGAGAGAGAGAGAGAGCGGTTGCTTGTGTCAGTGTAAGGTTTTTATTTTGCTTATTGACGAAATACTATAAAGATTCATTAAAAAAAAAATCAGTTTTTTTTAAAGCAGCAATGTTGGTTTCTGTGGGACACAGTCAAACATTAAACAATGCTACTGAGTTAACTTCTCTGGGGATGGGAATGACTGATAGTGAGAGATTGATGTTTAAACTTGTTATTCCGGTAATCAAGCCTTAACAAAAATTCCTGAAGTTTTTTTTGTGTAAGCTCTTGTTTTTTGTTGCAGAAACTGATGTCCAAGACGGCAGGTGTAAAGAAGTTCAAAAGAGACATAGATCACCCTGAAGGGAGGATCACAAAAGGGAAGAAATAGCAAGGGAAGGGACAGCGATGTGGCAACTGGCGTTTTTTCTGAGAATGGGGAGATAATCGGGACCATCAAAAACACTGGTGGGGAATTGGCTTCTACTCTGGGGATGGAGAGACCAATGAAAATAAATAAATGTCCTTTCTTTTGTCTGTCTCTCAGCGAGTGAGCTTGTGCTGTACCTTACAGGAGTCATTCATCTCTCGAAGAAAGGCAACGAAATCGAGGCGCTAGTCGTCAACCGGCAAGGCACTGCTACAGAGATTTTTGAGGACTCGGCACAGCTTTTGTGGCAGCAAAATAAAATATTAGGAGATTTTTAAGATTCGGTAAAAGCGCGCCCGAGTGTGCGTGCGTGTGTGCCCACGAGTCGCAGCACACGCATCGTCTGCACCGTACGTCCGCGTTGACACGGTCTAAAGAGGATTGGCACGTTCTAACATATGCGGAAGAGTGAGTAATCGTCACTGCCAGGCTGTGCCGTTGTCGAGGTAGTCTCGCGAGCTTTGCCATTCAAAGTCCAACGAGGCATTTGCATGACGTGGGGCATGATGGCCGTGGGCACGTCTCCCAGTAAGCTCAAGGCATCGATCATGTTGCAGCACTCGCTTGGTCCAAAGTTGAGGCTAAAAAGTCGATCCAGCAGTTCTTGACCTCGCTAGGCCAAAGAGACCGGAAACCTGGAGTGTTGACCCTGTAGTTCAAGTCTTCTCCTCCTCTCTTACATCGCACATATGCAATTTGTCTCCCCCATCCTCCCCTCGCCCCGAATACAAAGCCTAACCAACCTTTCTACTCGTTCAACGTTTGCAATTTACTTTGTGGACACCATCGAGTTCTCGCCACCAGCAGCGACGCAGCACTGTGTCCTTTTCCATATTTCACCCTTACCTTGCTATTTGGCAGTCCATTCTATGGACTTTTCGTAATTAGGTGCGCGAAAGATATGCGCCGAAATTTATCGTGTTTGGTATTTCCGCTTCAGACATTGCTAGCATGGCTGAGGCACAAACAGTGCACACCCCCTCTCCAGACTGATGATGGTAACAGTCTGTCCTGAAGATTTCCTTTAGAGGGGAGGAGCAATCTGTTTCCTAAATAGCTTCCTCATAACTTTTTTTAAAATTAAATAAAGCCTAGCGTGGATATATAATGTTATAGATTAAAACGTGGCGACGAATTTTTAAAGAATTTTTAAATTAGTGTCAAGCTATTTTTGATTTTTTGGGCAACTCTGGCGGAAAAAATGGCAATTGGTATTGAGTACAAAAACGACATTTTTTAAAATTCAACGAAGCGAACAGTTGTCGAACAATAAGGGAAAACTGTGACACAAACTTAAAAAAATAACAGGAAAACAATCACTGCCAAAAAAGCTACTGCCGTCATTGACAACATTTGAAATGCTTGGTAGCTTTCTTCACATGATATAATACTTTTCAATAATTTATTTAGCACAATTGTACCAAGCTCGTGCACTATTCTTGACTCTTGACCTCTTTATTGACATATGGCCATTACTGCCAATATCACGAGGTGAATCTCATTTCTTTGCATTCACACATATTTATACTCTCATTCACGTGCAGGTGTAAACCTTTTACACATATATCTGTACACTTCAACGTATTACTTAGGTTAGGGTGACATAAGTTTCATATCTCAACACTCGTTTTAACACTTCTTAAGCTGAAACATTTGAATAAGAACCAAGCTAATTGCTTGGTATTGTTTACATTTTTACATGACAGAATTTCAATAAGCAGTGTATTTTCGTTGTATGGTGGAACATTTTGAAGGAACCTAGGGCGGATGTTATTATACTGTGGACAGTGAAACAAAAGGTGGGTTTCATTCTCTATGGATCCTACACAAAATGGACAGTCATTTATACTATGAGCATTCTGGTTATGAACAAAACGGTTCTTGTGGATATTTATATCACTAACTCCCAATCGAAAGCGAACCAAGGCATCCCTAAAACATTTAACATTTACATATTCAAGATACAATTTTGGTACGAGGACATTTTTAAAAATACTATACATGTGGAAACGATCACTCTGCCTCATGCGAACAATCCATTCTTGCTGACCAACATCAGTTATTCTTTGTTTTATGGCTAACAAAAACATTTTATGGTTACCCACACCCTGGTTTAACCATACATGGTTGAAACCCATCGATCCCAGCATTACTCGTACTTTTGTAACCCAGTTCTTTTTACCTTGAGCATCTAGGCTGTACAGTAACACATAAGCTTGTTTGGGTATACGGTCTGTGTTCATCAGCGTGAGGCGGAGCCAGAATTTAATAGTTTTTATGCAGCAGTTAACCAGGAGTGGGTATCGCCCGAGTTCTCCATACACCATATCTGACGGTGTGCGGACTGGGACATTTAAGAACTTTTTACAAGCAAAGAGGGGCACTTTTTCAACTGGGCTATCGACCTGTAAAAGCCCTCATATTTCAGCTGCATATAAAAGCACAGGTTGAACAATGGAGTCAAATAATTTGAAAAAGGTTTGTCTTGTCATATTATGAATCCTTTTCAATGCTTTTACTATATCCACCGTAGCTCTCTTCCCTTTGATTGCTAACTGTTTCGCTCCCTGATATGAGATCATTGTTGTAGTAAAGGTGAAACCCAAATACACATAGTTGTTAACCACCTCCAGAAGTTTCACCCCAATAGACCATTTTCCCCCTCGCCCTAAGAAACCACCCTTTCTAAAGACCATCCCTTTAGTTTTATCACAATTAATTTCTAGTCCAAGCTGTTGGCATACCGTCATAAGGCAATTTATGTGATTTTGAAGGCCCGTGGGTGTACTTGATAATAGAACTAGATCATCAGCAAACATGAGGATAAACAATTCTATCAAACCTGGACACAACTGAACACCATGTTTGCCATTGCTAGATATTGTCTCAGCTATTTCGTTCATAATAAGTGAAAATAATGTTGGACTAGCTATGCATCCTTGTCTTAGGCCTCGAGGGCACTGGAAAAAATCAGTAAGTTCGCTCTTCGTCCGGATACATGCTTTTAGAGAATCATACATTGACATTATTGCTTTAGTAAATAGGCGAGATGCTCCAGAATTAATCAGGGCTCTCAGCAATGTTGCGTGTTGGACTGAGTCGTAGGCCCTTTTCAAGTCCACAAAACACGCATACAGTTTGGCCGGTTTACTGAGATATTTCTGAATAACAGCATATAATGAAAATATATGATCTGTTGTTGAGTAGCCCTTTCTAAAGCCTGCTTGGCATTCTGGTAAAAGTTTATTTTCTTCAAGCCAATGATATAATCTTGTATTTAGTATTGATGCGTAGCGTTTTCCCACCACCTGTAGCTACAGGGGCACTCGCGATTGCCTTTCTTATAAATAGGCACAATTATAGCTTCCTTCCACATATCTGGACATTGCCCGCTAGCAAAAATTAAATTAAAATATTTAGTTAAAAAGCCAACTATCTGTTCCTCGGCGGATTTCAACATTTCTACTAACATTATCTGTGCCACACGCCTTACCGGACTTCAGGTTTCGTATTGCGGTTCGTACCTCGCCGTCGCTAATGATCTCGTCTAGTTCCTCTATTCCAGAAAGATTATCATAACCTGTATAATCTACTTCAGGAGTATGAGGGTTATCATCCTGAAAAACGTCTTTAAAGTAGTTCAGCCATTCATCTTTTGTAATATTTTCCCCAGGTGGTTGTCTTTCACTTTTACCTAAACATGATTTTATTTCTTTCCAAAATAGTTTAGGATTATTGATTTGCTTTGTCAAACTCTCTGCTTTTGCCTTCTTATACCTTCTCTTTCTCTCTTTCACTAACCTCCAGTACTGTTGCCTTGCTTCTACTGATTTTAAAAGATTTTGGTCTGACCTTTGACGTCTGTATTTACGTAAACAGGATCTAGCGGATTTTTTTTGCCTGGACACATTCTTGATCAAACCAGTCTGGTTGCTTACTGCGGTTGCCTATAAAAACCTTTTTTTCTCATGCATGTCGCCGCTGACTGAAGGCAGTTCACGAACAGACCGATCGCTTCATTCACATTGTGTTCTATTTCCGAAGACGCACGTGCAAGTTCATGTCGGGCTTCACCCGTATTCAGCGCTGCTAAAAATAGATTTACTTTGTCCCTATCCCACACAACTTTTTCGGTCCATTTCCCGTTTGCACGTGGGTCCTCGCGGTCTGTTCGTGTCGTGCGTACAGTCAGTGACACTGGCAAATGGTCTGACTGTACATGATTTTCAACTTTTAGAGACAAGAATATATCTTCCTTACACAGCTCATTGGACGCACAGAAATAATCTAAAACACTGGACCCTGCCTGTGAACTAATTGTGACAACTATCGGCATCAAAAAATTTACAACCATTGAGTATAGAGCAGTTAAATAATTGGCATAAATCAATTAGTTTTTTTACCGAACATATTGAAAACAGTATCATCCGATGTTCGTTCATAACTTACTTCTTCATTCTCAAACCATTCATACCCTGCCAACACATTACTATTTGATGAGCCAGTTCGTGCATTCAGGTCTCCGCATAAGATGAGGTAAAAGTCTTCTTTCATTTCCCACAAATCCGTGAGGCACTGTTCTAAAATATCGATACCAGCACTGCCTTCAGTTGTTTTATACCATGGTGAGTCGTATGGAGGAATATATGTAAACACCCAAATAACGTCTTTATCTAACCTCATTAACTTCCGGTTCATGATAAGTACCACTGTATGATCATAAACAATGTTTATTGGTTCAATAGGCAGAACTTTCATATAGGTGGTTTTACTAGGTCACGGTGTGCTGTGCTATTTTGTGGGAGGGGAGACCGGGTAGGATCGATATTTGAGAGGGGTGTGAGGTTGGGCATTGGTGTTGTGTGTGATTTATAAAGTGGGGTTAGGGTTTGGGTTTGGGTTAAGGTTATGGGTGTGGGTTAGGGTTAGGGTTTATTGTAGAGGACAAATGTTGAGAACTGGTCGAGTGACGTGATGGTGATTGACATGGAGTTGTGATAAATTATTGGCTGGTTTTAGTCGTTAAATTATTGGCTGGTTTTAGTCATGTGATATTTGGCGCGGAATAGTTTTGATTTGATGTGAGCAGACGATAGAAATTCGAGAGGATTGAAGATGGCGAGTGTGCGTGGAAATTTCGCGAAAATTTGTGGTGCAATTGTGGAATTCAAGGAAAGGTTGAGAGGTGCAGAGCCTGGAAAGTATAGCAGAAAGAAGTTAAGGATGGATGCAGAAGTGACAAGGTTGTTGGTGTTGAGTTTAGTCGAAGACTTTCCTTTGTTTTTTGAGTTTTTACGTGAATGTGGATTGATGAAGAAGAGGAATACATCTCAGGAGGTTGTAGCGAGGAGACAGAAGAAGTTAAGTGATTTGGTAGTTTTACGCAATTTTTTTTTGGGGGGGGGGGAGGAGAAATTCTGTATATTTTCGGATATTATTTATCGGAAAAAGTGGAGAAAGGATTCGAAGAAGATGAGGAAGGCGACTTCAGGAAAAATGTTGTTCATTTCTGGATAATATTTCTCGGAATAATTGGAGGAAGGATTGGAAGAAGATGAAGGAGACGATATCAGTGGAGTTTCGCGAGGAGAAAGAGCAGAAGATGAGTGACGTAATAGTGACGTCACTAATTTGCATAGCTCCGCCTACAGGTAAGCCATTTTTGTTATGGCGTCGCAAAACCACCTATAAGAAAGCTGTTCCGTTCAATAAATTTACTTAAGTGTCTCTTCACCATGACTAGGACACCCCCGGATGGTCTACCATGATGACTCAGTTTCTTGGCAGGAGCAAAATATAAACAGTATTCGGTAAAGTGGTGTAACCGGAGGCTAGTCTCAATATACGTTTCAGTTATACATATCACATCAAAAGACTTGAGATATTCAATAAAGTCCGGGATACCTAATTTGGAAAAAAGTCCACCAACATTCCAGTTGGGAATTGTAATGTTATCGTAGATTACATTATTTTCCTGGCTCTTTGTGTTGTTTCTGTCACTGTTCGTGTTGGCACCTCCAGTGAGATGACAGTGGCCTGCGTCCTATTTACTCTGTTTCTTACGACTGCTGAGTCGTGTGTTGGTTGACACTCCTTGGTTAGTAGACATGCTATCAGATATAAGAGGTTGTCTTTTCTTTGATTGTGTCAGGGTTATCCCTCTCGGTCTATCTTGACCTGGGAGATGTGAGGTCAACTCCTGAACTGGGGTGGTCGACTGCATAGTATGGGATGTAAAGGGCTGGTCGTCATACTGGCTGCTTGACTGCGGCTGCGAGTAGAATGATGAGGTCGGGGTTACCGACATAGTAGTAGTGCGGTCGTAGATGCTTAGCCGTGGTTGTCTGTGTGTAGACGGTGGGGGAGGTAAGGATGTAGAGGAGGTCCTGTTGTCCCCAGTGGTCCGCTGTTGCTGTGAAGGAGGGGTTGCAGGCGGGAAACTGTAGTCACTGTTGTCTGTCTGTAGCAGAGTTAAGGGTGTAGGGGGAGCTGCTTGCTGGTCGTGGTTACTCAGATGCTGCTGTCGTTGGTGCCGCTGCTGTCGCTGCATAGTTGTAGGGGATAAGGCCTCTCTTGAGGTGTCGTGTTGACCACTAGGTGTTGTTAGGGCTTCAGCATAGCTTCTGGGGTCGGTCTTTTGGGGACCCATGGTCAGTTTCCCTCCTTTGAAGTACACCACTTTCCCCTCTTTTCTAGCTGCTGCCACTATACTGGCTTGATTTCGTGTAAGATCATTTGCTACTCTAATGTCCGCTTGCTGTAGCTTGTCTCTGTAAATTCGGTTTGTGAGCAAGGTCATTTTATCTCTCCATTTACTTAGTTTCACTATCATAGGCCTACTAGCCCCGGCGTGGCGAGGACCCGTTCTATGCGCTCTTGCTATGTCATCGGGTGTCCACTTCTTAGGGCCTTCTACACTATTCAATGTCTCTACCACTAGGTGAGCACAGGTATCAAAGTTTTCAGGGCCTTCGCAGGGGGTTATCCCGAAATGCGTACATTTTCTCTGCGTGAAAATTCCTCCAGTCTCTCATTTTGCAGTTTTAAGATCTCAACTTCTCTTTTTATCATTTCAACAGCGCTATTTACACTTTGGAGTGCTTTCTCGTTGATCTTGTTAGCTTGGGATAGATTGGTGGTGGTAACGCACAGTTCTTCAACAGAGCTCGATATCTTCTGATTTTCTTTTTCGAGACTATCACAGCGGGCGCTGATTTCGTCACATTTATTTTTTACATGACACACATCTTCTCTTATTGCCCTTAAATCTGGGCTTATGTTTGCTAAACAGCTCTCAAATGATGAGAACTTATCGTTCTGCTGCCGTACCATCTCTAATAGGGCCTTCGTGTTGTTTATCATCATACTGTCCAAGGTAACTGGTGTTTGCATACCTTGTGACAGTCGAGGTGAGAGTTCATGTTCGCTTCGTTCACTGGCGCTTGTTGTGCTGTCATTGCTTCGAGGGCCAGGATTGCTTTCGATGTCACCACACCGCAGGAGGAGCAGAATCACAGACACAATTAACATAGCTTGAAGTTTACTGTGTATTATAATCTTTGTGCACCTTGAGGAGCGTGCGGCGTGCGCACGTCTAGTCATGAAGGACAGGAATGTGCTCACAAACAGTCCACATGACATACGAAAACGCAGTGCGTCGGCTGGCATGGTCACTTTTTGTCAGAATTTTTACACCGGAATAATCCACACACTTTCCTCTGTCCGCACAATAATTCCTGTATGTTAGTAGTTGAAAAAGTAGTTGAAAAATGGATCATAAGTAGTGTAAAATAACACTATAGCTGCGAGCGATCGAAAGTGCGACCGATCGCTGGCTTGAACACAGTTCACCCCCTCATGCGCTATTCATTGACATTGAGTCTTTGAAGGTTCAAATGCGCTGAACGCCCCAAAATGAGAAATAAACCAATTTTATGAGTATGAATATTCAATAGTAGAATGATGAAGTATCTGCAGGTTGAAGTCTTGTAGAATAGAGATCTATGAAAATAAAAGGCAATGTTGATGCCGATAATGTATCACGCTTCGTTGAAACTAGAGGCGCTCATCGTTTGCTGCGAAATTTCACGTTTCCATCAGTCACAAAGTTTTGTTTGGTGTATTTAGAAAATTCACGAGAAACAAGGCTGGACACTTAAAACTAACCGAGGCTGCATGTAGTTTTCTGACAGTTTTTCTACGACAGTTTATTTCGTAGTAAGCACAGTCGTTCAAATACTGCACTCGCAAAGCGAGTACCTTGCGTCAAAACCGGAAGAGGTCAGACCTATAAATTGGGGTGAAGGTCACACTGACATGTCTAATTCTCTGAAATCGTCCAGACAAGGTCCTTAGACTGTGCTGCGACTGACCCGCTGCTCGTGGATGACTATCGGTTGAAAGGTCACAACTATGACCTTTTCATATCCCGCAGACAAAAACGTCGTGATCGAGGAATCGCTTATGGGTCAGGATAGAGCAGTACTCCAGTGTCTGTCGGATGGAAAAGGTCAGGGACACGATTGTAATCAAGAGGCTGTGACGCATCGCCCCTAGTGTTGCTGGCGAAGCTAAATGTCTGAGTCGCTCTAAATGGGTGGGGAAAGTTTGCATTTTCTTTCGAAAGGCTAAGTCAGTCAGTGGTATGACACACCTACAGCATCTTGAATGTAGTTTTATTCAAAAAGTGCGCGACAGGGCCAGTCTAAATACGTCTCTCGCCATAGCCACGCCGCACTTCCGTCTCGGTTATTTTTTTTCTCGCTATTCTCCTCTTCACAACCATCCTTTTCCTTCATCGCATTTCTTTTGTCTGTGTACTATTGTTTTGCCACAAACTTACCTTGCTAATGCACTTGGACCCAGGTCACGTGATTCAGCGCTGACGAGAGAGACGATCCAGGTTCATTTACATATGAACTCTGCGTTCATCAAACTATAACCGAAAGAACACACATTTTCTTTTTAATTAAATAATTTCCTACAAATTCCTGTCCGAAAATGTGCATTTAACACTTAAGTAATATGCATATTAAGCAGATTCCCTGTTACACATGCGCGCACCAAAACCGGATGTGCTTGTGGGCTCGCGTCAAGCTCGAGACCTTCCTCGCGAAAGAGCAGTCAGGTAGATAGATAACGGTCCATTACTGTGAACGTCCGTGATGTTTGGATGTCTGGTGTCTGAGACAACAGGAGATGCGGGGGTTGTAAATAATACACAACAAAGCTTTAAGAGATACAAGTCGGAAAACGGAGATCGCGTGAAAGTTAGCCGCTGAGACGACTGGAAATTGCGTAAACAGTTTCTGACGAGGCAGGTGCAGACTTAACCGCTTCGTGTTGCATTGGGCAAACGTGCCGGTGTGTATCTAAGGCCTCAGGAGAGATTCTTCGAGGTTTTAAATATGCTCAGGCTTACCCCCTCGAACGTGACAAAACTTCGTAAGCAGGGATAAAACAAATTCAGAAAAAGACTTTTTCAAGTTTTTTTTTTTGTTGAGGGGTGAGTTTTGAGGGTATGGAGAAGGATGAAGATGTGATGGAATATTGTGTGATATACAGTGAGGGCCATTTGGATTCCACCAGCGAAACGCGGTGATTTAAAAACACTAATCTGGCCGTATGCGACAATATTTTTTTATTTCAGTCAATATTTCAGTCAGCCTCTCTTCTCCCCCTTTGGCAAAACACTTTCCTCCCACCAAGGTCTGGGGAAATCGCAAAAAATTTGTTACCATTGTCGTTGTTGTTATTATTATTATTATTATTGATGCAGGTAATACTTCTGCAACAGATGTTTTATGCGACTTTATCGAGCTGTCATCATCCGGGTTACTGTTAAAAGCTACAACTCATGCTTGCTTCTTGGGTAGTCGAGAAACACAAACAGAAGGTGAACGGATGGACGGGTCTTACATAAAGTGCGTAACGCGAGGCGCGAATGTTAGGGAAATAGGCGATAACATAGTCTACAGTTTTGTATTGACCTACTGTACAGTTTTGTATTGGCGCAGTGTAAGTTTTGTATTAATCTACAGTTTGCATTTTATACAGTTTTATATTAGCGTACTGTTTGTACTGGCATAGCGTACACTGTACAGTTTTGTGTCGACATAACGTGTTTTTCTTTGACATAGTATACAGCTTTGTATTGGCATTGTGTACACTTTTGTATTAATGTAATTTTTGTATTGACATAGTGTACTGTTCGGCAATTGGCGCAGCTCCAGGTATTCGGTGGTTGTTGTTAGTGGCGGCAGTGGTAGCGCGCGTACACACACACACACACACACACACACACACACACACACACACACACATTCTCTCACACTCATATAGAGGATCCCTCTCTTTCTCTATCTGCTTTTTTTTCTCTAACATACAAGCTCTCTTCCCCTCTCACCAATTCCCACCCTATGCCAACAATCCCTTTCAAACACTCATGCATTTTCAGTTTTCTAAGCAATCGAAATTTGCAGTCAGATCGGTTGCTAGACCGGGCGACGATTCTTAACATCTCATTCTCTTTACCCCAGATTTCATTCTGTAGCTATTTTCGAGTGACTCCAGTTGTCTGACCTCTCATTAAAACGCTAGAAGACAATATAGTGCCGTTCAAGACCGACTACTTGTTTTGCAGTCGACACATCTAATTTTTTGAAAAATAAAGTAACTCCCCGTTGATGAGGTTATTTCCGGCTTCCAATTTCGTGACCTGGAAAGGGTTTCCTGTCTGAGGAACTCGGTGATTATCATAAAACTCCAGAGGAAATTACAGACGAATTTAATCCCAGACCTCAATATTAAGTGGAGACTATAATTGCAATAAATACATGACTTACTGTTTTAGCACTGCCGTGCATTTTACCAGGGCTGGGTTGCACGTGATGCGTGTGATTCCAGAATCCAAGATGATCATAGGTTGATCGCATAGAAGCTTATGAAACCTCTGCTGTCTGGTAAGAGATGATTAATATCCAGCTTTTGTCAGCATTACCAAAGAAAACACACCGAAGCCAGCGATGATCACAGACTAAGTCAGGGGAATTGTAAAAGCAAATAGTTCAAAAGCAAGGAGCAAGCCGACAGAGCTGGTAGTTATTGGGAGTGATAGATCAAAAAAAAAAAAAGAAAAAAAAAGAAAAAGAAAAAAAAATCAGGATCACGGAGAAATGTTGAAGCAAGGAAGCATAATGAAATGCTGATTCTGAGACAGGCACAATAGGGTTTGAATAATCGGACAAATATGTAAATCACTGTGATAGTGCTGGAGATTGCATGAGCTTGCAAATCTTAAGAGGATGCACGATCACGTTGCCAGGAAGTTGCCCGCCATCTTGAAATATTTAGTTGTTAAATGAGTCTTAAGTCACTGGATTCAATTGTCGAGTGGACTGTCTAAACCAAACTTGGTGAAGTTGACTTGTACTTGAGACTGAGGAGATGTAAGACTTCGTTTTTCAAGACCTCAGATGCTTCAAAAGAAGCTCCATATTTACTGCACTCGACAGTGAAGCAGAAGGTTGCGTATTCGATGCCCGCTTAAACCTGTGGTTGGGAAAACTCTGCCTGCCCACCACTTTTTCCCCTACAAGAAGATACGGGTACTTGATTTTCCATGGATGGGAAAGGCGGTAGAAGGGAGAGAATAGGATCTTAGACACGCTGAACCACTTGCCTTCACTACTCCTTTGCTGTTGACGCCTCCCTTTTATTTCCCTATATGACTCATATTAAAATATCTGCTGACACAAGGGAGAAAATCCGAGAATATGTTGTGATGTCACACTAACAAAACTAATTGTTAGGCCATTCAGAAAGACCCCAAAGTTAGTACATCAGAAATTAAAAAAAGCCGACAAAATTGAAAACTCGGAAGCTTCCCCAAAAACACGAAACACACGCATTCATAAAATATTAACCAGCACTTTCCCCCAAAACAGTTGCTGAGCAAACGCGTCTGAAAAATTAATTACACTATTGGTTAGTTAAAGGCATAGTGGGGTGCAAAATTGTTTTCTAATGACTCGATAAAGCTCAGCGCATGATGTTATTTCTTCAGATCTGAGTAGATATCCCCCTCCTCCCTTTCCGTCTCGAGATACAACCATATCAACATTACTATGCGCAGAATGAATTAAAAATTGTGACGTCACCTTTGTATACTAATACGTCTAAGTAAATATGATCCCAGTTGCCAGGGCTTCGCAGCGTAGACGTATCCATGTATAGTCCTGACGTCTCTCAGCCAAGTATTTAGCAGCTGTCCGCTTAGTTTTTTTCTGTTCACATCTTATGCTTACATCTTAAAGGGAATTATTAGTGAAAGTGGGTTTTTAACTGAAAAATACCAATGATCTGAATCATTTTCGCTGAAAAGTTTTGTTTCCAAACGAAGCATTTACTTATGGTCGTGTAAAAAAAAAAAAAAACAAAAACACGACTGCATGATGATTCTTGGTAAACGTTGTTTCCGTACATTTTTTGTGAAGGAACAAATTAAGTCGTGACCTAGGAGGCACCACTTGACAAGGAAGCCACCCTCTGTCAAGCCAGTCTTCTCCACTTTGTCTACTTTTGACCTGCTGTTCTCAGGTTTGAAGGTAAGAGACTGCTTCCAAGAGACTGAATGGGAACTTTCATGCCTTTTACCTCCCCGGAGATTTGTTTTAGTCGCGATTTTAGATTTTTGAACAGAAACGATTGGGTAGGTGAGTATCCTTTAAGTCAAACATTGGAATTTCCTTTACCGTCTCATTTACCCTTTAAAGACTGCAGAACTGTCACTAAACTTTGCTCACTCGGAACGTGCGCATTCTTTCGATAACAACAAAAAGTTTGTTTGTTTGGCAGTCCAAGTCTTGTTATGTTGGTTTACTGGGCGAAGGACTTTGGTCAGGACAACATGAAGCACGCCCTTCTAACTGAATTTAACTCAGATCTACTTTTAAAATGCACCTGGAACACACGCCAAACGCATATTGTGGAAACTCCAGTTACAACTCTCGGTCAAAGATCCTACAGGATCCTGTAGGATCTTTGCTCTCGGTACCCTCGTAGCGGTCTACTTTGGTGTAGATATTTAAAGGGCGTCAATTACTTATATGTATATAACACTCTGCATTTTGTATGTCGGTAAGAAATTTATGTGACTTCGTGCAACCTTGTACCATTTCTTTGCACATACATTTGAAATTAAAAAAAAAACGAAATGAAAGTAAATTACAGAAGATAAACTTTAGACCTGTAAAAGGAGGACAATGATTTACGTAAACTACTAAAAGCCGTTACTTTCCTAGTGTCACACACGCGAACGCACGTGACCTTGTGAATGGTGCGTGCACTGAACTCCGCGCATACGCACGTGTTTCCAAAGAACAAAAACCAAACCCCTTCCTTCCCCCCCCAAAAAAAAAAAAAAAAAAAAGACGAAGGAACACCGAGGCAGTAGCACACATGCTCATGCAGCGCGCGCTGGGACGAAAGTGACTGTGTTAATTAGATAATTGGAGAGAGCTGGCCACGCAGCTGCTGGAACAGATGAAGTTAGATGAGTGTTGCGATGGCATCAAAGGACGCCGCCGCGCGAAAATGACAGCTACAGACTTGTAAGTGGGCGAGACGGATATTGAGACGCCTCGCCAAGACCTTTGTGTGAAACACAATTAAGGCGAAACGTTGATGAACCTCTGAGTGGGAGATAGTTTGAGGGGAGAAGGAAGATAGAAAGCTTTAGACTGGAGACAGACAGTGGAGGAATCCGTTCTGCCACAGAGTGCAGCGAGAGGTATATTGGACAGTGATGTCTCTTTGCCTAACTGCCTCTAGGGGACTGCTTTTTTTTAGATACTAGCAATCTACTAATGATTTGATTTGTGGACAGGAACTATTTCCGAGTATAATTTGATCTGCTTTTATCATAGATTAATAATAACTTTGTACACAATAAGAACAACTCTATTTTTTTTTACTCTGAATTAATATTGATGGTTTTGTAATAAAGTACGGATGTGAGCCTAGACAGATGTATACACATTTACTTAAGAAATTCAGTCATAATCTCTAATTACACAAACTTATTTCACTTTAACTGCCAAATTAAAGTCTGTACAATAACGCTGAGCTAAAAAAAGCCTTCATCTACTTTGACCTTAAAATGCAATCAGTAATTGACGTTTAGGGAGATCTTCCATGAAAAAAACCGCGAGGGTACTGCAGACTCTTTTAGCAACTTCAGTGTACCACAACCGGATGATGGGAAGTCTTCCAGTTGTTGGAAATAATTAAAGCAAATTACTTTGCGCTTTGATGCCACCCAAGGTTGATTTCCACGCACTTTTTAAAGAAAGGTATTTACAAAGTTATTTCTCGTTAATCTAGAGTACACGAAAACATAAGCGTTTGCTATGTAAATCCTTCAATGCTTTGTCCTTTATCTACAATGTCTCCATCATCTGCTAACACATTGTAATGCAAATTACTTGATGATGGTCTTTTTCTGAATCAGATTATAAACAAATATTATTTCTTCTTGAACAATATTCTATCGCTACTTGCATGTGCTTCACAGTGAAAGGGGCGGGGAGTTGCACATTATCACGTGATATATTTCTGTGATGACGTCTTGAACAACCTGAGCTCTGTTCACTCACCCTCCTGCAGGAGCCGTATTTATGAAGCAAGAATAAATCTTTTCCCCCTGGGAAAAAAAATCAAGGAAAAGTGTCCTTTTTCCGAAGTTATAAAGCGGTGTCCAGACTCCCCGGACACTACTTCATGTTTCTTTATCCAAGTACAAGTTTGCCATCGCTTTATAACTACAGAGTAAAACATCTTCTGCGTCTGGACACTGCCTTATAATTTTGGAAGCAAGGCGCTTGTACAGGGCAACGACTTACCCCTGCTTCATAATTACCGCCAAAGAGGTGAAGGACGTGGAGGAATGGGGGTCGGGGGTCGGGGGGGGGGGAGAAGATGGTGAGGGGAGACCGTCTGCTGTCTCTTTCAAACCTTGCTGCCCCTCCCGTATCGTGTAGGAGCAAGTGTTTCCACTCCCAAATCGATGCCCGCAGGGAGATCAAGGGAGCTAACTCTTTGCCGGCGGTCTGGCGCGACCGTAGCGTTTTTCTGCGAGATTCTTACTCAGTTTATGGTTTTCAGTCAGGAGATCCACTGCTAGGTGCAATGGGTTGGAAGTAGGGAGTGGTGGTTGGTGGATGTGAGGGCTAGAGAGTTGATCAACTGTAAAAAAATATCGAGCTTCCCACATGTTTGGTAGCTAGAAACTGGACACCGATCAAAATTGCCTTCCATTCACAAACAGACCTGATCCTGGTGCCCCAGTACAGGTTCTCGCCAACAAGACACTTGTCTGTATATTAAGTAACGTTTCTAATGGGGTGCTGAGTTAGGTCACGTGATCCAGCAAACTTCCAGCTCAAAAGACTTTTCATTCCTGTTTTTGTTTGTGCATGTTCTGAGACTGATCTACCCCAACACACACACACACACACACACACACACACACACACACACACACACACACACACACACACACACACACACACACACACACACTGTCTTTTAAATTGCTTTCTGTACATTTCTATCGAAAACAAAATGTATTTAGGCCACAAACCTAGTTTTTGTTAATACTCACATCTAACATCAGAAAATCAGCAACTGCTTACTCACTTTTAAACCGGAAGTATTATAATGATAATTGTAAAAAATCCAAGAACCAAACAAAACGCACTACAGATTTCTTGAAATACTTAACGTAACAAGGAAACCGAATAAAAGCGTATGATAATAATAATAATAATAATGAAGATTTGTATAGCGCATATTCACACTCATAGAGAGCATCCTCTGAGCGCTTAAAACGGCGAAGAAACATGGACTAAATGGATAGAACACGAGGGACGGAAGAATAAACGACAGCACTGACGACAAATAGAAAACAAAGATAGAAAACACAAAAGGCATCAAGTAACAGGAGCGAAGTAAATAGTGATTCTGCAGAGAAAGATGGATAGAAAAGTAGCAAGAGCGGAAGGGGAAGGGTAGGGAGGACGAGCATTGTGTGGACTATGTTAAGAGTGATGCTCAAGTAAGAGGTGCGTTTTCAGTGCAGATTTGAAGGAATCAGTTTTAAGAAGGTGGCGGATATGGAAAGGGAGAGAGTTCCATTGTTTTGCTGCACAGTAGCCAAAAGTATGTTGTTGTTCTGGTGACAAGAACAGTGAGGATACAGTCATCAGAGGAAGAGCATAGTTTTCTGGCCGGAACGTAAGGGATGAGAAGTTCAGAGAAATAAGACAGGAGCCAGCAAAGAAATTAAAACACAGAACAGACAGTTTGTAGTGGATGCGAGAACGGATGGGTAGCCAGTGTAGAGAACGAAGGAGAGGAGTGACATGGTCCCGGTTCGTGGCTCTAAGCACCAGACGTGCAGCGGAGTTCTGTACTTTCTGGAGTCTCTCAATGAGGGATGAGGGGCAGCCTGCCAGCAAGGAGTTGCAGTAGTCAAGTCTAGAACGAACAAACCTAGACAAGAGTGTTGGTAGCAAGTGTAGAGAGAAAGTGACTTATTCCTCGTTGTCTCTATACTACCTATATGTTAAATGTTGTATTCTAAGTATGATGCTGAGCGCCAGGAATTTATCACAAGCTCTCTCTCTCTCTGTGTGGCGCATACAGCTTGTTCGTAAAGTGATGAAATGTGCTCCATCAATCCTCTGCTTTTATTATTAATTCCTTTTGTTTTGGACAGCTCAGCAGAGCCTTTGTTTAATCGATTTGGGAACAACAGTGGTGGTCTTTCTCCGAAAAGATGGCCGCCGCCTAACAACGCCTTTCGGGTCTTGCAGGAACAGGCAAGAGCAGACAAGTGTGAGACTCGCTCTAATTGCTTCGTGTTTTCTATTGTCTGCCTTTGGCACCCAGGCTGCTGGAGCGATCGATGAGGCCGCAGTCTTTCATCGGAAGAGGATTAGGTGCCATCTCAAGGAGAGAAAGAGTACCTTGTTCTTGTTGAACTCTCGCGAGACCTCAGATTAAACATGGCCTATTTTCTTCGCGTGCCGATCTTGGTATAACTGTATAGATGTCACCAAGAGTCCTCTTGGTGGCAAAACAGAGCTTTGTAGATAAAAATATATCTGGAGTTACAGGACTGCCTTGTAGATGAAATTTTTATCATTTAATGAGTTGGGGGTCAGGAGATTAGATTGTTTAATGAATATGATTCTGCTTCCCAAGAGCACCTTGTGGATTAGAGTATGATTAGACAAAGTATTAAGTTGTTGGCAAATACACTATATTGTCTCGAAGACGTGCACTTTTTTTAAAGGAAAAACGTTGTTGTATATAAAACGTTGCCTTGTCGATAAAATATGGCTTTGATCTCTTGGTTATAAGTATAGGCAATGCGAGCATTTCTCGAGAATGGTTATGTAAAGAAAGATTTTTGCCTATTTTTTTTCTCATGTCTAAACTCGTAAGTAGTTTCTTTGGGGCATATTTTCCTGTTTTAGGAGCTTTAAAGCTTCTTGTACCACTCTAACCACTTCTGAAAAACCATCACAGTAATAATAAAAAAACTCCTTGACTTGAAGTGGGGTAATTGGAGACGCCACAGTGTGCTGCTTCATCGCCGGCCTTGAAAACAGCAGCGGGAGGATGCCAGTCAGATTATTTGAAGGCATATCCTTGACTTTTTATCTTTCAACTTTGGACGAGGATGGAAGAACTGTGTCTTGATGTGTTTGCTTAGTGTAAATCGTAAAACACTAGTTGCAACAACCGGGGAGGAAAAAAGATAGAAATAATGAAGAGGAAGAAAAGGAGAATTTTTTTGGTTAGAAGTGCTGTTCTGTTAGGTTGCCAAAACATAGGCAGCTAAAAACAATGACACTAGCTATGATTAAGACATGCAGAAAATCCGAGAGTGCAACCAACTATCTAACCCATGGACCGAACGGTACAGCGAAAAGCTCAAACAACGAGCAGCAAATAAATAAATAAATAAATAAATAAATAACAACCCCTCTCCCCCCACACGCGCGCAGGAAACAAACCATTATAACCTTGATCTTTTCTCCTGGCGTTTGATGTCAATTAAAAATATTTTAAAGCTTTGAGTGAGCGAATACAATTTTACTGTCAAGGAAAGTTCATGCGAAAAGTTAATTGTTCACCATGCCAAGCATATTGCATTGAAAACAGGGCTTTGAAGTCTGCGGTAAAGAGAAATAAGACGTAACATAAGGAGAAAGCACGTGCGAGGTTAATAACCCTGTCCCGCTCTCTTCCTTCCCTGCTGCCGCCTAGCTGCAGTTGTCTCCCCTGTTACCTGCGGTCAGTTTGACAAGACTGGCCGTTACGTAGCCCTGCGGCTTCCACAAGAGTCCGGCAGCACATATACCACATTTTGAAATCGCCATATCTGCCAGCGACTACTCTGGCAATACCAAAACTAAATTTGCAAAGTGCTATTATTATATGGTTCAGTCAAGTTGTTTTATTGTTTTAAACCAGCTTTTCTAGCATTACTAGAGCTTTCCTAGGTAGACTGTTTGAAGGGAGATGTGTTATTCGTCACTATCTAATGCATATTCTAAATGTTCATGTTCAAAGCGGGTATCTTGCACACTCACCATAAACTAGAGCATTTGTGGTCTGAGAAATGACACCCAGAAAACGTTTCATGACAAACAGATATAATTTTTCTATAATATTGCTATTAGCACTTATCCTCCATATTTCGGAGTCATACAACAGAACTGGTTGTCTTTGGTTATCGAACGATAGAATAATGATGAGCTACGATCATTTAAGTACCATAGAACTTTCAGGATACTAGCTACTCCTTTCAATGAAGGTATAAAAAGGGAAACAAAATGTGAGAGAGAAGGTGAGAGAGAAAATTGAAGAAAGATAGACTGAAAGAGAGGGAGAGAGACAAGTGAATGAAGGTACTAAAAGCGAGAGAGAAAGAGGCAGAGAAAGGGAGGAAACTGAATAAAACTGAGAGGACAGAGACAAAACTGAAGAAAGATACAATGCGTGTATATCTATATATATATGTGTGTGTTTGTGAATAAGATAGAGAGAGGATATTTAAAAAAGGTACACTTTGTGATATAGAGGGAGGAAAACGAAGAAGGGTACAGTGAGTGTGTGAGTGAGTGAGAGAAAGAAGAAAATGACGAAGAGATACAATGTTTGTTTGAGTATGCATGTATGTGTGAGAGAGAAAGGGAATTGAAGAACAAGTACAATTTGTGATAGAGAGAGAGAGAGAGGGAGGAAAATGAAGATGGGTACAAGGAGTGTGTGGGTGAGTGAGTGAGGGAGTGTGAGAAAGAAGAAGACGTGTACAATGCTTGTGTGTATTTGTGTGTGTGTGTGTGTGTGTGTGAGATGCAAAAGGAGCGTAGAGGAATGAAAGAAGAACAAGAAAGATTCTTTAAACCTCCCGCATACCCATACGCAACCGTCACTGGCAACACTCACAGCAGTAGTAGCGGGGCGGTGGCATCATCTCCACTACCACCAACAGCAACAGCCTTAGCAGCTTGCTGCGCGCCCGCTCTCGCAGCACTTTCTCGGCTCCGGTGGTCACCCTCGCTGGCTTTCTCTCTCTCTCTCTCGCCGCCACCTTCAATGAGCAGCCCCAGTCTATGACAGCATGGTTACCTCGCACACCGTCCCCTAGCGGAGTCTAGGAACGTTGTCTCAAACGTTAGTCTGCCAAACAGAGTGAGCGGTTGCGCCGATCTGGACGTTTTGGGAGCGAAGACCAACTCTTCAGACCAACGCTCCAGCCAACAAAACATCTACATCTATAATTCCACGGCCAAGGTAAGTCAACATACAGAGTTGTAGCTATGAACCGGAGACAAGGCCGTACCTCTTTGCCAGCCACGGATTAAAAGAAAAGCGGGAACAGATATCACAGAAACACGTAACAGACTCCGGGGGTCGGGAGATAACAAAGAGGTCAACGTCTTGCATTGGGTTCATAGCTATACCGCCATGTCTTGTCCGTATTGAATTAACTCTAATCTATTGTACGTTTTTTTTTTGTAATTACCTTTGTGTAGCTCGTCTGTGAAATGAAAAATCATGCAAACAAATAGACAAACAAACACGACAAAGAAAACAAAACAAGCTCACGTTGATTCGTTTTATGAAAGATAAAGAGGTTCCTGTTGGTTGGTTTGTGGACATTAGACAATTTTATTCATTCACCCGTTAAGGGGTATGGAGAAATTGACATTATATATAACTAGCATCTCACCCATACAATTTCCTCATATAAACCGTGAATTAATGTACACAGAGTAAATATAAGACAGTGTTTATATAACAAAGGAAAACTTGATAATGACGATGAGGATGGCAAAGATGTTAATAATCTTCGTACTGCATTAACATGACAAACCAATTACATTCGTATGACTTAAACTATCAACATTAGCATGACTTTCACCAGTGACAATACTTATCAAAGCTATCACAAATAATCTTTATAAATTAGATAAGTTGTTCAGTACTTGCTTCTTTTTTTTTTTTGATTGCCCACCTGGGGCTATAGCCATGATGGGAGTCTTCTTGGCCCGAGAGGCAAATGGGAAAAATCAAGGGCAGATAACTTGTTAACGTAGTAAAAATGAGCTTTTTTAAGCCCACGGAGACTGCCTGTCCTCTGGAAACGTAGGCATGAAGTGGTTGCAAAGATGCCCTTGTGGTAAAGTAACATAGAAACATTTGCGAGAGCTGGACATCCTTTTTTTTTATTTACTACGGAGCCAAAACACCGGGGCTTTGCCACTTTGCCCCGGCGCAACGACTCAACCTCGCTTCATAACTGCAACCAGTGGAAGCTGTTGCTTGAGACTAGAGATCTAGCTACTTCGGAGGTAGGAAACCTGAGCACTCTAGATGAAAACAGTGACAGACAGACTTGACTTTCTCATCTTTTGCTTCAAGACTATGCCAATAAACTAGCGAGTCCTGTGAACCAATAAAGGAGATATAAATGAGTTTGACCTGCAAAATATTTTGTTGGTTAATATATTTGTGAGGCTGTTGCTGCCACCTAGCGACGACTTAGCGCTATAGGTGGAGCTTGGAGGGATGAAGTGAAGGAAACAAACCGCGAGTAATGTTTGATTCTCTCTCTCACACACACACAATACTCGCTGGGATTTCTGGCGAGAGACATTTTCAAACTGACATAACAACTATCAAAAGTGGTAAGCCCGCATTTAAAACTGACAGACTGGTGAGGAAAAGATGTGATTTATGTGTGTGGGGGAGGGAGGGGAGATGAGGGGGCAATAAGGAATTGTTAGCGAAATGGCTGTTGGAGAAGGCATCATCGGCCAAAGTCGCGTGAGATAAACAGCACCTGTTAGATTTCAGTTCCAGAAAACAGGTGTACTTTGGCACCTTGTGCTCGTTGGCTGAAGAGTTTGAGAGAAAAAGAGAGAGAGAGACATTGAGAGAGAGAGACAGAAAGATAAGAGAGACATAAATACACACACAAAGAGAGAGAAGGAGGAGAAATTATAGTTATGGGAGGAGGGAGAGAGCTTTTTAAGCGTTTCAGAGAACCTGCACCATAACAGCAGTATCTATGCAGCTATGTTCAATCATTTGCTCTGGACTGGAGTGCTCGCCTATCATTTGGATAGCTCTCTAACCCTCCCATCTCTACGATGGAAAGATAATGAGAAGCACGGCTCGTAGCTTGCTCACGTGACTTCCGATGAGCCAGCTGCTCTCGAGATCCAGATTTTAGAGACGTACGTGGTACAGGTGACGTAACGCCTCTATACGTGAGACGTAACAAAACAAGGCAGCTAATCATCTCCAGCTTTTATGTACCGGTAATCACCGAGACGGCGTTAATTAAGTGTCTACGCTTGGAACGAATCGCTAGTGAACCGCTCCTACCTTCCTGGTAAACACAGAAACTTGGTTGCCGCTGTCTCCACGTATCCTATCACGCTCGTTACTCAAGTCTTCAACATTAATTAAAATAAAGGAATAAATAATATAAAGCAAATTAATACAAAAAATCAAATCATATAAAAAAATAAAACACAAAGCACAAACCGATCCCAAAAAGCCATGCAAGTCAAAATTTACCTAAACCAAACATACCCATACATAAACAAAACGTAACGAAACCAATCCAAACAAAACTAAACCAATCCAACACAATCCAAACC